>JAVSCE010020803.1:0-328686 GCA_032199065.1 Smutsia gigantea | reverse complement strand
CAATATGCTCACCAAACTCCTTCCCTTCTAGACAGGGTAGTTAAGCTGTGAGCACATATTTGTGTAGTTAGTGTTATGGTTACAGGAGTGGGGCTGGGGAAGGTTTAGCTCTAAATTATAGGAGGGACTTTCAGTCCCTGTGAAACCTCTGAGAAGCAGGCTGGTCTCAGGGCCGCTGCACATTTCTAACAGTGTCTGGCATGTGGCAAATGCCTATAAATGTTAGTTTTTATTGTTGTTATAGTTCTTCCTATATATTCAAGTGACTAAGAATGTCAAAGGCTAAAATTTCTTTTAAAAATCTGAAGTTTAGTTATCTCAGGAGAGCAATGACAACGCAAGGCCATATATCATAGTTTTAGTAATTGCTCTCTTCAGAATGGCATGCTCTTTCAGAAGATTCTCATTGTTCTAGAGTAAGAATGATTAAGGCAATACTGTGGGCTCTGCTGCCACCTAGTGGAATATTTTCATAAACTGTTCTCAACAACTTCATTTTGATATTTGCCAGCTGGCTTCCACTGACTTGCATTATACAGTTCATCACAATTCCAAACCACAGTCAGCGCCCATGTCTGTGTTTATGTGCCTTTTTCTCCCCCGTGAACAGCAAAGAGCACATGATCCTGTATGAGCTGCCTAGTCAGGAACCAAGAATGTAAAGAACATTCTTGGCAACTAGCAAGTCTCCTGGTCACAGGAACATTGCCAAACCCTAAGGGTAGAGAGGGTCTGGCACACAGTAAGCTTTTTGATGAATAACTGTTGTATTAATCTCTGCCTCAATAATAACAAACAGACCAAAAAAAAGTCACAACAGAAAATGAAAAATGAAAGCCACCTTATCACACTTCCCTTTAGAGTTTTCAAAGTGTTTTTATATATGATCTTAATTTAGTCTCAGAAAACCTATGAAATGGGGATACATTTTTCTCATTTTGAAGATGAGAAAATTGCTCAAGAAGATAACACCATCAGGAAGTCAAGCAAAAAAAAAATCAAAGGTGTTTTCTGACCCACAAATCTGAGCTCTACTCACATCAGTGCTCTCGTTTGCCCGGTCCTGTGGGTGGCTCATCAAGGGAATACTAGGAAAGCAGGGAATATTCTGGTTTGTTTTGGAGAGAGGGGGGAAGAATCCTATAGGGGAGGGAAAGGCACCCAAGAGAAAAGGCGAGGCCCTGGAACCCACAGGCCTCCAGGTGGGAAGACAAAGTCTCCCCCTGCTGGGGCCGCCCTACCACTGTGTCCCCATCCACTGCTCTCTGGCTCCTCTGGGTTCTTGCTCATCTAAGCATCTCCCCTTTCTGCTTCTCCTACCATCCCCTCTCTGTGGGTAAATTACTTTCAGCTTTAAAAATCAAAAACCTCTGCCTTCACCCAGCTGTCGCTGTGGATTCTTTCATAGTGCTCCCCTACCCTTCAAAATAGGCTTATTGGAAGGGTAGACTCAGCATAATCCATTCCCCACAATTACTCTTTAATGCACCACAGCATGGTTTTGTCACCCATGCCACTCTTCTCCCCCCGGAAATTGCCGTAGCCCAGGTCCCCAAGGACTACCTACTTGCCATATCCAGTGGACTTCACAGACGTCTGCTTTATTCCTTGGGGCATTTGATACTGTTGAGCATGGCCTCCATACTGAAACGCTGTCCTGCCACAGCTCCCGAGACATGGCTACACTCTTAGTGGTCTTCATGGGTCCACACCACCCTTATTCTCCAAGCTCCTCCAGAACTCTCAAGGGAGTACCACCACCTGACACTCCCATGTCTTTAGCCTACACCTCCCCGCTGAGCTCCTGTCTTCTGTGAGTCCTTAATGATACTAAAAAAATAAAAAGAAACAAAGAAACCAAAGCAAAGGATGACAGGAATGATTTTCTTTATAATAGAACCTATCAACTAAAAAATGTAGAAGGAATAATAGAGTTATAAAATCACCATTTTTAAACCATCATACTAATATTTGGTATAGGTAAGAATCATCACAGGATGCTAAAATCACTAGATGTAAGTTTGTTGGGGGTGAGCATATTCACACAGACTGAACCTTTCTTCTCACAGATTATTAACTACAGGAGGAAAAAAGTACTTACAGCAGGCGGCACTGCAGCTAAGTGGTCACTGATAATGGGACAAACTGACACCATGTTTCCTGATAAGATACACTGAGAACATAACATCACTTATGTGACATTTTTGACAAAAGTATTTAAACTGAATTTAATCATGGGAAGACAATCTGCCAAACCCAAGTTCAAGGACAAGCCACCAAGCGACTGGCCTGTCTGCTTTTCAACAATATTGATGTCAGAAGAGACAAAGAAGGCTGGGGGATCATTCCAGATTATAGGACATTAAAGAGCTGTGAAAACTAAATGTGAGGCGTGATTCTCTATTGGATGCTCAATCAGGAATAAATAAAACCCAACATTATTAAAAAAGACATAATGGGGACAACTGGTAAAATTTGTATATGAACTGCATATTACATAATAGTATTATATCATCATATCCTTATTTCCTCTTCTGTCTTATAGAACAAGCAACATACTAAATATACTGTTTTTCCACCTGCGGACTATGATCAAGGATGGCTCTGTACAAAGTACAAGTTGAAGTGTCTACTTGTTCCTAAGGGTAAGAAGCAAGATTGGTGGTTCTTATGTTAAGAAAAACAACTTAACAGTACTTTTAAAATGGAGAAAAATGGCCTAGGCCAGTGGTTCTCAAAGTAACAATCCTTAGACCAGCTTCATGGCAACACTTAGGGATTTGATAGCAATTCAAATTCTCCAACCCCATCCCAGACCTATTCAATTAAAACTGTGGGGTTGGGTCCCAGCAATCTGTCATTTAATAAGCCCCCTGGATAATTCTGATGTGTACTAAAGTTGAAAACCACTGCTGTAGGTTAATCAAGAAATGAGGAAGCTGAGAGAATAACACCTACCTTTCGTTGGGTGCTTACATTGTGCCTAGCCCAAGTATAAGCATCTCATATATATGTATTCCTCAAATAGCCCCAGCCAGTAAGGCTGTGATCAGTCCAGGCTGACAAATGGGGGCACAGCTACATAGAAGATGAGTAACTTAAAATCATACAGCTAGTCAGAAGATCAGCTGTGAAATTGGGCCCACTGACTTTAAAACCCATGAGCTTAACCATTATGCTATGCTACTTCTCAGCTTAACAATCAGGTAACGTAAGAACTGGAATTAGTGTTCTTACAAGAAGGGACATAAAACAATCTCTTCCATGTGAGGACACAGCAAGGAGACAGCCATCTGCAAGCCAGATGGAGAGTTCTCACCCGAGTCTGAGCATGCTGGTACCCTGGTCTCAGACTTTCTTTCTCCAGAATGGTGAGAAATCCGTTTCTGTTAGTGAAGCCACCCACCCTCGGTATTATGTTTCAGCAGCCTTCACTAAATCAGCGGCCAACGTGGGGGAGGAGAAGGGTGGGGTGGGAGGTCTCTTCTCCAGCCCATACGTAAGGAAAGGAGTGTGACACGATTTCTCTGTGTCCCCAGTTATGCCATGAAAATGCAGTTCAGTTTTCTTACCTAGCCTGCCACTTTGAAGTGAAGACTACATATCCTTGCTGTACAGTAGGGAAGGTGGCTACCTGAGCAAAGGAACCAGGAAGGGTCTGTCTTTCCCCTCTTCATGGCCGGGACTGCCTGGCTAGTGCCCTTACCAGCCAGAAGCTGAAAACCGAATCGGTTTTTGGTGTCCTGTCTGATGTGGCACTGCCTGGATTGCCCTCACAGGGGCAGTGTAGCCTTACTTAGCAGGTGTTACCACCTGGCTGTGTGGAAAAGGGCAGTGTGATGGCCCTGCTTAGCTAGGACGCAGCATCCAGCCGGGGCCCTTGCTGATGAATGCCCGCATTTCTGCATGTAGAACAATTAGAACTCCAATCATTCATTCACTTTTATTCGTTCATTCCATTTTTTTCACTTACCAACCGTGCAATTGAAAGCCTACTGTTGGTAGGAGCTCTTTGAGAGGTGCTAGGGATACAAAGATTTTTTTTCTTTAATTTATACAGGCTCCAAGACCTCCAGGAGCTCAGTGCTGAGTGAGAGATTTAAAAATACCAAAAGTTGCGTAACTGTGTAAGTGCATAGCATAGTAGTGGTGGAAATGAATCCTTGTGTGATGCAGGACAGAATCCTGCAGATCTCAGATTAAATGTGGCTCCTGAGAGGATGCCTTCCCTGGCTCCTTGACCAGGTTTTGTTCCCGTTCTCTGGTGTCTCAGATCCCTGTGCTTCTCCAGGTTTAACACTCAGCACGCTGCATTGTTACTTCCTGTTTAATTGTCTCTCCTTCCTGACAGATTTGACAAGCTACACAGAGACAGGGACCATTTCTTTCTTGTTTATAACTACATCCCAAACACCCATCATAAAAGCCTGACTCACAACAGGTGCTTAATAAATGCTTATTGAAAAAAAATTTTACCCAAGTACAGTATAATTGTGCCATGACTCCTCAAGGGCAAGACACATCATCTGTCTTTAGATTTCTAAATCAAATCAAATCTCAGAATACCCAGATTAGCAACAAGTCCAACATCCTTTTATTATGTCTTGCCAATGGGTTTCAGCCCCGGGCAAGTTCACTGTGGATTCAGTGAGACCAAGGAATGACAATGGAACATCCTTGGGGTGAAAGGGTTCTCCCAACAACAGGTCGAGCACTAGAATTACACCTGCATCCAACAGTCTTCAGGTCGGTAATCCTCCTTTGTCTCTGCCTCTGGGCCTCTGTACCCCTGCAGCCTTTTCAGTCTCTGTCCTCAGCACTGCCACCACTCCAGTCTTGTCTCTGCTCTCCTACAGCCTTGCAGCCATGCCACCGGGTCGCCCAGAGCACTGGGCGGAGCTCTTTATATGGAGTCAATAACGACATATTAACCACACGTGTGTAGTGAGCTAGTCAACCAGGGCCAGGTGAGAATGCTGGCCATAGGAACCTTCATTTTATCCACAATTATTTTTTAAACTTCCTTCCACTTCCTCTGGTTCATACAGAAACCCCAGTTCTGAGGGTTATGCCCTTGAGGGAAATAGAAGTGAAAGGCCTCTGGCCCTTACCCTCTGCCTTTTGCGCTCTCCACTGTGACTGAGCTCTGGTCCTCTGCTCCCAGTTTGGCTGGCAGCTCTGGGTGGGCTCTAGCTCTACCTCTCACAGCCATTCTGACCCCTGCCAGCCTAAGTCTGCCTCCTCTCAATACTGTTTGCAAGTGGCAAACAGGTGTAAGGTGAGACCCAGAACACATAGACACCCCACCCATCCTCGTCCCTGAGAAATCATCTCCAGGGTGGGACTGGTCCCCACTTTGCCTCCCCTCTGCCCTTGAATAACCATCTGAAGCACCTTTGTGGCTGTCCTTACTATGGTCCTGGGAGGGGGGAGAGAAAGATGCTTTCCAAATTAATACTGATGAATTTACAGCTCCTCAAAGATGAGATACCAATTAATTCTCAGCAACTCTCCCCATGTATAAATTCATTCCATGAATGAATGTGTGTATTTCTGTGGAGCAGTCTTTTAGAAGGACATCACTGAACTTTATAAGCCAACAAGTACCCATTACTTTTGGGCAAGTAACATCGTTTTATCTCAGAAAAAAAAATACCTAATTCCTCATGAAGATTAATGGAGATAATCTTTGAATGCACTTTGGGAAGTAAAAGTACTATACGAATATAGAATAGTGATGGTTTTAACTAATGATTTCTGTCTTTTCAGCCAGAGATGACATGATAAATGACCTCTTTGGAATCCTTTCCAATTCTTCCATAGTGTTGTTTTTTGTTTTTTGGGGTTTTATTTTGATATATTCACAATATATATATATTTTTGGTATCATTAATCTACAGTTACATGTGCAACATTATGGTTACTAAACTCCCCACTTCATCAGGTCCCCCCCACTTACCCCATTACAGTCAAGAAATGGAAGCAACCTAAGTGTCCATCAGTAGATGAATGGATAAAGAAGATGTGGTACATTTACACAATGGAATATTATTCAGCCATAAGAAGAAAACAAATCCTACCATTTGCAACAACATGGGTGGAGCTAGAGGGAAATAAGCCAAGCAGAAAAAGACAAGTATCAAATGATTATGCTCAGTGAAATAAGCCAAGTGGAAAAAGACAAGTATCAAATGATTTCACTCATACTTTTTTTTTTTGCCAACAGCTTTCCTTCAGCTCTCCATTATAGAATGCACTGTACTCCATGAAAAAAATCCCAGCACAAGTGTTGACTTCTTTTTCTTCCTTGGGCTCTTAATTCAAACCGGAGATTCTGAGGTGCTCCAGCTGAAACCATTTGTGAGGGAGCTAGACAGAGGCATTTTACGGGTCCATTTTGGTCCTAAGATTCCATGATTTATCAGAACTTTTATATGTGAATGATAGCAAATACCTGCGTTCTCTTTTCATTTATTCATTCCTACTTTCATTAGAATAATATTTATTTAGCACTTACTCTGTTTAAGATACCATCTTAAAAGCATTTCTTGAATTTATTATTGCCAACACACATAGCTATTTAATATTCTGGTAACACCTAGAATTTTGCAGTCTGAACTTCGCTCACAGTCCTCTCCCCACTCCACAATCCCCACCTCTGTAAATCCTTCACTGAGACCGCTGCTCACCAGCTGCTTCATGCTTTTCTCTGCTTTATCTCGATGTCCTTGGACACTTTGCCACTAACGCGCCTCCACTTGTATACCAAGGTTCTTGACTATTACGCTGTTTATTGTGTTTATATTGGCTGTTAGAGGAGAACATTCAAAAACTCTGAGATAAAACAGTGAGAAGCAGCACTGAGATAAAAGCAACAGAGTAAAAGCCCCGTGAGATATGAAAGTGCTGACCTGTTTCTTCTCTAACTGAAAAAATATCAGTCTTGACCTGGCTAAGAGTTAAATCTGGGGCAAATATTCAGGCTCACTGCACACTCTCACATTGTGTATATAAAGAGATGGTTTGATTTTAATAAAGGAGGGTCACCTCAGTACTATTTGTACTGTACTTGTCTTACATCCTCTCTCAAGTCATCCCTCACTTCTTGTTTTCCTGGAAACTGACTTGCTCCTCCTCACCACATAGTTTGGGTGTGAGTGCTCATTCTTTACAGTGTGACCCTGCTCTTTAGTGATAGCTTGTATGTACAGGGAAGGTGTCTGATGTGGGAACTTTGGAACTACGACTGGGAGGAAGGGAATGATTTCCCTGCTTTCCTAAAAAACTTGAGAGCAGTGGGCATCCATACTCCAGCACATGGACCGTGAAAGTCAAAGGTAATAGAGATGTCTTAGTAACTATGACAACATGTGTTGAGTCTCCTTCCAGAGTTGGGAGTGCTTGACAAGCATTACCCTTTGCCTCTTGCGTGCATTTCAGGCATGAAGGCCCTGGGGCAGGGAGCCACGGTTACCTGCCCAGAAGTTGATGGGTCTGGGATATCAACCCAAGGATTCTGACTCTAGAGTCTACACAAAACCGCTGTGCTCTACAACCTCCCGTGCTTTCTGGGTTTGGATCTGATCAGTTTCTGCCTCTTTTTCATCATCTCATTAGGACCTCACTTTTTTTGGAACTGTCTGCCTTCCTTCAACCTTGTTTTTTTTTTTTTCCCATTTGGAGTACAGATTTGTCAATTTTCCCATCAGGAGCTGGAGTCTCTTTCCCTACCCCTTGAAGCTAGGCTTGGCCATATGACTTGCTTTGGCCAGTGGAACATAAGCAAATGGAATGCAAGCAGGGATCTGAAGAGTATTCGTGCACCGGGACTCGCCCTGTCTTCGTGCACCTGGGGAGTCAGACAGCCATTTTCAGGTGGCTAGGTGATCCCAGCTGCATGAATGAGCCCAGCCAATGCCATCTGGAAAAAAGAGAAGCCATCCTGGCTGATTCCACTCCAAACTGCTGACCCACAGAACTGGGATCAAATAAAAGTTTTAAGTTGCTTAGTTTTAAGGTGACTTGTTATGGAGCAAAAGCTAAGTGATACACCCTCTAGTGCCTGAAAAAGAAGTCCTTAATTACAATTTCTTAAAAATGTTTAATAAGTACTATGTGATCACTATAGAAAATTTGGATATGCAAAAAGAAGAGAATTTTTAAGAACATTTAAAATCCAGTTATGCAGAAATAACAATGTTGATGTTTTAATTTATCTATCTGAATGTGTGTGCCTTTATGTGTATGTGTTGTGGGGGGTAAGGTGGCAAGTTATGGTGTAATACAGGATGATAGTAAGCATAACAACATATACACACACCAAAATGTAATACACACCTACATATACATAGTTCAGTCTTTAAAAGAAACCCATGAACAAGAGAGAATATGCACTACCTCCTAATATTGCTTCTTATGCTCCCTTGAGATAGTCCCAGGATTCAATTGGCACCCATGATTTCAGCATTATTGTTCAGGCCACTGATGGAAGAATGAATTCATGAGTATTTTTAGGGGACTTAACATTGGAAAAGAGGAAAATGTTTTTTCCAAGGCTTTTCTTGAGGGTGAAGAAAACTGGGCATCTGACTGAGGAAACCATGTTCTTGATGTGTCATCTCTGAATAACACAGATGCAGATTTTACATCACAAATTACCTACTTAAATCTAGCCTGATAATATAGTGAGACCTGTTTTAAGTCTGATTCAATCGATCGCAACATCAGCCTCTTTAAAGTTGCCTTAATGAAGGAAGCCAGTCAAGGATTTTTTTGGCCAATCAAGAAGGTCCAAAACATGAACTTTGAAAATAGTTTTAGAGTTAAATACACACTCTATCCCTCCCTCACCCTCAAAACCTCTCCTGCTCCCTATGATATTTAAGAAATGGGACATTTGCAATAAAAAAATCCAACTTTCAAATATTTCTCTTACAAAATCAGAAGCCCTGCCCACACAGGGCTTGCATTCCCATTCGGCAATGAGTGAGTGTGAAGCCGCCATGCCCTCCTTGGCTGGGCCATGCACCCTGCAGAGCTGGCCTGAGCCCCAGACACTCTCTGTTGCCCCACTCACTCAGAAGCTCAGCACCTGAGGCTCTGTAGGCTTTTTATGCGTATTACACAACTGCTTCCTTCAGCTATTTCACCTGCCGGACTCTATATTCACCTTATTTGCATCTCTCGGTCTAAATGTTTAATAAGTAAGTGGAACAGTAGCCAGCTACTTAACATCCTCAACCCCTCATTCTTCGGGCTGCTTCTTGCCCCTTCGCGTTCTTTTCCTTCCAGTTTCCTCTCTCGAAAGCTAAGCTAAAATTCAGTTTATTTTATCCAGACTTCAGTGTCAGGAAAAGTTTGGCTGTTGGGAATCCCCGCATACTGTAGTTTACACTGAGATGGGCACCTTCTGGAGATCACTTCACTGTCTTCTTAGAACTTAAGGGATTTGTATTATTCTTTGCACAGGCCAAGAGAGCCATATGGAATATGGGAGAATATATTCTTATAGGAAACTGGGAGAATATATTTTTTTTACTTTGATATTTATTTCATGGGATCTTTATGTAGAACATTATCATTCTGGGTAATTCTATTAAAAGGAACCTGACTTTGGCCCTCTGTTTATTCCTTGACCATTGATGAATCAGAAGAGTGGGGTTCAGCTTTGTAAGTGTTACTATTTTGAATTGCAAAAATATTTCTTAAGCCTTTATCTGAACATATTGTTCAGCAAGACAGCCCAGTTACTAAAAAAACTCAAAACCAAACCCATGACCTCTGGCTCTGAAACTATGTACACAGCCCTGGGAAATAAAGAGCTCTTTTTCCCTCTGCATTTATGTATTTCAGTCACACTATTATATACTATTTTAAGTGCGTGATTTGGTTGATCTATTAATTTCTAGTCAATTCAGGTTGCTTCATCTGTGCATGTTTCATCTCCCTCACCTGGCTAGTGGCTAAGTACAGGTCTAGATCACTGGTTTTCCTTAGGTCTGCATAAAAGGTTGAAAGTGAGAGAAACTTGAAAGAAGGTCACTGGTGGGAGATGATTGCAGCAGTCTGGGTCTGAGGGATCATAATGAATTTGGCTGAACTTGAAGCAGTAGGAATGGGAAGAAAGGCATATATTCATTCCCTGACTAAAGGGCAGTCAGTCAGAAACATTCTTGGAAGATGGAACCGGCAGGAGTTTCTTCAGGCATTGGAAGAGCTTCAGCCAAAGGTTGTTCCCTAGAATTCTAGCTTCATGGGCTGTTAAAAGAAGAACAGGTCTGGAAATACTAATTTTAGGACACGATTTGTTGTACTGTTAAGTCATCTCAGAGGTTTTAATATGTTAATGTGCTTTGTGAGCCTTGAAGAGTGCGAAAAATTAGGTCACATTTACCAAATTTGTTTGGCTACAGAATTCTTTTTGGTGAACATCTCATAGTATTAGTGTTCTATGGAACACATTTTGAGAAAAAGGAGAACAGCCACGACACTGAAGACTTGCTAATGAGGTGCTGGCCTGGATCTTGAGGGGAGAATTTTCAGAAAGTGCTTTAAGTGACTCTAGAGAAGGTACTTTCCATATGGTAGTGGTGCCCTAAGACAACACCTAGATGTCCCCCTTTAAGGTCAAGAAACTCACTGCTCCCAGTTTCGAGGAATGTTGCCAGCTAACAGCTTCCAGGCCCTCTCCAGAAATTGCTTTCAGGTGAAGGAAGTTTCCTTGCCCAAATATATGCCCCTCCTGTATCCAGTCACTAGTTAATATGGAGGCACAAAGGACAGCTCCTTGCTTCGATTCAGGTATCTCTGAAGGCCCATCCTGGTCAGAGCTCCCTCTGGGGTTGCCTGAGACCTCTGTCATTATGCACTGCCATTCAATTCCTCCTCTTGTCCTTTCTGAGCCAACTTTTAGTCAAGGAACCTATTGTCTAAAGGACAGGCCAAGCTCCCAGTGAAGGAACCTGCAATGCTATGGCAAGTGTATGGAAGGAATAACTCCCCCAGTCCTTCCCCAGAGGCATCTATAGCCATTTATTCAGGCTCCTGTATGCATAAAGGAGACTATGCAGAGATTTCAAAGACTGAATCCAAGTTGGCTTATATGATTAACTGAGGTCTCTGTTGTGACTATGTCATAATGGCTCCTGTATGAGAGTGGATTAATTGTCTGAACCTTAACATTTGTTCTCTTGCCTATGGGGTAACACCTAGTAGTGGGGAAAGCCAAATGGTAGCCTCAGAAACTTCCTTTCTTCCAAGCTAAGACTGTAAAATCAAAACACTATCACTTCATGGGGGGAATGGCAGAGATTAGTGCTACTCTTAAAGTCCTACAGGATACAGAGATCAGAGTGCCCATCATATCCTCATTCACTTAATCCACCAGTCTGGTCCCTATAAAATCCAAATAGATCCTGGAGGATGAAAGTGGACTATCATTAACTCAACCAAGCAGTAATGCCAGTTTCAGCTGTTGTCTTGGTATCTTTGCCAAAGCAAATTAACATAGTCTCAGGTTCTCAGGTACACGGTGGCTGGCTATTGATCTAATAATCAGTGCTTTCTTTGCCACCCCCATTGTGAAGGAGGGTCAGTTGAAATTCAAGTGGGACAGATTACAGTACACATTTACAATCTTGCCTCAGGGCTCTGTTAACTCTACTCTCCTGTTATAATTTAGTCTGAACAGACCAAGACCATCTAGACATTCCACCATACATCATATTACTTTACCATATCTATAGCATCATGTTAATTGAACCAGACAAGCAAGTAGTGGTACATCAGAATCTTTGGGACACATGGAAAGACATATTTTCATTAGGGAGTAGAGATCAACTCCTCAAAGATTCAAGATCTCACATCAGTAAAGTCTTTAGGAATCCAGTGGTATGGGCCATCCTGGGACATCCTTTCCAAAGCATAGGACAAATTATTACAACATACGCCTCCCACCATTGAGAAAAAAGCACACGTCTGGAAGGCCTCCTCAGGTTCTGATGGCAGCAACTCCCAAACTTGGTGATGTTTTTCTCATCATTCATCATTCAACATGGAAAGCTGCCAGCTTTGAGTGGAGAGCAGAGCAGGAAAAATCTTTGCAGCAGTTCAGGTTGTAAAACAAGCATTCCTACAAATTCAGCCATGCAACAAGACAGACCTTATGTTATTAGATGTGTGTATGGTGCCTAGAAAGGCCATGTGGAGTTTATAAGTCTTAGTAGGAAAATCACAACATAGAGCACAAGGGTTTTGGAGCAAGGCATCTATGGCAAAGAACTACACATTATTTGAAAAAGAGCCCTGATAGAGCCTGACCATAGAGTTTCGGTAATGATGCAGTCAGAACTGTCTATCACAAGCAGGATTCTGTCAGACTGGCCAAGTAATGAAGTCTAGCGGCTCCAGAAGCAATTCTTTAAAGAGACAGAAGTGGTACATCTGGGATCAGCATGAGCAGGGCTAAAGGGCACAAATAAGCTGAATAGTCAGGTCACCAGACTTCCATGTCGCCCACCTCTGTCACACTGGTGCCATTCTGTAGCTAACATTAAGATGGTTTATTATGACCTGCTGGTTAAAAAAAAAAGGAAGTAGGATGGCAGCGGTTCCCTGGTGAGCCAGGTCAGTATGTGTGAGTGAAGTTGCAGTCAGACCATTACTGCACTGAAGCCCCAGGCAAGAGTGGCCATAAAAGACAGCAGAGAAGGGAAATCCTCCCAAAGTGCAAAGTTTCAGAAAGTATACCTGTTTGTACACCATGTATGGAAAGAGAAGGGTCTCATCCTGAGGTAAAATATTTGTGTGAGTGTGTACAAACTAACAGGCTATGGCAAATGTCTTGATTGGTTGGTCAGAGTCTTAGAAGGAAAGAGATTAATGGCTCACAGCCTAGGAGAACTGGGAAAGAGGCATGTGCCTTCCTTATAGAGTAGGCACAAAGTGTGAAAATCTCTGTATGACATGCTAATTCACACTAGAGAGCATCCACCATGGAAAAGGCACCAAACCGCCAAGCAGACAGAATGCCTTGACCAACCCCGCACTGGCACAATGGGTGCATGACAAGAGGAGTCATGCTTTCAAGGATAAGGCTGTTCATGGGCCCACAACACGGGCTCCCACCCTCCAAGGCAAATACAGCTCCTGGTGCTGTGAGAAGTCTAGCCTGCTAGCAACAGAGATTAGGACTGAGCTTTTGATATGATGCCATTGCTGGAAGAGACTAATGAGCCGTTTGATTGCAGAATAATTACATGGGACCTCTTTGACCCTCGTACTTCATCTTGACTAGAATTGACATATATTCTGAGTATGGGTTCATCTTTCCTGCCTGCATGAGCTCAGTCAGCACTACTCTCTGAGTGCTCATCGAGTAACTGATCTGTTGACATGGGATCCCACAGAAGACTGCAGTTGACCAAGGGACCCACTTTACAGCAAAGGGATCCATACCATGTGATCAATTGATCCTAGTTCATATTGCACTGCCCAGAAGATGTTGGCCTGAAATAGCAATGAAACCACTCTTTGAAGGCATAGTTAAGGCACCAAAGATGATGTTTTGAGTAGGGGGTACATTCTTTGGGGCCCAATATATACCTTAAACCAGTGATCATTACAATGTACGGTGTCCCTAATATGTAGACTATATGGGTCCAGAAACCAAGGAGTAGAAGTAGACGTGGCCCCACTTATCATCCCTAGTGACCCACATGGGAAATGTTGCATCCGTCTCCATTATTCCAGGCTCTGAATGTCTAGCAGTTCTGATTCCCACATGCTGAATGCTTCCAGCAGGAGAAAAGTAAAGGTCCTATTGAATTTTAATCTATGGCTGCCATACAATCTCTACGGACTTTTGCCAAAGCCAATAGGCAAGGAATACAGTCGCCAACCTGCCAGGGGTTATTGACCTTTAGCGTCAGGAAGAGAGAACGCTGCTATTACACAACAGCAGCAAGAAAGTATTTACTTAGTACCCAGGTGAACCATTACAGTGCCCCTTGTTATTTTCTTGCCTAATTTTAACAGTAGTCATGGCCTAGACACTACATATTAACTACAACTCCTGTGAGGGGGGCTCATACCTCACAGGAATGAGCATCTGAATCACCCCTACCAGGTCAGCCACCTAGACCAGCAGAGACACTAGCTGGGGTATGGGGGAAACTTAGAATATGCAGTAGAGGAGAGAGTGTCACTTGCAGCCTTATGGCCATTTGTAGCTGCAAGGGCTTATAGTTCAGCCTACTAGCTTTCCTCTTCTGAGTTTCGCCAAGAAAATAGACCAAGAATCCTCAAGATGCCGTTCCAAGATGGAGTGAATTTATAAGTAAACGGATCCATATAGCATGAGACATGGACTCATGCGGTTGCTGTGATATGCCTCCCAGGACTGAGGAGTCATCCTCAAGGAGGCCCTCCCCAGGAATCTCCTTTAGTCCTACTCAAGAGTATGCCCTCTTCTTGGGGGTAGCCTAGTCTATAGAGGGTACAAAGGTCTTGGGCCCTTTGCTCAATCCAAGACATCTCTGGAAGGTCATTTCCTGTTAGTGCTTCCCTGACAGTGTTGTAACTGAGAGTCCTCCCAATAAACTACATGCACATAAATCTCTATCTTAGAGTCTCTCTTCAGGGCAGCCCATCCTATGACAGATTGGAAATTTAAGGGCTCTCTCTATAGCTTAGGCAGCATGATGTAAATCAGAAGTCTGATCACAGTCTGTTGATTGTGTTACACTAAATCAAGCTGAATTTAATGGACACTGTATGTCCTTACACATTTCCTACTGATGTGGAATCTCATTTCCCTGAGATTTCCTTACAGTGTGGCGAATAGCTGTGTGCTTCAATGGCTGAGGGAGAGATCATGGTCCTAAGCTTGTGATCTAAGAAGGGTGACTGCTTGTTGGATAGCAAGGAACTCCTGTTAGCTGACCACTCCCAGCTGAGATCAGGATGGGTATGTTGGATTTCTGGGGTAAGAGGTGTGTCAGAAGAGTAGGTACAAAATGCCAAAGATAAACTTTTAATGGTTTCTCAAATGGAATATAGGCTTTTTGAGAAAACCCTCTAAGTCCTATATGTTATACAATTGTTATCATTGTGTTAGTTCACTACTTTCAACCAGACTTAGTGAAATTGTATATTGTTGATGTCCTTCTATATACAGAACTCCAATCCCAACTAAAAAATCCCCATGACCCAGTAATTCCATCTTTGGTAAATACCTGCAAAGAAACACTTATGCTTAAGAACAAATGTTCATAGCAGCACTGTTTACAGTATCAAAACTTTGAAGCAGTCTGAATGCCCATTAACAGAAAAATGGATTAATACTCATGTAATCAAATATTGTCATGTTCAGCAGCAGAGCACAACAGGTAAAATGAACTACAGCAGAATGGAAAAATATGGATGAATGTAGCAATAGAATATTCAATGAAAAATTAAGAACCAAAATATTACATGGACTATGATCCCATATTTATAAAAGTATAGAAACTACTGAAATTTTTATGAAAAGGTGTTTCATAAGAACATATATAGATGCAATAAAACATGAAATTCTGGGTGATGGTTTCCTAGGGAAGGGAATGTCAGGGGATGTTTGATTGTCATGGACCTAGTTTTTATTTTGGCAGTAGATGGGTCCATGATGTTTATTATATTATTAAATCATTTGGGGCCCATGCATAAATCACTCATGTGAGGGTACCATGAGCCAAAGATTAAGATTAATATGACTCCAGTCTGGCACAGGGAAAAAATAAACCCAAGAGATGACCATATCTGATTTGCACCTTCAAAGTTACTTGAGTTTCCAGCATAACCCAATTACATACCCACAGTAAGTAGTCTAAATTGGCTCACTGACCCCCATTCTGGCTCCTTTTTAGCTTGCAGAGGCCAGAAAGCTAAAAACGATACTTCTCAGACTTCCTTGCAATTATACTTCACAAATCAAGTATAATCAAATGAGACTTTGATTTAGAATTAAGCCACATGGGAAGAAAGTCAAGTGGTCACACCACTTGACTGGTGTGGAGAGAGAGGCATTAGCAGAGAAGCAGTGTGACCAGGAGCGGGCAGCTGGGATATCAGCTTCCTGAATCTGCAGCTTCTTGACGGTTGCAGAGGCCACTACTCCCTTGCTCCAGATCTGCAGTTTGATTTTAGGAGTTGCTCTTGGAAGTTCAGCCTAGAGAGTGATTCTTTGCCTGTCAATTGCAAAATAAACTGTAAAATACCCTTTAATAAATTAAATAAAATACCCTTTCTCTTAAACTTGCTGAATAGGTTCTGTTCTTCAAAACTTAACCCTGGCTGATTGGACAGTACCCATAACAGAATTTTTTCTGTTTCTCTATTAGTAAGGTAATATTAAAAGTAAAACAACTGTCATTGATTAGTCTTTTTTGCTCAAAACTTTTTTCTTATCAAGAAAGACCATAGCTTTCCTATTCTTCAGTTTAAATAGGAGTGACACATATAAATTGAAAATAAGACAGATATAAGTTGTTTGATTCTCAGAGTTCATCTTATTTAAGATAGGCACTATATGTCTTAGTAATACCAAATTGCTGCGTACCAATCATGCTTCTTTAGAGTGAAACAGTATTGTGCTTTTGGATATTAAAATTCTACCAAAGTAGAAAGAAAGGTGTGTGACACCATGATAATTAAATGAAATTCAATTTGCTATTAAAGTCACATCTACTCAGATGTTCCTAATATATAATCATTAGTGAAGAAGGCTTATTACAATCCCAAAGTGACAGGAAGTGTATGTGATATGCATACTTATTCAGACTGGTCACTAATACAGCTAAACGGGACCTAGCAGAGAGCCTGTTCATCTTCAGAGAAGGGCTTAGTCTCAAGGCAGGAGTCCTGCCTGATTATGTAATGTGGCTCTTCATGGGAGATGCCTGGATTGGACATCGTTTCTGCAAATGACATTCCCTAGGGAGGAGCCTTCTGTTTCCCATGTGTTGAATATGTGACAAAATGACAATTAAGGGCATGAGAAATTATAATAACATAAGTATAATGAAACTACTATTTGCTGCTAGGCACATTCTTCTTGTGATTGTTTTCTGCTGTGAGTAGAATAGAGTTATACTAGAATTATATAGTAGAAGATACTTCATTAGCTGGCAGAAGGGCCAGCCATACATACCATGGGTGTTGAGGGGCATGCAAGAATGTGGGGAGAAGAAAGCGGGGGACGATTAGGGACAGCTAATTACATGCATGGTAAACACCTGACTAGAGGATGCTCCAGTAGAGAATTTGAACTCAGACGCACAAAAACCCAACATCAGTGGTAGATCTGAGGCTGAATTAGGGCTGGGTACTATTGGGCCATGTACAAGAGATAAGCAAGTACAAGAAGTTCATGAGAGAAAGAACCAGAGTGACATCAAGAAGAAAGAAGCACAGACGTGAAAAGACTACACAGCTTTGATTTCCATTCTACTAAGAGAATAGAATCCATTCTAAACAATGCCTCAAACATCCATAAACACCTATCAAACAACCATCGCAAGGCATCTGCTTAGATACTGACCAGTCACCACATTGAGTAGGTGATTATTTCCAGGTCCCCATTGTGACTTTCATAGGATGTGGGCACCTTTGCCTTCATGTGTCTGTTCTTCCATAAAAAGAAGTTATAAATTATATTTTATGACTGGGTAGGCATAAAGACAAATATAATCCATTAGACTGGACTCATTATTATATGTCCATTATTATTATTACAGCTATTTTTTTCTTCTGATTTTTAAAGAAATTAAAAGTAAGACATTTTCATGAGCCCTGAAATTATCACAGACTATATACACATAGTACCATAGTATTATGTACCTAATGGGTAATTCAGCCCTGTGAATTTTCTAACCCTTCCGAGGATTAAGCATAGGGATTTTTGTAGATCATAGGTTATTCCAATCCTCATGGTGGACTTCAAATTCTCCACATACGTCATTTAAAAATTCATGACTTGTTTGTCAATAGATACTTTATGTTCCAAGTGCATCTGTAATTTGGCTTGGATTTTAAGTGGTTGTCATTCCCATCCTAGAAACTGATGCATTTACTTTCCTGCTTCACTTGAGGAAGTATGTGACTCAGTCACCTTAAGGACATGATTGGATTTCCAAAATGGGACTGGGCCCTTCGAGTGTTGGTTGAGGAGGAGTATGCAGAGAGGAGATGGAGAATTCATCAGAGAGGATTGCAAATGACCCAGTGCAAAACTCACAGGGAAAACAAAATTTATGTGACCAACTTGTTCCAGATTTGATAAATTTGGATGAAGTGTCTTTTCTGCCATCCTACTGAAGTTCAGCCTCCTTGGGAGTCTCATTCCCAGGCCTGGAGTAAAATGGTTTGAGAATACTTTTTAATGTTGATTTCAAGTTATATTTAACTTCCCTTTCTTAGTCCTTGACAAATCACATAGGATACAGAAGAGAGTTTTCTTAATATTTGAGGGGGGTCATAGATCCCTTCAAGAATCTAAGGCACCACGAAGCTTCCCCCTATAAAAAAGCACACACGGATCTTCCAAAGCTCATCCATGGATCACCCATTTGAAAAAGTCTTAATACAGAGAACATAAATAATGGAATGAGTGAGGTGATGTAATAAATATGTATGTAGAATTCGATACTTAAGAAAATTAGAATTCTGTAATTCTCCTTTTCATGTGTTTATAGGAATATTACAGTTGCTCATCTCATAAGCCACAAGGAAAATCTTAACAAATTCCAAAATTAAAAATAAACAGAAAATTTACCATCAGTATTTTCTGATCACCATAAATTTATTAATGGAAGTTGGAAAAACATCCAACTTCCTGAAAATGTTAAAACTCTCTCCAGGAAATTTAGACCATAGAAGAAAACAAGATGTAATTATAGACTACTTAGGAAATAGAATAATAACACTACAGATAAAACATTTGGGATATGGCCAAAGTTATATACTCAGAGGTAAATTTGTATTTTTAAATTATTTCATTATTAAATAATAATAAATGGACATGGGTAATTAAATACTAAAATTTTAAAAAGAGAATGGCAGAACAGACCTAAGGGAAACATAAGACTGAAATTAGGAGTTAAAAAAAGAAATTGATGAGTTAGAAAAGAAAAATACTCGTAGCTCATTTAACATTAGTTAATATTATCAATTAATATTTTAATCTCCAGTTTACATGTATTAGATGAACATTAGTGAATTGCTTTCCAAATTTTTGTCTTTTCCTGTTTCTCTGAATATTTGTCTTCTTGCTTCTCTTAGTACTTAGTGAAATTATTGTTTAGATTTTGAAGCTGATAAAAATACTAATATCTGTCTCAGTGGCTTTCAAAACAATTTTATGCGTATTATCTTACTTAACACGTATAACAACTCGAATGGGTCAGGAGAAGCACTGCTTTTACTCCCATTTTACAGGTGAGGAAATTGAGATTGAATGAACCTGACACACTTGCTATATAAAATATTTCTTTAAATTTCATCTGTGATTCTCTAACCCTGGAGTCTAAGGAAAGGTATAGCGGGTGTCAGTCTGTGTTTGGAAATTTTCTTATTCCTAACAACATTTTATACATTATCCCTGGAAAGAGGTGTAAAACACATGCTATCATGCTTAGAATTCAGACAGTAAGGATGTTTGGGCTTAAAACTCTATTAAGAACCAGGTAACTCAAGTCAGCCAGATGAATGGTGTTCTTCGTTAACCTTGCCTTCCTGAACAGATAAAAACTGTGAGCCAGTAAAAATCAGACATTTGCTGTTCCCACTGGGTGTGAAGAGAAAAGAAAACAATAAGAACCACTGAGTAGAGCTATGCCTGCACTTCTGATGTTGCAGAGGTGTGAGATAGGGACAGTGGGAGGTCACCCTGAGTCCAGTGGACCATAGCTGGGAGGTATGGCACAAGGAGAGCCCCACTGAAGCTCACAGACTTCCTGTCACACCCATCTAGTTCAGGGGGTACCCTGTGACACAGGCTTGCTTACTTCTGCAGCTCTGTACAGTATCAGAAAGGTGGGTTTCAGCTAGTCCTGGGGAAATCATTACATCCATTTCCATTCATCTCTGAAATAAAAATGCCCACCAAGAGGGCAGTATAACCCTAGACCCAGGGATGGAAATATGTGCCATTTAGCAATTAGTCCCGTTTCTACTTACTCTTTTTTGTCTACATCACCCAAGTTACAATAACACCCCCTTTCCTTTTTAAAAATGTCTTCTCTACAGTGTACTTGATTTGACGACAGCATATGGGCTGGTAGGCAAATTTTTAAGAGGTTGTCTGAAAATGATGTGCACTGAACCAGAAGACATTCTGTTTACCTGCCAAAGATGACATTGTCAACAAAAATATATTTTGCTTCTGAATCTAATGTTCTTCCCATTTTTCCCCCATCCCTTAGTACATGAATAATTCCATCTCAGATTCAAAGCCAGTCTTACTGTGGTTCTCAGAGCCCCTGGTTCCTACTATTGCCCTCAAATTTCTCATCACTGGTGCTACAAAAAGGATACTAAAAAGGCTTCCTGTTCCCAAAGCATGTCCCCATTCACTTCCTAAGTGCCAAAGAGTCATTTAGATGAAGCAAATGGAATATAGGTTTTGACTCCCAAAGCAACAGAAAAGTGGAAAAGATATATGAAAAACAAAAGACATATATATAAGAAAATAAGGTCAAGATAAAAGAAAGCTGAAAAAAAATGTGGGAATATTTTTAATAAAATGATAGACACAAAGAATTAGATCTGCTCTTAGTATGATGGGATAGTTAATATAGTAATCAAATTATTACAGTTCTAGAAGGTAACCTGCCCATACATACAAAGATCCATCACATATTCATAACAACCAACACTGGTTCAAACTCTATGACGCCACAGCACAGAGAAGTGAAGGACCCTACCCAAAATCACACAGCCAGGGAGTGGTGCAGGTGGAATTTGATCCCAGGTGGTCTGGCTCCAGAGCCGGTGCTCAGCACCTATGCTTTTTGCCTCTGATAGTCTTTGACCAAATAACACTACTACTGGGCATTTATTCCAAGAAACAAATTCAAAACCTCTAGAAAAGTGCCAAAGGCACAAAAATGTTTGCAGCAGCATATTTGAAACAAAAAAGTAGAAATAAACTATATGTAAAAGAGACGCAGAAGCATTAATAACAACCACCATTCATTGTGCATATCCTTGTGTACCAGGCACTGTCCTTATGTATGTCATTTTATTCAATCCTCACAGCAGATCTTCCCCATGTTATCAATGAAGATATAGGGGCATAGGAAGATTAAGTCACCTGCTCAAGTTCATAGACCCAGTAAGTGACAGAGCAGTAATTCAAAGGCTGGTTGGCTAATTCTAAATTCCCTACTTTCAAGCTCTACTTCCTCTTGTCTCTGAGCACTGAGGCGTGCTTGTATCTTCCTCAGCCTGGCTGTTCCCTAAGAGTACCTCAAAGCAGCAAATGCAGGCAGGTGGGGTTTTGGGAAAAGCAGAATCAGAGTCAGGCCATGTAGGTTCCCTCCACTCCCTGGAGGCAGAGTCATGGGCACCCCCTGTATCCCAGCAGGGATTCCCAACACCATTTCTAAAAAGAAATATAAGGAATTTGCTCTGTCAGCAAGTGTAAAGGACAATGTCTGCAGTGAGATCCCAGGGGATGGGGCTGAATGTCTTATTCTTTGACCCTACCTCTATGCCTAGCAAGTGCCTGGCCCACAATAAGCACTCCCTAAATTTATCTCAACCCTACATGTGTGTTGAAATGAATGAATGATAGCAGAACTTATCATTTCTAATTATAAAGTAGAATATTTAGAAGTAGATCTATAATTTCAACTTCTGTCTGAAACATGATGTCCTCTGTGAAGCCTTCCCAGAAACTCATCTGTATTAGATGTTTTAGAGTTCTCCACAAAAACAGAACCAACAGGAGGGGTGTGTGTGTAAACAGAGTGAGGGAAATTGATTATAAGGAATTTGTTCATGCAGTTATGTAGGCTTATAAGCCCCAAGGGTCTGTGGTCATCAAGCTGGAGACCCAGGAGAGCCAGTGGTAGTGCTCTAGTCTGAAGGCCAGTAGGCTTAGAGACCCAGAAAGAGTCGATGTTTCATTTTGAGCCAGAAGGCAGAAAAAAAATCGACGTCCCAGCTCAAAGGCAGTCAGCAGGCAGGAAGAATTTCCTCCTATTCTCGGAAAGGTCAACCTTTCTGTTCTATTCAGGCCTTCAGCTGATTGGCTGGGGCCCATGCACATGAGGGAGGGCAATCCACTTTACTCGGTCTATCAGTTTCAATATTAAATTCATGAAAAACACCCGCACAAAAACATCCAAAATGTCTGACCAAATATCTGGACACCCTGTAGTTTGGTCAGGTTGATGCACAAAATTAACCATCACCCTGTCCCTTAGCAGAATGAGTTGTCCCCCTGTGGGCTTATGTGACACTGTGAAGGACAGGCCTATCTAAGAAGTGTGAGGCATCCGTCCAAGCACTTTGAAGTTATTTGTAGCACTTTAGCTCTTCTTACTCTTCTACTGTAAGACTCTTCTAGTCTTTTTGACAATTTACACATGCCTCTGTGATGGCTACATGTCTGTGCCCTAGCTCACTGTGAATTCCTTTAGAGCAGAAACTTAGTGCCTAGCACCAAATAAGACCTCACCTGAGGTTTTTCTTTTCAATCTGTTTTGCCTCTTCTTTGAGAATTGCTTTTATAGATAAGATGCATTTGGTTCAGGTGACCTCAATTAAGAAGTACCAATGTGCTCTCCTGAACACGACAGACAGACAAGCTGCCCTAGGGATGTGTCATGTCTCCAAGTGGCAGAGGAGAATGATGACCCAGTGACTGCAGCCTACGCAAGCTGCTGCTGGATGGGGAATCACCATCACTCTTTCACAGATGCCACCTCTGCAATAATATACCCAACCCCACCTGAGGGCTCCCTGCAAAAATATGCTCATTTGTGGGAGACTCTTTGTGGGATAATGTGGGCCTTTGCTTCCTTTTCCCCCAAATCTCCACTGGTCTGCTGGGGGCCTTGAATTTTCATCAATAATAACACATTAATGTCTTTAGGTGTGGCCCATAAACTACCTAAGTCAGAAAGTTCCCAGTGATTGCTGAAAATGCAGATTCATAAACCTAACCCAATGTATCAGATCAGAATCCCTAGTGGTAGAAAAATCTCAATTTTAGTAACATCTCAAGTGATTCTTATATTCACTGAGGTCTGAGTTCCATAGCTTTATAAAGTTTTCAAAATGATTTATCCCTTTAAAGACTGCATCAGTGCTTCTCTTAGCCTTGCAATCATTAGGCTAATTTTACAGACTAAGAAACATTGGGTTGATTTCCTGATGCTGCTTTAAGAAATTACCACATACCTAGTGACTTCAAATAATACAGTTTATTCTCTTAATGACTTGATTCCGGAGGCTAGAAGTATAAACTCAGTTTTACTGGAGGCTCCAGGAGAGAGTCTGTTCCTGGCTTCTCCCAGCTTCTAAAGACTGCCTTGGCTTGTGGCTGGATCACTGATCTCTGCTGGCATCTCCACTTTGCGTTCTCCCATCTATTTCCCTGCCTCCCTCTTTATAAGGATTCCTGTGGTTACACTGGGCAAACCTTGGTAATCCAGGATAATCTCCCCATCATAAGATCCTAATGTAATCATATCTACAAAATCCCTTGTGCCATACAAGGTAACACTCACAGGTTCCAGGGATTAGGATGTAGATGTGTTTGGGGTACAATCAAAGATTTTTGTTTTCAAATTGAAATTACCACACTAAGGATAAAGAAGATGTGGCACATATATACAGGAGAATATTATTTAATGTAAAATAATATAAAAAAGAAAGAAATCCTGACAACATGGATGGACCTAGAGGGTATTATGCTAAGTGAAATAAGCCAGTCAGAGAAAACAAATATCCTATGATTTCACTTATATGTGGAATCTAAAAACAAAATGAACAAAACAGCAATAGACTCATAGACACTGAGAAGTGACTGGTGGTTACCATGGGGGAGGAGTTGGGGTGGGTGGCTGGGATGGGTGAGGATAATAAAGAGGCACAAAATCTCAATCATAATATGAGTTAGTCATGGGGATAAAAATACAGCATAGAGAATATTGTCAGTAGTTCTGTAACGTCTTCCTATGTTGACAGATAGTAATTATACTAGTTGGGGTGAGCATTTGATAATGTACATAACTGTCCAATCACTAGTTGTATACTTGAAACAAATATAATATTGTGTATCAATTATACTTCAATAAAAGAATTAAAAAGAAATTACCACATTAAACTGTGCTGTCTGTTGATACATTATTGAGCATTGGTTCCTCAAATTAGCTTTAAGTAGGAACTTGATTTGATTGGGTGCATGACAGGACAATTGGGAGCATAGAGAAAGGTTATGACTACAGTGAGAACCCTGAGCTTCCATGAGCCACCTTGCAGAGGGATCTGGAAGGATAAGGGGGATGGAGAACGTTAGCTAACCTGGCAGCAGGGCTCAAATGCAGAGCCACCAGCCCATGGAGCTTTTGCACACACTGGAGATGAGCCCTCTTCAGTCTCCAGGTTGGAGCACTTAAGGATACCCAGGGCTACACAAGATGGCTTATAGTCTTCCTACTCCAACTGTGGGCCCAGGCCAGCAGCACCAGCGAGGCCTTGTTAGAATGCAGAAACTCAGATCCTGCCCCAGACCAGTTCTGAATAAGAATCTGCATTTTAACAAGATCCCCAGTGACTTGTATGCACATCAAATTCTGAGAAGCATTGGCTGTTATCACACCTTATTGATTGCCTCCATGTACATGGGAACGTGGAGCTGCTTATATTTCAGACCCAGGGCATCATTCTGATCTGAAGCTTGTCATTCTTAAAGGGATGCGGTAAAGTCCACACAGGCTGACTTACATAAAACACAGAGGAAAGCTCTGAGTCAAATGCCCTCAAGGTTATCCGCTGTAGAGTTAGGCTAGATACTGGTCCATTAAAAGAAACAATTCCAAGCAAGAAAGAGAGGACAAGAGTCAAGGATGTCCTTTGAACATAGCCTCCATTCAATTTAAGAAATCTGGAAGATATCCAAGGATAACTTTAGAGCTGTAGCCACACAATGCTAAAAGCTACTGCTGGGTCAGAATAAACTGAAGAGAAACGTAAATGTCACCTGAATGTAATGTATGAATGTATGTCATCCAAAGGTTAGCACATTAATAGAAGAGAAGATGTAAAATTTGAGAAGTCATTGTAAAAGCTTTATTCAATTATTTTTAGAAAAATCAATTACTTGAAAAAGGTAGTTATGAATTGTGTTCTGATTTGGTTAAGCCAGATGTAGATACATTTATTCATTCAGGTGGGCAAACATTTGTTGAACCCCTCCTATGTGTCAGGTACAGTGGATATAAAGATAAGGAAGACACAGTATTTGCTCTCAAGAAATTCACAGAAGAGACACATAATTTTTTTTAAAGAGGTGCAATATAGGGTATTAAGTGTGGGTAATAAGTGCAGAGTATTAAGTACAGGGTAGTAAGTCTGGGTACTTAGTACAAGGTAATCAGTGTAGGATAATAGGTACAAGGAAGTAAGACACAATCTGTGACAGAAGCAGAGAGGAAGAATCATCAATGTTGGTGAGTAAAACAGAAGCAATACAAAATTTAGAAAACACAAAAAGGAAAAAAAAAAGCATATAAAGCCCCACTGCAGGATTTCAGTTAAAATTTTGTCATATGCCCTTTGGGACTTTTCCATATATGCACATATCCATCTTGGATTTACTTCTAATTTATAAGGTGAACCATCTGGAATTACTCCTTTTGTAGGTTAAAAATGATTAACTGTTGACTGCTTCAGATTGTTTAACCTAACACTTTCAAAAATACCTTCAGATAACCTATAACAGTAAAATACATAGAACAGGTCATTTTTTAAAACTGAGAAAAAAAAGAACTTGAAACAGCAGATACATAAATGGTCTGGGCATCTGAGATCCATTAGTTACTGCCTTTGAACTTCATACTATGGCTTTGCATTTCCTGGTAGCTAAGAAAAGACAGAAAACCTATTCTGTTTTTTAAATTCTCTTTATAATTAAAGGGAGGCAAATGTTCACCTGGAAAAATGAACTTTTCCTCCCACTGTAACAAAGGGAATTTATTATTCTAAATGATGCCCTTTACATGCCTCTCTCCATTAGAGCAAAAACTATAAAACTAAATCTTTACTCAATGGTTGCCTAATTTAATGCTGGGAGAGAGTATCAAGGAGCAGGAGGTCTGGAAAAATTAAGTCTCTCAGACGCAATCTCAGAAAATGTGTCAAGTGAGCTTTTAGCAGGTGTCAATTCATAGTCAAATTGGTTCCTAAATTCTCTTGAAGTGCTGGTAATCTCTGTCATTAATCAAAGAACACTTCATGTGTTTTAGGTGCCAGGAATGTTCCCAAAGTTAACTTTCTACTATGACAGTTTATTTAGGATTGTATTTCTTGCCCAAGCAAAGATCATTTTTGTGTTACCTAGGTTTGCTCAGAGAGCAAGGGCCAGGGATGTGCTCAGATGACTTCTTTGAGGAAACGTCACACCATCAGGCCTAATGAGAGCTGGAATGTTGAGTATCTTCTGGGGTCATTTAGGGTGTCCACCATTTCTGTGGCCTTGCCTTAGTCCTAGTATCATTTCACCCTTCCTGGTTCATGCTCACCCCCACTCTCCTAAGCCTCTTCTACCTTTTCTTTTATATTTCTGTTGCTTCTATTCTCTTTCTCTTTCTATATATAAGTGTCACATTCACCATACCCAGCAAGGGGACAGGATTTGACTGAGTCGTAGACAACCAATATGAGCAGAATGAGGGGATCACACAGGATATGAAGAGTCAGGGCTCTAGAGTAAGGCAGACAAGAAAGTGCTGCATTCAAGTCCCAGCTACTTCACTGACTAGCCTGAGACATTGGACTAGTTACCATGCCTCTCTGATGGTGTAGGCTGGTCATGAGACACATATGTTTAAAGTTGGGTAATAATTGAGACCTTTTTCAAGCTTGTCAGGGTAACTAACTATCTGTATATTATTATTAAAATACACTGATAACATTCAGACTAACCTCAAAGGACAGTTGTGAAGATTGAATGACACAATCAAGTGAAGAATTCAGCAGGTCTTCACTGACTCACAGTAGGTGCCCACTAAATATTTAGCTATTACTACTATGTTTAGCTCTTGACAAATGCTTTTGACCCCAATTTCTGGCTCTATCAATTTTGACCAGGTAAAAAGCCTCTTGACACTAATCCTGGTAACTTTGGGTGCAAGGTGTCTATCTTTCCTCTGAAAGGGACAATGAACATGGCATGCATTTAGTTTTTTTTTACACATTGTTCAGAAAGATCCATGCATTTAGTATCATAAGGCTGGAAGATTGGGCTTTAAATACTTACAGACATTATTACGAACTGGCCTCTTAGACCATAAAAGGCAAGAGCCAGTAAAATAACATCCTAAGGGATGGACTATCCAAGATTCATCTCTTTTGCTTCCTAATCATTTCCTAAGCATAAATCTTGATGCCAAAGCTAGATTGACAGCTTGAGAACAGGAAACCATCCATTTTAATTTCTCCAATTCCTATGCAAATAAATAATAGATTCTCAAAAATCACTTGTGACCTGCCTTGTTGAAGACAATTAAGCATTTGCTCACTGGTAAATGGCAATAAGACATGCATTTTTTAAAAACAACTTTCCAGGTATGGAACAAAAATTCTCCTGGAGTACTTTGAAAATGCTCTGCTCTCCTAGGCCTAGGTACTTCTCTCCACCACATGTATCACAGTGGCTTAGCAGGTCTCTACAATTGCTGGGAAAACAAGAGACGCCCAGGTCATTTCCATTTTTTGTGGCTTCTGAATTAAAAAAAAAAATTATGCCAGAAAAGATTATAAGATGCAAAACAATGCAGTATAACTTATTTATGAGGCAGCTAATATATACAAATATTGATTAATGAAGGAAATACAACAAAAATAATCTTAACAGTTAAAAGTATTTCTAGAGTTAAATTCTTCTCCAAATCAGAAAAGGAAAAAGTGAAAAATGTAGTAAGATAAATAGATTAACTCAAGGGTACTATAGATGGTGTGGTCTGGCAGTGAGATATGTTTTAAGTCGTATGATCCTTGACAATTCTTTGAATCATGTCAGGATGTCTCTGCAACTCTGTGAATGTTATTATTTGTAAATAATGTCCTAAGGTCTGGTGCTGATCCCAGACAAGTACACAACAATTTCATCAGCTGGTATGTGAGTCGTGTCTACATGTAGATGCTCAGAATTCAAAGGTCCTTACGAATCTTCTTGCCCAAACCCATTCTCCCACTCAGCTTTCTTTGCCTCCTCCTTCCTTCCCCACTTTGCCAACACCGGCTTTTAGTAGTCAACAAAAATGAATCAACATTTTTGATAATCAGCAAAGCAATCTAAACTAAATTTTCCACAGCAAATGTATAATCGGACCCTCCCGCGCTGCAGTATGAGGAGACTATGTCCCTTGTAGGGGTCCTCCATACTGCTATAATAATCTTAGGGCATTTTGTCTCCTACACCAGAAACCTTGGAATCTCCTTACTTCTATTTGTTCTCCTTTCTCCTCCCTTATCAGTCTGACATCAAGCCTTGTCTATTCTTTCTTTCCAGTACTGATTTTTATCTTTTGGGTAACAGACCCTGCAGAATAAAAATAATCGGGTGATAGGCACTTTACATTAATAGTTTGTTGCTTTGTTTTCTCCAGGAGATTAAGTAACTTATCTAAGGTTTCAATAGTAAGTGATAGAGATGGTGTTTGGGTCTAGCTTTTCTAAGTCCAATGTCAATGATCTTAAATCACTATGCTATACTGCCCCCACAGAGAGGCTTGGAAAACCTATAAAACTTACTAACCATAGAAAAATACATAAACCATACATAAAATCTAAATGTGAGGGTTCAAAAATCCTAAAGTTTATCCTTGTATCCTCAAATGGATCCATGGTCTGCAGATTAAGAAATTTTGCTTTAAAATATTTCTGAGTTTCACATTTTTCCCCCTCTATTCCCATTGCCATCACGCATACCTGGGTTCCCTTTAACCTCTCTCTTTTTCAGTCTATTCTGCTGCCAGCCTCATTGTCCTAAACACAGCTTTCATTACATCATGCCTCTGTTGAAAACATCCACAACGATGGGGGAGATGAATCTTTGCACATTTTAATCATTTACTTAGTAATTTCGGATTTTGTAGTTGCTATTTTATGCACTGCACTATAAAATCCATGAAGGCAGGGATATTGTTTACCATTACACAGCAATTCCTAAACATAGTAAATATTTGTTTACTTGATTGAATTTTTGGACACTCTCCTACATAAACAGTAGGAACATAAATTGTAGGGAAATCTGCAATGTATATGCATACAAAAACTGGGGAACCACAAATAATGTTAATAATAGATATATCTGAGAAGTGAGATTATGGAGGGTCATCTTAAAATAAAAAACCTAGCTCCATTGTTTCCCTTTAACCTACTTAAACATATCTTCTTTCTTCCTTCCATCTTTCCTTCTCTGCTCCCTTGACCTGTTTTTTAAAAAGCCCTTCACTGATACTACTGCACAATATATACGAACATTGTTAAGAGAGTAAATCCTTAGAATTCCCATCACAAAGAAAAAATTTTTTTCCCTTTCTTTCCTTTTTATTGTACCTCTGTGAGATGATGGCTGTTAGCTGAACCCACGGTGGTAATCCTTTCCCAATATATGTTCAAATCAAACCATCATGCTGTACACTTTAAACTGTATGTCAGTTATTTCTCAATGAAACTGGAAAAAAAATGGTCCTTCAAAGTCTGAACCCATCTTACTAGTTCTCCCACTGGTCTCTCATTAGAAAGCTTTCCTCCGGTTAATCTATCCATCCACCCATACAAACAATATGTATTGAGAGCTCATGGCTTGCCTGGCACCATGCCGTGGGGAAACAGACACGACCAATCTGTTACACTCCAGTGTGGTCAGCGCTGTGTGAGAGACACCTAAGGGCTGTGGGAGCACACGGCGGGGAGTGACTGACTTTGCCCAGGGGCCCATGGAGGGAGGGAGGGCTCTGGAAGAGGAAGCCATATTTGAGCTGGACCTTGAAAGGGGCTTTAGCCAGGCACTGAAAGTGGAGGAAAAGTATTCTAGGCAGAGTGAGCACATCATGAATAATTTCATGAGGCTTCTAACTTCATAGGAAAGACCTGTGTATATCACATGGGGTGAAAGACTGCCTGGACCACAGGAGTCCACAGGCAGGAGTGGCCGTCCAGACCCAGGCATCCCAACTCCTGCTTCCTCTAATACACCTTCCTGGATGCCCTTAGGCTGTAGCCTCTCCCTTCTTGCAGACCTATTGCCCAGTTATTTGGCACTTGATTTGGGGATTCTTTTATTATTCTCTTATATTTCCCCATCTGGTTTGTATCCTTCTTAAGACCAAAGACTATGCCTTCTGTTTATTTCTCTGTATCCACCTTAGTGACTAATGAATGTGCTCTTTGTGCAGAGTAAGTTCTCAGCACTCATTGCAGACTGATAGACGGGTGGCCCGTTAGCTTCTATGTTTTCAGCTAGAAGGCTGCCTGAATAGCCACACAAAAATGGTTAATCCTAAAAGTGACTGGCTGGAGCAGTTTGATACGCCACTGATATAAATACTGGTGTGCAGCCATCTCAAACCGTCTTTTGAATCTTCTCTCGCAGTGAAAAGGGCAGATCTGCCACTGGTGCAGAACCAGTTTCTATAAATAAGGTCTCCTGTGGTCCCATCAGACCTTTCAATACTGACTGAAAAGCTTGCGGTGTTTACAAAACTCCTGAGATCACTAACGTCTGAAGTAATCTCTCATGCCTCATTAATCTCCAATGTTTGAAATAATCGCTAATGTGTAATAAATCTCTAGTCTCTGAAGTTTTAAACCACACAGATGTGTTGTTTCAGATGAATAACAACAGACATGATTTTGCCATTCAGTCATTCAACCCACACTTAGGGAATACCTTCCATGTTTAAAGCACTGAAATGACTTTCTCCCTGTGACCCACTCCACCATGTTCTAACCACTCTACATCACAGTAAAAAATGGACTATCTCACAAAAAACACATAATGGACTGGGAGTTCTGCGAATGCAAATTAAGAGATTATTTTAGCGTTCAAATACATCAGGGAACTTTTCCCATTGGTTTAAGGGTTAAGGCTTAGATATATTTTCCATTCTTCCTCCCTTCCTCCCTTTTTCTCTCTTTCCTTCCTTTCATTCTCTATAAATGTTTATTGAGAATCTATAATGTATCAGATACTGTACTTAAAATAAGAGATATTATAAAAAAGAGGCAAAAGGTAAAAATTTCTCATGGAGATGTAATGTACAGCCTGGTGGCTATAATTAATAATACTGGATTGCATATTTAAAAGCTGCTAAGAGCATAAATCTTAAAAGTTCTCTGTAATTACGTATGATGATGGATGTGAACTAGATTTATTGTGGTAGTCATTTTGCAATATATACAAATCTCGAATCATTACGCTGTACAACTAAAACTAATATAATGTTATATGTCAAGTATACCTCAATAAAAGAAACACGATGTCTGCCCATATGGAGCAGAAATACCTTTAGCCTAGAAGGCAGAGTCATCTAGAACTTTACATTTTACCATCTTTTATGAATACTCAGGCATAAATATGGTCACGGTATGTTGAGTGAATTACATATGTCCACTACTTTAAAGTGTGTCTTTTATTTGCATGAAAATGATAAGTGTTTAGGACATGGGATTTGGAGTTAAAAGACTTGAGTTTTACTCTGCCCTGTATTAAGTTTGTGAGCTGAGATTATTTCCTTTTTTTTGTGTTTCAGTTTGCTTATCTGTAAACCTGGGAGAGTGGTAAATGCCTAAGAACTGGGGGCTTGGGGAGGGCATGTAAAATAGTTCTCTGTGCCTTTGTACATACCTCACTCACTCCCTGAATTGTCTTTTCCATCTTCCCATTCCTTCTGCATGATAAACTCCAACTTATCTTTGAAACCCTGGCTAGAGTAAGTATCACTTCCTGTAAGAAGTTTCTCTCTTTCTCTCCATGATGGTGCTGAGCGCTCACTCCTCACGGCCATCACTGTGCCATTCCAGGCTTTTATACTGCAATTACCACATGGTATCATCATGCAGAAGGGCAAAGCCTATGTCTTACTCATATGTTCTATACTTAGCATAGTGCCTGGCCCTAACCAGGGTTTACAAATCTGCCAAATCAATGAATAAAAAATATGCTGGAAAATCTTTCATAAATTCCATAGTATTAAGCAAATGTAAAATATTATTATCAGCATTATGGTTCTCATTCAAGTGCGACTCAATTCATTTTTTCAAAATACAAAATTTATTTTGGCCTTATTCTGATAAGTAACCATGGTGGACATTCTGCTGCTCACTGTAGTATTGGTTATCCTCTCCTTCTGGGAATACAGAATTGTACTTCCCTGCCCCCTTGCAGGTGGGAATAAACTTGTGATTTGCTTTAGCCAATGGAATGTGTGGCCTGGGTCACTTCTGTGTGGAAGCATTTCACTGCCAGTGCTTGATTGTCTGGCTCTCTCTTCCCTCCGTTGGAGATCAGGGAAGTGCATGGTGTCACGGAGGTGCCGTGAGACTGAAGCATGGTAACCTTGCACCACAAAGAGACGAGCCATCCACAGAGGCACCCAGACCACAAGGGTACTTAGCATGACTGAGCAATAAATGTATACTCTGTTAACCTGAGATTTTGCCACTTTTTATTACCAAAGCATAATCAAATTTATCCTGATTGATAAAGTCACCAACTCACTTCTTGGAAAAAATATGACAATTTCCTGAAAATATAAACACAGTTATACCCAAAAGCAAAAGCATAAGAAAAAATTCGCCTGAAAAGCATCCACCCGAAAGTCAAACAATCATTCAAAGAATCTAGTTTTCCTTATAGGTGTGTTAAGCCTCTCTTAAGTCTCCATCCCAAAATCTAGAGAAAATTTTCTTATAGTCAACTCTGAAGCAGGGACCAAATCCCCTACTTATCTCAGAAGGAAATCATATGCAACAAAAATATTTTGTGAAACAAAGTATTTGGCATGTCATGTTTCAAAAGCAATTTGTGTGTGATCTTCTCCCAACCTGATCACTGCTACCATGGTCTGTTCACTGTACTGAGTGGTAATAAGGAGGGTCTTAGAAACACAAAAGAGGGAAACATCCTTTATAGATATTTCTATGCTTTCATTTTATTGTAAAATACTTACATACACACATAAAGCAATACAGTTTTAAGAAAAATTTAAGTGAAAGTGATGTAACCCTACTCAGGTCAAGAAAAAGAATATTGCTGAGAATTTAGAAGTCCCCCTATGTATTCCTCTTGGCAGAGGAGACCTCTGGCCTGGCTTTTGGGACGATCATTTTCTTGCTCTTCCTTGTAGTTTTAGCACTGCGCATATTTTAAAATTGTTTTGGAGGATTTGGCTGGCAAGAAGAGTGGTGTGAGGAGGATGGTTCTGTAGAACACTAGAAACTCAGAAACTTTCATTGTAACAGAGGTCATAATTCAAAAGCCTTTAAAATATTGTAATGTACACTGGATGTACAAAAATAATATAATGCGTTTTTAAATTTAATGTTCATTCTTAACCATAATAGAAACTCAAAACCTTAAGAGTACAAACACCAATGAATTAAGCCAAAAAAATTGTTAGATCATATATAATATATATTGTGGCATAATATATGTACAATAAAGTGCACCATTTAAAGAATACAGTTAATGAGTTTTGCAAATGTAAATACCTATATTACCACTACCCCAGTCAAGATAATTTCCACCACCCCAGAAAGTTTCCTCATGCCCCTTTGCAGTAAATGCCCCTGTTCCGGCCCCAGGCCACCACTAATCTGCTTTCTATCATTATAGGTTAGTTTGACCTCTGATAGGTGTTTATATAAATGAAACCATACAGTATATATTGGCTTCTTTCACTTAGCATAATCTGTCTGATTTTGAACTGTATATAAACAGAACCATTATGATTCTTTTGTGAATTGCTTTTTTGTAAAGTTCATCCATGTATTTGTATGTCCCTAAAACTCATTCACTTTTATTGCAATATGTAAACCATTTGTATGACTACAGCATCATTTATCCATTCCATTATTAGTAGACAGGGGGGCTGTGCTAAGTTGATTTTATATCCAGCTAGCTTGCTAATTTCTTAAATAATAACAACTCCTCTATAGATTCTTTAGGATTTTCAATGCCTACACATATTCATATTATCTGTGAAAAATTACTATTTTCAATCCTTCAGATCTCTTATCTATTGTTCATTTTTCTTTTTTGTTTTGTTTTTTCTTGTAACTGCTCTCACAAGGACCTTCAATACAACGTTAGATAAAACTTGCATCCTTGTATTGTTCCTGATCTCAAAGGAAAATCTTTTTAATTATTAGGTATGATTATTAGGCAGGACACTTACTGAATATTTTTGTGGTTACTCTTTATCAGAATATTCTTTACCAGAATGAAGTCCTCCTTTAATCTCATAAGTTTTGGGGAGAAAAATCACAAATGATGTAAATTTACTATGAGTTTCAACATGATTGGAAAATAAGTTGCATTATCTGCTTTTTCTGCAACTATTGGGATGATCATAAGAACTGATATTTTACTATTACATTGGTATCCTACTGTTAAATCAATCTTCCATTCATGACATAAACTAATTTTATAATGATGTTTTATTCATTATATATTTTATTTATATGCAACTCCATGTGTAAATTGGCCTGTAATTTTCTTTTCTAATATTCGCCTCAGGTTTTGGTTTCAAAGTTTTGCTAATCTCATAGAAGTATAGGGATGTGTACCCCCTTTTGAAATTTCAACCTTATGTAAGATTGGACTTATTTTTTCCTTGAATGTTTGATAGAACCCACCAATAAAGCCATCTGAGTCAGCAGATTCCTTGGTGGAAAATTTTGATCACACATTTAAATTCATATTTTTGGCTTCTATTCCTTTTTGAGAAGGCTTGGTAACATATTTTTCTATGAATTACTCTATTTATCTAAATGCTTAAATTCATTAGTGTGAAGTTCTTCAGAAAAGTCTCTATACTGACATTAAATACCTATAGCATTCTGCAGTGTTCCATTCTCTAAGTCTAGTTTATTCCTTGTGTTCTAGAAATATTCTGTATTCTTGCCTTTTCCATTTGTTGGTTCATTTGTTTGCTTGTTTACTGAGATAAGTGAATGAAAACTGTCCTCTGTGATTGCAGTTTTCTGTATTTCTCTTTGTAGTATTCCAATTTTGGCTTTATTTATTTAGAGGATATGTTGATCAGTGCATATAAATTATATTCATTATATATTCGGAAGAACTGAAAGTTTTTATCAATATGAAATCACTATCTTTCATAGATGTTTTGCCACAAAGCTTCTTTTTTTCTGATATTAATGTAGCTGCACCAACTTTCTTTGGTAGCTTATTTTTCAAGATATATGCTTTCCCAAGCTTTTATCTTAAAATATTCTGTGCCCTCAGGTTTTAGATGTGTCCCCTGAAAATAGCATATAAAAAACACAGCCTGAATATTTTTGCCTTTTAACTGGATCCTTTTGTCCATTAAGACAACTACTGATATATTTGGATTTAAAAATACCACTTTTAACTTCTAATATGTATTTCCTGTTCTGTTTCTTTTTTCTCTCCTTCCTTTCCTATCTTTTATTGATCAATAGGGTATTTTTATTATTTCATTTTTCTCCTACTGGTTTTCTATTTATACAGTATGTTTCTATTCTATTTATGGTTAACCTAGAACTGTGTTCCCCAATACAATAGGCACAAGTCACATGTGGCTACTTATATTTTAATTAATGAAAATTAAATAAAATAAAAAATGCAGTTCCTCAGTTATACTAGCCATATTTCAAGTGCTTCAAAGCTATATGCATTTAGTGGCTTGTATATTAAACTATATTAACTATAATGGAACATTTTCATCTCAGAAAGTTCTATTGGATAAGCTCTGCCTTACAAACTGCAACATACATACTTAGCTTATATGTCTAATGTAAATTAATACCTTCAATTACTTGCTAGGGTAATTCAAGGACTTTAGGACACCATAACTCAACTTAACACATCCCAATTTGTATACGTTTGCTGCATACATTAATTCATTAAATCTTACTAGGCAGTATTATTATAGTTTTAAACAGTCAATATTCTTTACATATGCCTATATTTTCCACTCTATTTATTCATCATTCCTTCTATGGTAGTGATAAACTTTCTGTTTTTATTTGCAAATATCTTTATTTCACCCTCATTCTTAAAAGTTCTTTTTCATGAATAGAGGATTCTAGGTTGTCAGGCAGTTGATTAATAAAAATATTTTGCTAACTTTCTGTCATCCCTCTGACATAGCTGATTAAAATTTGCTTTTTGAAATATTGAGTGGTGAGATGTGAAAAACAAAAGTCACATAAAATATGTCACTTCACATACATACATTTCTAGTGTTTAGGTACCTATTACAGCTTTACCCTGTATAAACAATGTAGCCACTCAAAGCCCCAGCACAGGAGGGAGTCTGACAGAAGAGGAGTAGGACTGGAAAGAGACAGGTGGGGATCCTTCACAGAAGAAATGGAATTCTCCTGCCACTGGGAGGCAAGGCTATCAAAACCAAGAACCACTGATAAAATTTTGTTTCTTCTGGACAGAAAAAAGTAATTAGGGCAAAAGTGGCTTCAAGTTCTCCCTGTTTTCACTTTCCTTAGATTTTGGTTTAGTAGGTCTTTGGTACCTGTGATTTCTCTTTTGTACCATTAAGAAGGTTATTTTTAATCCAACATTTAAAACTCAAGGAGGAATGAGATACCATTTCATATCCATTAGGATGTCCACTATCAAAAAATATAAAATAACGAGTTGGCAAGGATGTGGAGAAATTGCAACCCTTGGGAACTGTTGGCAGGAATGTAAAATGGCCCAGCTATTGTGGAAACAGTATGGTGGTTCCTCAAAAATTAAAATCAGAATAAAATATGATCCAGCAACTCTGCTTCTGGGTATATATCCAAAAGAACTGAAAGCAGGGTTTCAGAGAGATATTTGTATCTTCATGTTGACAGCAGCATTGTTCACAATGGTAAAAGGTAGAAGCAACTAAAGGGTTCACTGACAAATGAATAAAATGTAGTCTATACATGCAATGGAATATTACTCAGCCTTAAAGAAAAAAGAAATTCTGGCACATGCTGCAACATGGATCACTGTTGAAGATATGATGCTAAATGAAATAAACCAGTCAAAAAAGGACAAATACTATATGATTCCACTTATATGAGGGATCGAGAGCAGTAAAATTCATAGAGACAGAAAGCAGAATGGTGGATGCCAGGAGCTGGGAGGAGGGGAGCATGGGGAGTAGTGTCTAATGGATACAGTTTGCCTTTGGGAAGATGACGATGTTTCAGAGATGGATGGTGGTGGTGGTTTCATAATGTGAATGTACTTAATACCACTGAACTGTACATTTAAAAAATGGTTAACATGGTAAATTTTATATTACATGTATTTTGCCACATTTTAAAAAATTATAGGAGGAGGGTGACTCAAATAACCTCAGTGACTCTTAGTGGAAATAGAAGCTGGAAACTCACATTTATACTGAGTCCTGCTCTGTGCCATAGGTGATGTCATGTGTCACATAGTGTTACTTCATATAATTAGTAATAATTTAAGTAAGAGCTACTTGTTTATTTGGCAAGCAGTCACTGGGCCCTTACTACGCACTTACTGTGTAGGCATTCTACTAAGCACTGGTGATTCAGCAGTAAGCAACATTAGATCAGTTCATGCCGGCCAAGGGCGGGAAGCAAACACCATTACAGGAAAGATGATGAGAACAGAAATGGTGCACCTGCCCCGTGGCTCCTGTGTTCCAGGCTTCCTGCTAAATATTCACATACCTTATCTCATTTAATTCTCCCAGCAGCTCTAAAAAGTTAGGAATTGTTATCCTGTTATCCCCATTTTACCAAGGATGGCCTTTAATCTCAGATTTAACTTACCTAAGATTGTACAACTAAGTAGGTGATAGAGCTGAAATGCAAAGACTAAGCCTGCTGTTCCAAAGCCCATGTCCTCTCTATATATGGGTTCCCAAAACAGTTCTGCAGATGCAGCAGCCTCAAAGAGAGTTTCACCATGAATAAAGAAAAAATAGTAAAGGCAATACAGTGATCTTCTATTTCTAAAAAATCTTATTCATTCATATATACTGCCATTGGCCACTCTTTACAGTTTGGCACTAAATGCTTTTTTCTCTCATCAACTGATGGGCATAATAGGTGGCAGTTATCACTCTTTTTTGGGATCCTAATATCTATAACCTAATTCCTATGTTCAGGAAATTCTGCACTTTATCAGTCTTGCCTCCAACTCTGGAAACTTACTTGCCATGAGGACATGAGCTTCTGAACTACACTCCATTGATGATAAATTCAGCCCAGACTTTGAATCAGAAACTGGCATTATGAAGGAGCAAGGACTGCCCAGAATCCATTCTGGGGATGAATGGTGGCCATGGCAATGGCTGTGCCTAGTTCCAAGCACCATGTGTCAGTCAGTGGAGCTGTCCAGCGGCAGCGCTGGCGATGTTAGCAGTTAACCTATGGCAGCAACAGCTTAATGGCAATGGTAGCAAGGGTATCTTTATCATATCAAAGATTTGGGCAGGGTTCTTGGTAGCTTGGCCCTAAGCCTCCAGCCCTCCTGATGATTTTGTGAGCCACACAAAACCCTCATCAGAAATTCCTTCCTACTTAAATCAGCCAGAATTAGTTTCTCTTGCTTGCAGCTAAGAACCCTAACTATAAGAGTAGTTGTTTTGATTGTTTTAAGAGTCATTCTTGACAACCCAGAAAGTGTCAACTTTAAGCAGTTCCCCAGTGTCAAAAAAAAAAAAGAATTGGTTTATAGAATTAAAAAAATATTTAGGTAAAAATGTAGCATTCTGCTATATACTATAATGCCCTAATCTGTGCATTCAAAACTCTAACTAATGGACAAATAAACTAACCTAAATTGAACTGATTTTCTCTTGGACAGTATAGTGACTAAATATAACTCTGGATAACCGTGTGGTCTGTATTCCTTAGTTGTTAATATGGCCAAAGTAACTGGACCAACTCTTGCAATAAGTCTGTCTTCTTAGCATACAAACTAGATAGACAATGTGTCTATATAATTGCTTTCTTGCTGTTGTAAAATGTTTGATACAGTTAACAGTATAGATCAGCTCCTCTTTTAAAAAGATTACAACAGCATGTAGTTAATTAACTAATTACTGTATTGATTCATTGTATTTACTTACTGAGTACAACTCTGGGTTTCATCAAGCAAGATACCTGGCATGCACAAAAATTTGAAGCTCATGATCTCAATAAGAGACCATTCTTTCCCCCTCTCTTGCAACCTCATTAGTGGCCAACCATAGTGACTTGTCATCTGGGCTCCAGCTCCTGTAATTGTTCCCTAGCTAGTTTCTTTTCTTCCACTCTTGCCCTGCTGCAATCCACTTTCCACTGAAGAACTAGGGCTTGCTTTTAAGACATTAATTGGTTCAAACTACTGTTCTGCTATAATTCTTTAAAAATTTTCCAATATCCTTAGCTTTAAATCCAAAGTTCTTAACACAGCCTAGAAGGCTCCACATGATCTGCCTATATGTCTAACCTCATCTCACTCTTGCCACGTGCCCCTGCTACACTGTCCCAAACATACCATCCTCTTAATTCGTAAAATGCCTTGATTTCTGTCCTGACTCAAGGCCTTTAAACATATAATGCCTTCTGCTTGGGACGTTCTTCCTGCTGTTCACCTGGCTAGTCAGCAGCCAGCAGGCTAAGCCCTACTTAATGCTTTCTGTTTCAGAGTTTACTTCCTCAGAGAAACACCTTCTCCGACCACCTAACTTAAGATAGACCCCTGATTTACTCTATCAACATATCTGAAAGTTTTCTTTCAGAGTCGTTATTGCAATCTGGAATTCTATATTTACAGGTTTGTTTACTTGTTTAATGTCTGTCTCCTCCACGCTAGTTTGTAAGCTTTAAAAATACAAGGACCATGGCTGTTTTGTTCACCACCTAGCGCCCAGCAAAGCACCTTGTAGGGGGCTTATTAAACATTCATTGAATGGATGAATGAGCAAACAAATCCAAGGCTTACATAGTTCTGTAAAAATGTTCTGGTCACAAAGTGCTGGAAATCATGGAAAAGGGAACTCAGAGGAGCCTGGAAAGCTAAGGAAAGGTTTCTGGGGGGATAGCACCACAGGGGAGCTCCAAAGGTTGGGGATATGCAAACAGGATGTAATGAGACCTGTGGGGAGACGCTTTGCTTTTCAAGGGAAGGGTGGGACCAAGGAAATGTGGCCGCTGAGCAGGGGACAGTGAGGGGTCACACCTGGGTGCCACCTCGATGTCAGTGAGAAGTTGGTGTCCAAATGCACAGTGAGGCCGTGAAGTGACTTCTCATTAATCTCTCTTAAGTAAGCACATTCATGCAGTGAAACTGCTCAGGGGATGGACTGCCAGGTGTGTGGTGTGGCACTGTGGCAGACACCTCAGGCTGGCTCCCTCAACTCTATGTCAGCCCCTGGCAGGAGTGCGCTTGCTACGTGTTTGAGCCTAGAGAGCTAAGACTACATGCCCTGACTCTCTTCAGTCCCATCTAGATTCTCTCAGGCAGAGACCCCCCAGGCCAGGTTTGGAGGAAGTGAACATCACGCACAAGAGGCCATACTTCTGCGGCTGGTTTTTGCAAGCGGAGTTTCTAAGCACCTGTGTTGCTCAGATAGCAGTAGCAAAGGTCCCTGATTCTGGTCACTGGCTTGCAGGTTATGGAAAGGCATGGCACACAGTATCCTTTTTGCTCATGCAAATGATGGCCAAGGTAAAGCGGTTCCAGGAAACCTCATAGAGAGTCTATCATTTTGGGGTCTCAACTAAGACAAAGTTCAAAAGTCATTTTAGATTGCAAACATGGTGTCAGCTCAGTAATTTTAAATGATCTCTAAACTTGATTTAAGTTAAAAATCTCCTATCTCACATTGAAACGAGGGCCTACCTTAGGCTGGCCACTTCAGGGGGTTGGAGAATATGGTCTTTCTTTTATTCCCTTTTCTTTTTCATCCAGCTTGCTTTCCAGTTTATGATCCCACTGGGACTGGAGATCAGAGAGGTTGGAAAGGAAAGGGGAAAGAAGAGTTTTCATTTTACTTGTACTTTTGTAAGATGTTTTCATGTTAAGAGTTGACTCACCTTGGGGTTTTTTTATAGACCTCAGTCAGTATCAAGGTAGTTTTTCACCTGCTGTTTCTCTGATCTGGGCAAATGTGTGCAATTCCTGCACGACAACAAACTCTAGGGAATGGGTGACCCACCTCAGCTTCATTTCTGATGAGGTCTCATTTTTCCTCCAATGTTGCTAATAGAAAGGATCTAAGATGGTTCTTGCACTGGTCTAAAGTTCACACATACAGCCCACATACTGGCCACAGGGAATATTCACACAATCCTGTCCCAAAAACAGTGAGAGCAGGTCCATCATAGCAGCAACCCTCTTTCACTCAGCCATCAAAACAGCTTGCCAGCCCATCTCCAGCCTCTACATTCAAGCCACATCCATGCAGTGGCAACAGCAAGCTACCCAAGGGGTTCCCACACAGCCCCTCTTACTCAGCTTATGCTAAGAGCAGGCACCCTTCCCCTTAGGATGCAGGCTTGAGACTCACAGCATACCTGCATCTCTTTCTTTAAAAATACTTCATGCCAAATCCTCTCAGTCTCTACCCTCTCCCATCTTAAGGCCTGATAGGAGTGACTCCTCTAATTGGTTCCCCACCACCTCTGCCACCTAGTTTGAAATTTCTGCAGAGCAATCTGCTTTACAACTCACTGATCATATCACTGCCTCAGTTGACACATACATTTAACAACTTTTTGCACCAGCTTTCATCTCTCTCCTCTCTCTTTTGGGAATCCATCCCATCTCTAGCTCCCTATGTAGATCCTGACTAGTATAACCCACCTACCTATAACTGAATCAGGATGAAAGCTAAAACTTATACAGGAAAATATTCACTTGGTCTGTTATTGGCTCAGGCTGAATATCCCTAAATTAGCCCTGTTATATCAAAGGGCAAGATGCTTCCTCTCTGTTTCACCAGCTTAGTATGATAAAGGAAGTGTGTCATCCTAGTTGCTGCTGGCAGCCTTCTTGTGGTTGTGAGGAAAAAACATCCTGAGAATAATACCAACTTGCGGATGAGGCAAAGCCAAGACCTGGCACCCTTATGATGGTGTGGTTTGGATGGCTCTACCTTTGGACTGCTTATTGTAAAAGAGAATAAATGTCATTATTTTAGCCAATTTGAGTCAGAATTTCTGTTGTTAGCAAGCGAAAGTTAGTGATCTTCTGTAGATTCCCTGTGTCAGATCATGAGTCCTGAACTATTCACCATGGAAATAGAGGCATTTGGTAATGGAAAACATTTGGCTGTTGAAAACATTTGGTAATGGAAAAAATGTGAACATAGAGTGATGGATAACATTCATTGGCATAGCATAGATCATTTGTTTCTTCCCTGGAACTGGGGGTAGAAGTGTTTTCCAGGAACCCAAGGGCTTGTTCATATTATGGCGGTGGGAAAGAGGTAAAAGAATTCTAAAGAGGCAAATACCCCACTGAGACTACAGGTTTTAAAGCAACTTCTGAAATGATTATCTTTGGTGGTTGCAGTTTTAACGTTCCAGTTGCCTGGACACTGTTAATAGCACCAGGGAAATTATTATCATTTGAGATCATTGTTTCACAAATACACTGTTGAAATCCACTATGCTTGTTTATTTCCTTCTCAATGAAATTTACAGCCTAGATTTTATTAATTTATGAGGCAACTAGGTATTTCGAAAAAAAACAAATGCAAATGTATTGCATAGAAAAGTACCAAATCAACACATGAACTTATGAACTTTATTTTTAATTAAATAACTGTCTTTATGAGTAGTTGCTGTTTCCAGCAATAAGGCTCTTTAGTTAACCATTTTGTTCTTATTTTATTAGTCTATTTAATTCTATCAGTTTGGTTAATTACCTATGCACTCTGCATATTTCTGGGAAGCTCAGAATGTCTTGGTAAGTATATTGATGTGTTCATTGTGAAGAAATACGATTATACTATAAGCAGTGCCACTCTGCTTCTAGCTACCTATAGCATCAATGATAAAAATAGGCAGGAATGAGATACTTGGATGGCACCGCCTATATTATGGTTGTAGAAATGATCAGTAACCTTTAAATGTCTCCTGCATCTTCCCCCTCCACCACTTCAGTTCCGACTTTCATTATCTTGCTGGATTACTTGCAAAGCTACTGAAGTAGTATCTTTTTAATCTCCTGTCTTTCCCTCTTCAATCCAGCCTTATGCTGTTTCCAGATAAATCTTATAGGCACACTGCTCCCATCACATCACTATTTCACTCAAGAGGCTTCAGGGACCCTCCACTGCTGACTAAAATCAATGGCCCTGGTATTCAAGGGCCTTATAATGTGACCCAAACACAACTTTTCACTTTCCTCTCAGTCTTTCCTGCATGTACGGTATGATTTCAATCAACTGGACTGTTTGCTACTCCCCAAATACCCCTCATGCTCCCAGTTCTCCGAACCTTGTCTGTGATTTTTCTGCAGTGATGACTGTTTCTTCATCTGTTAGGGCTGCTGTAACAATAATACCATAGGCTGGGTGGCTTATACACCAAACATTTATTTCTCACAATCCTGGAGTCTGAGAAGTCCAATATCAAGGCATGGGCAGAGTGGGTGTCTGGTGAAAGCCCACTTTCTAGTTCATAGACAGCTTTCTTTTAACTGTCAGCTCATGTGGATAATGCTTGGACAGAGTTGCATGAGAAGGGAAGTGCCTTACTGCGTGAGAAAGTCCAGAGGCTACAGTGTTGTGGAAAGAATCCAGAAGGAGAGGGAGGCAGGGGAGCTTCCAGGAGAGAGGAGGACTGAAAAAGAGGCTATGTGACCAGGAGATATGTCCCTGGGTTAGAGAGCTCCGAAGGGTGACAGCAGCTTGGGACTTTATAACCACAAGGCTCTATCTTATTAATGGCCAACAGATGTGGGGTCAGGTTTCATGGGGTATACAAAGCAGTAAGACTCTAAATGGCTAAAAATCAGTTTGGGCTATTTTTTAAATGATCGGAGGTGCAAGTTTTTCAGTGTGGTGCCAGTAGGCTTTTGAACTAACAGATCTCAACCTTCGGTGAAGTAATCAATAGCCTAGGGGTCAATACAGAAAGACCATCTTTGGTTCATTTATATAACATATTGGGTGATTACTAGCAGTCAGTGCCACAGCAAACATTTACAAATGGAATTAAGTACTACACATGCACAATTTAGGAGGTACTCTGTCAAATGACAAGATACACCTTTAGAATTATAAACTCGTAAAGAATGAAACCAATTTGATTGGTGATGGCAGTTCCCGGAAATGGAGACTGGGGTGAAGAAAGTCAGCCTAGATGGTGCGCTGTGGTTTCCGTTAGAGGGGAAATCAACACTCCCCCTCCCCCTTCTCTCCAAAGTAAATCCATGGGAATGCTAATCAGAGCATGAACTGAGGTGATGACAACATTAATGGTGCCCCTCAAAGGCGGCTGTGTGTAGATTGTTTCCGTGAAAGGACTTTCCTTTAAATGGAAGAGAAAAATTAGATAAAATGTATTATTCTTCCATGGGGTGGTGGAACATTAGAAATGTTTATGTAATCACAATTTTAAAATGTCCCACGATTTATATTATTCCCTCAGAGAGTGTATCTTCTTTGTTTTAGGACAGGAAGTCCCTACAACTTGGACTCATTTTCTATAATCTAGTGTTGATAAATACCTAAATAATTTGTTTGCATATCAGAAGCACAAACGAGATTTTTGGCAAAATGAGAGCTAAGCATATTAGAAATTCACAAGTCTCTTAAGTTTCTGGGACATGGGTCATAATATAAGATTTTAATTACTGCTTAATAATCCCTGGGATGTTTCCTAAGTTAATTTGAAGGAGTAGTTTTAATTGCTGACCCTTGATATCTATTTTTTATTCAACAAATATTTACTGAGCACTGCTATGTGCCAGGAACTGGGCCAGAAAATAAGGACATGGCACGAAACAAGTTCACTGTGATTGTTGCCCCAACGGTGTGGAATGTGATGCTGTGGGCTTAAAGCTGCCCCAAACCCCTGGCCCCAGACTGAAGATTCTGACAAGATAAGACAAAAATAAGCAGTTTTGCTGTTTTATTTCTTCTGGCCTGGGCTCCCCTGAGGGTGGAACTGATTGACTCCAATTGCAAATCATGCTGGAGAGAAAGTGCTTTTTTTATTTTTTATTTTAAGGGAATTGATAGCTGTGTAAGCATATCACTGGCCTGAAGACTTGAGCTTAAGCTCCAATTTGCTTCACCAAGGTCCCTGATCAGCCTCAAGGAAGCCAGTTCATGGAATTCCATATTCTAACTTATCAAAATATTCATTTGACCTTGAAAAAATTCTTGTTGATGCCATGTAGTTAGAAAACAAAGTATTTGAGCAAAATGTTTGCATCAGTGACTCCAAATTGACACAAACTCTGTAGGTTGTCTAGGATGAGAAACATCTCTAAGGCTCATTTTGTTTAGTGCCTGCAGGGTTTTGTTGTTATTCTCTGTGCTAAAACATGAAAACAGCATGTTCATTAAAGAACTGACATTCTTCAATTTACTCTTTTCTCACTACTTGCAATATTCCTCTTTCTCCCCTCCCATCTCCACTCCTGCCATTCCCAAAGAAGTGTAAATGAAAGGTTTCACAGTTTTTACATGAATAATTTTAGGGAAGATACAGCTCTTCTCATCAACCACTTTACAGCAAAGTCAAATTGTATGTCCTGTTATGTTAAAATGTTATCATTTTAACACAAGAAAAAATCATTTTGATAAAGGTTAATGCCTCCTTAATATTTATATACTTGAATCATATTGAAACTGCATTTTGAAATTCTGAAATCTTGAATTAATATGACAATGTGCAAAGACTGTGTGACACTATTTGTAATTCATTAGCACATACTTTACAATATATTAGCATCAAATGTGGAATGCTCTGTCATGGTTCTGGCAAGCCTGTGAGTTTCATCCTATTCTATTCGCTAGCACTTTAAGGTTTTGACATGGATGTCCAGAGACAAGTCCAAATGATTCTTGCAGATCAGGAATAAATTAATTTATTCAGCAACCTGCTAGGTATAATACATTACTCTGAAAAACATGCTTACCTAGCAGCCATCTAGCATATGTTTATCTAGTTCTGAGCAGATTTTGAACACCAGACTACCATAATGTGAATGAATTGTGACATGGTCCTGGTAAATTGGGGACTGCATCTGCTGTACTGCACCTGGCATGTGTCCTCCTTGCATAGAAGGTCTGAAGATGATTAACAGTCCACAACCCACATCATTCTGAAATAGTGCCTAGATAACCCCACATGTATCGTCAATGGCTCCTGGAACAGATGGAAATTTAACAGTGTCATAGATTTCATAAGTTTGTTCATTGTTGATGCTAAAATCCTCTGGAATATTTATTTTAATGACCTTTTCTCCTGGCAATCTGAACACCAGTCTCTGACAGATATACACAGTGTCCAAAACAGTCATTTAATAGCTATACTTAGTTTGACTATCACCCCAAGTATTTAAATATTAGCTCTTAAAAATCCCCAAATCTCCCAAAATCTTTTGGCATCATACAATATTCAGAGTTCCCTTGAGATTGAAAACTTCTGTAAGGAACACAGCAGAGAAATTTATGTTTTAAATTATTTATAAGGATGTTTCTTCTTTTATTATTATTAAACAGAAAGCTGAATCATCTGAATTTTAAAATTGGCAGGGCTGTTTCATATTTATTATTGATCTTTGTGAGTGAACTATTTTAGAACTGTTAGAATTTTTTGTTAGTTAGAACTAATTAGTATTTTTGACCTATTGTATAGTGTTTATGCATAAGTGTATGTGTTTGTGCATAGGTGCACAGATCTTTATGAAACACAGAAAAGGCACTTTTGAATGCATGAGTGTGGCGTTGCCTGCAGAAGTCATCTTATTCTTGCTTCCTCCGTTTGAGCAATGATAGACAGCTTTGCTTTTAGCCTCATCCCAGCCATGCTGCTTTATCCTTCCAGTACTGTGTCAAGGATTGCTGATTTCTTCCTAATATCAATTTTCTCCCCTTTGTCATAATACAATGCTGTGTTTTAGCTGGATATATTGCTGCCCATCCAAATACACATTTTCCAGTCTGCCTTGTGGCTAGGTATGGGCAAATGACCTCATTTTATGTAAGACATAAATGGACCCTCCTTGGACCTATTCCATCAGCCTGCAACTGCTGCCTGGAATACCAACTTGATGGCTTGGGCTCCAGCAGCCATCTTGTGCAAATATCAGGTGAGGTCCATACACTGAGCTGGAGCAAGCCTTTTGCTCTGACAACTGGAGGACCTCACCAGTCCTGTGCTCCCTATCTTCAAGTTCTTTTATGTAAGAAAGAAATAAGCCTCTATCTTGTTCAAGGCACAGTTTTTCCTGCCATTGTGGGTGCAGGCAAACTGAATCCTAACTGATAAAAGGGTCCTGGCCCTTTTTTCCATACCTGCCATTGATGCCATTTGTCCTTTTTCTGTGCCCTGCTATCCATGTTATCCATTGTGTTCCCAGGAGCCATTTCTTGCCTGTTTACTATCCTACAATAATCACAGGAGGTCTTCTAAGATCCAATAACTGCCTCTCTGTCCAGCCTCACTCTGTCAACTCTCCTAATCTCTAAACTCCATGTCTCAGAAATACTGCTATATTTCCTCACACTTCTGGTTTGTGTTTGTTCTCTGTCTAGAATGCACCCCCTGTACTCAGCAACTTAAAAACCTCAAGTCTTAACTCAAATGCTTACCCCACTCTTTGAAATCTTCCATGATTCCCCCAAACAGAGCAAGCTCATATGTTCTTTCTCTTATATACCCCTTCACTGGGTTAAATAACTGCATTGAAATTCTTTGTATGTCTGTTGGGATGTTAAACTATAAGCTCTGGAAGCAAGAACTCAGTTATTTATTCCTTGTATATTTTATAACAAGCACATTATGGTCACTCAATGTATGTATGCTGAATGAAAAAAAATGAATGAATGAATGGTTCAGCTAGGGACCTATTTCACTAGGAAGTGCTCCCCCTCTTTAGATAATCTAGTGTCAGTTTCTTATTTGCCTAGGTGACCAAGAGTCTCAATGAGTTGTTAAACCATAATAGAACTTTATAGTATACTGTTTTAATTTTTTTTATTTATCTTCTTAATCTTGAATATTTTTGGGTAAAAAAAAAGTGTAGAAAGAGATGTTTCATACAAATAAATGGGAGAAAAAAAGCAGGAATACCAGTACTTGTATCAGACAAAATAGATTTTAAAACAAAGAAAGTAACAAAAGACAAAGACATTACATAATGATAAAGGGATTTGTACAATAAGAGGATATAACCTTTATAAATATCTATGCACCCAACATAGAAGAACCTAAATATGTAAAAATAATTAAAGTGGGAAATAGACTGCAACTCATTCATATCAGGGGACTTTAACACACCACTTAAATCAATGAACAGATCAACCAGACAGAAAATAAATAAGGAAATAGAGGCACTGAACAACACATTAGATCAGATGGACTTAACAGATATACACAGGACATTCTACCCAAAAGCACCAGGATACACATTTTTCTCAGTGCACATGGAATGTTCTACAAAATAGATCACCTATTAGGACACAAAAAGAGTCTCAATAAACTCAAAAAGATTGAAATTGTATCAAGCATCTTTTCAAATCAGAATAATATGAAACTAGAAATAAATTACATGAAGAAAACAAAAAACCCACAAATACATGGAGGCAAAACAACATGCTTCTAAATAATCAATGGATCAATGAACAAATCAAAGAAATCAAACAATACATGGAGTCAAATGAAAACAAAAATACAACAGTTCAAAACCTGTGGGATGCTGCAAAAGCAGTACTAAGAGGGAAGTACATGGCAATACAGGCCCACCTCAGGAAACAAGAACAATCCTAAATAAACAGTCTAAACTCACAACTAAAGAACTAGAAAAAGAACACATGAAATGCAAAATTAGTAGAATGAGGGACATAACAAAGATCAGAACAGAAATAAAAATAGAGAAGAATAAAACAACAGGAAAAAAATCCATGAAACCCAAAGTTGGTTCTTTGAGAAGATAAACAAAATAGACAAACCTCTAACTAGACTTATCAAGAAAAAAAGAGAGAGGACCCAAATAAACAAAATCAGAAACAAAAAAGGAATAATTAGAATTGACACCACAGAAATACAAAGAATTATTAGAGAATTCTATGAAAAATTATATGTCAATAAATTGAACAACCTAGAAGAAATGAACAAATTCCTAGAAAAGCACAACCTTCCAAGATTGACACAGGAAGAAACAGAGGATCTGAACAGACCAATTACCAGTAGCAAAATTGAACTGGTAATCAAAAAACTCCCAATAAACAAAATCACAGGACCAGATGGCCTCACAGCTGAATTCTACCAAACACTTAAGGGAGAGCTAATACTCATCCTTATTAAAGTATTCCAAAAAGTAGAAGGGGAGGGAGTAATTCCAAATTCATTTTATGAGGCCATCATTTTAATATTAAAACCAGATAAAGACAATAGGAAAAAAATCACAGACCAATATCCTTGACGAACATACATGCAAAAATCCTCAATAAAATATTAGCAAACTGAATTCAAAAATACATCAAAAGGATCATTCATCATGACCAAGTGAGATTTATTCCAGGGATGCAAGGATGGTACAATATTCATAAATCAATCAATGTAATAATCACATTAACAAAAAGAAGGATAAAAACCATATACATGATCATTTCACATCCACCCATGATAATTCTCAACAAAATGAGTATAGAGGGCAAGTACCTCAACATAATAAAGGCCATATATGGCAAACCCACAGTCAACATCATACTCAATGGCTAAAAGCTTCTCCTCTAAGATCAGGAACAAGACAAGGATATGTACTATCATCACTTTTATTCAACACAGTACTGGAAGTACTGGCCATGGCAATGAGACAAGACGAAGAGATAAAAGGCATCCAAATTTGTAAGGAAGATTTGTAAGGAAAAACTGTCACTTTTTGCAGATAATATGATATTATACATAGAATACCCTAAAGACTCTATCAAAAAACTATTAGAAATAGTAACTGGATTCAGCAAAGTTGCAGGATATAAAATTAATACACAGAAATCTATTGTGTTCCTATATGCTAACAATGAACTAGCAGGAAGAGAAATAAGGAAAACAATTCCATTTATAATTGCATCAAAAAGAATACAATCCCTAGGAATAAATCTAACCAAGGAGGTGAAAGACCTGTACTCTGAAAACTGTAAGATGCTGCTGACAGAAATTAAAGAAGACACAAATACATGGAAATCTAACCCATTCTAATGTTTAGGAAGAATTAATATTGTTAAAATGGCCACCCTGTCCAAAGCAATTTAGAGATTATTGCAATCTCCATCAAAATACCAATGACATTTTTCAAAGAACTAGAGCAAATAATCCTAAAATTCATATGGAACTACAAAAGACCCCAAATAGCTAAAACAATCCTGAGAAAGAACAACAAAGCTGGGGGTATTATGCTCCCTAACTTCAAGCTATACTACAAAGCTAGAGTAATCAAAACACTATGGTACTGGCACAAGAACAGGCCCATAAATCAATGGAACAGAATAGAGACCCCAGATATAAACCAACACATATATGGTCAATTAATATATGATGAAGGAGCCATGAATATACAATGGGAAAAAGACAGGCTTTTCAGTAATTGGTGTTGGAAAAACTGGACAGCTACATGCAAGAGAATGAAACTGGATTACTGTCTAACTCCAAACACAAAAGTAAACTTGAAAAGATTAAAGATGTGAATATAAGATGAAACCATCAAACTCTTAGAAGAAAACACAGGCAAAAATCTCTTGAGCATAATCATGAGAAATTTTTTTCTGGACACATCTCTCTGGGCAAGAGAAACAAAATAAAAAATGAACAAAAGGGACTACATCAAACTAAAAGCTTCTGTACAGCAAAGGACACGATCAACAGAAAAAAAGGCAACCTACAGTATGGGAGAAGATATTCATAAATGATGATCTGATAAAGGGTTAACATGCAAAATATATAAGGAACTCAAACAACACCACCAATAAAACAAATAACCCAATTAAAAAATGGGCAGAGGACTTGAGCAGACATTTTTCCAAAGAAGAATTACAGATGGCCAAAAGGCACATGAAAGGATGCTCCACATCGCTAATCATCAGGGAAGTGTAAATCAAAACCACATGAGACATCCCTTCACACCAGTTAGAATCACCACTATATGACCAAAAAACCTCCTAACTGTCCTTGTCCCTGTCCTCTTGACTCTATCCTTGTTCCTGTCCCTCTGACTCTGTCCTTGTCCCTGTCCTCTTGACTCTATCCTTGTTCCTGTCCCTCTGGCTCTGTCCTTGTCCCTGTCCTCTTGACTCTATCCTTGTTCCTGTCCCTCTGGCTCTGTCCTTGTCCCTGTCTTCTTGACTCTATCCTTGTTCCTGTCCCTCTGACTCTGCCCTTGTTCCTGTCCCTCTGGCTCTGTCCTTGTCCCTGTCCTCTTGACTCTGTCCTTGTTCCTGTCCCTCTGACTCTGTCCTTGTTCCTGTCCCTCTGACTCTGTCCTTGTCCCTGTCCTCTTGACTCTATCCTTGTTCCTGTCCCTCTGGCTCTGTCCTTGTCTCTGTCCTCTTGACTCTATCCTTGTTCCTGTCCCTCTGGCTCTGTCCTTGTCCCTGTCTTCTTGACTCTATCCTTGTTCCTGTCCCTCTGACTCTGCCCTTGTTCCTGTCCCTCTGGCTCTGTCCTTGTCCCTGTCCTCTTGACTCTGTCCTTGTTCCTGTCCCTCTGACTCTGTCCTTGTCCCTGTCCTCTTGACTCTATCCTTGTTCCTGTCCCTCTGACTCTGTCCTTGTCCCTGTCCTCTTGACTCTATCCTTGTTCCTGTCCCTCTGGCTCTGTCCTTGTCCCTGTCCTCTTGACTCTGTCCTTGTTCCTGTCCCTCTGGCTCTGTCCTTGTCCCTGTCCCTCTGGCTCTGTCCTTGTCCCTGTCCTCTTGACTCTGTCCTTGTTCCTGTCCCTCTGACTCTGTCCTTGTCCCTTTCTTCTTGACTCTATCCTTGTTCCTGTCCCTCTGACTCTGCCCTTGTTCCTGTCCCTCTGGCTCTGTCCTTGTCCCTGTCCTCTTGACTCTATCCTTGTTCCTGTCCCTCTGGCTCTGTCCTTGTCCCTGTCCCTCTGACTCTGTCCTTGTCCCTGTCTTCTTGACTCTATCCTTGTCCCTGTCCTCTTGACTCTATCCTTGTTCCTGTCCCTCTGGCTCTGTCCTTGTCCCTGTCCCTCTGGCTCTGTCCTTGTCCCTGTCCTCTTGACTCTATCCTTGTTCCTGTCCCTCTGGCTCTGTCCTTGTCCCTGTCCCTCTGACTCTGTCCTTGTCCCTGTCTCCTTGACTCTATCCTTGTTCCTGTCCCTCTGACTCTGTCCTTGTTCCTGTCCCTCTGACTCTGTCCTTGTCCCTGTCTTCTTGACTCTATCCTTGTTCCTGTCCCTCTGACTCTGTCCTTGTTCCTGTCCCTCTGACTCTGTCCTTGTCCCTGTCTTCTTGACTCTATCCTTGTCCCTGTCCTCTTGACTCTGCCCTTGTTCCTGTCCCTCTGGCTCTGTCCTTGTCCCTGTCCCCTTGACTCTGTCCTTGTTCCTGCCCCTCTGACTCTGTCCTTGTTCCTGTCCCTCTGACTCTGTCCTTGTCCCTGTCCCTCCCTCTGACTCCACCTCTACCCCATCTTTAACTGTATTCCTATTCTTATCCCTGACTCTATTCCTCTCCCATCTCTATCTCTATCCTCACCTCTATCTCAATCTCTGTGTCCCATCCTTGTCCTTACCTCAATTTTTCCAAAAGTCCCTCTTCAAATAACAGTTGAGGTGGACATCAATATACTACACTTACATTCTACCCTCTTAACAGCCCAAACAGAAAGCAAACATCAGGAAGCATCTTTCCCAACAGGTCTGGAAGTAAAGTTTCAGAGAATATCTGACTGGCTGCCTTGAGTCATCTGTACATCCTTAAAGTTGATCTTGATTAGGGAGAAGCATAATGTGGTTGGCCATGCCCAGATCACACCGCATCACGTGAAGAGGACAGAGTGAGTTCAGCTACTATGTGAACTAACCACATGGAATGAGTGTGCCTACAGGAAAGGATTCCAGAAGAAGAAAATGCTAGGCAGGCAAGAATTGAAGTTTTCTATCACAGATATGTTCTGTCCTTAACAGATGAAGAAACTGAGCCCAGAGAGATTATTTTATTTTCCCAAGGACACACAGGAGGTGAGTCATGGAGCTGGGATTCAAATCCAGTTCTGAGTGATTCTAGAGTCTTTGTTCCCTAACAACTCTGCTGAATTATGTTCTCTCATACAGTACTTAAAATTTAACTGGTGACCCAGAAATTAAAAAATAATAATTTGCCCAAATTTATGAGTTAGCATTAAGGCTATGATCTGCGTTGTTACCCCATATCCTTACCAAAACAGTATACTTATTCATACATTATTCATAAACAAAAACATATAGGAGTCACTTCATGCCTTTAGGGATTTTATTGTTTCATTTTCCTTGAAGCTTTATTCTTTACATAGATAGTCCCCTACAGAAATATTTTCTAAGTGGCACTTGACTTTTTAATACCTTCCCCTGACTTGATAAAATCATAGTAACCTTAAACCACCCAAACGGATTCCCACACACAGTCTTGCCATTGCTCTTAACACTGGTCTTGCTTTTTTGATTTCCCTAAGAGAATACAGGCTACCCTACCTATGTACTTTCTATGTTTAAGCACTTATCCATAGGACTCTTAAAAGATGTAAAATATGCCATATCAATATTAAGGGATTTGGTGCAGGGAAGGATCTTAGAGACCATTAAACCAAATCATCTCATTTTATAGATGAGAGAAGTGAGATTCAGAGGTTAAGTGCCTTGCCCAAAGTCATACTCATTTGGCAGAACTGGAGGCCCTGGGTTTTCTGACGCATTGTCTAACATTGTACCAATGATGTTGCAAACAATGATCAATGGTACAAATGATGTTAAAATCTCATTTAACATGCACCATTAGGTCTTCCTCTTCAGGACCTGAGGTGCAACCTCCTCTGAGACTTTGTGAGCCATAAAATTCAAGCCTTAAGCTTTTGCCCTTGCATGCTTTATTAATGTGATTAATATAAAGATGAGGCAAATGCAATCCAAATTCCAAATAATGTAAAAGTGCCATTGAAAAATGCCATATTTTAACAGATGCTGTGTTTGATGGAGTTAAGTATGCTTCTATGATGAAACTCATTTTCATCATAGACAAATAATCCCACCGCTGTAGAGAAAAATGAAAGAAAGAGAGAGAGGGAAGGAAGGGAGGAAGAGAGGGAGAGAGGGAGAGAGGGAAGAAGGAAGGAAAGAAGGAAGGAAGGAAGGAAGGAAGGAAGGGAGGGAGGGAGGAAGGAAGGGAGGGAGGGAGGAAGGAAGGGAGGGAGGGAGGGAGTGAGGGAGGGGAGGGAGGTAGGAAGGAAAAAGAAAGAAAGGAAGAGAGAGAGGGAGGAAGAAATAGAGAAGGAAGGGAGGGAGGGAGAAAGGAAACTATAATAAAAGAGTAACAATAAGTCCTTGCAAATGATTGTTAAAAATTGTCCAAGTAATTCTGGCACTCTATTTTTCTATCACCAAGCATTTCTTTTCTCTTCCTTTTAACATTCCTTTTTCTGAAGCTGTTTAAAACTCATTAAATTGTCCTACTGTCACAGTAGCTTCATCTCCAAATGTGAATTAACTGTATGTTGATTTGAACATTATTTTAAGTGCTATGCCAATATCACTAGTGTAGAGATTTGTGCTACGTTGAAAACTCTCAAGTAATAAAATTCTATTACTCATAATAGTGTAAAGCTTCAGTATATCTTCATGTTAATGTTCAGAAACCTAAATCACTTTTCAACTGCAGCAATTTCACTGGAATAATAGAGTTCCATAGTGATGACTTACCTCCTTTAATTAAAATGTTTGTCAGAATTCCATATACTGGACATATGTTCTAATTCTGTATACCATAAAACGTATTCTGAGCTTGCTTTCATTTAAGTTCAGAAATGCAAGGCCAGGCCTATAAAAGATTAAGTATTTCCTCTCAGGCCAAGAATGGCAAATAGTTTCATCTGAAGATACAACTCCAATATACCTAGAATAGGCATTAGGAAGGACTGTGAGTCTGCCTCCGGGCTCTGAAGGGGAAGAGAGCTGCTATCAATTGGTGATGTCTCCCACGGACAAAAAAGGAAGAGGTGACACCATGTGCATTTATACTCTCTAAAAGATAGTTCTTATGGCCTCTTACTTTCTTTCTTTTCAATTTTAATTTTCACCAAATGTATACATATACATGGTCAGAAAGTCAAATACATAGTCATGGCTAGAAAACCCACTAGAAAGACAAAGGCTTCTCATGAAAAATAGTAGTGCCCTGATCAACCTCTTCCCATCCCTGATTTTCACTCCCAGAGGCAACCATTTGAAGTTCATTAGCTATTCTGCTGGTGTTTGCCTCTGTAGTTCTCAGAGTTGTTACCTGCAAACAACAGACTGTCTCAAGATATTGGGTATCTTGATATGGGGATACTAAGCTTTAAACCTGTCAGCAGACTGACCTGAGAAAAGAAACACTTTCACCACTACCTGCCCCACCGATGCCACTTCGGCTGTGGAGCTCCACCTTGTGGCCGCCCTCCAAAGCGGACTGACTGCCACAACGCTCACCAGCCAGATGTCCCCGTAAGGAGCCCCCTTCCTCAAGGTGCTCGCTTCTAAGCCAAAATCTCAAGTGAGTGAGTCTGGTAGCGAAGCCCAGGTCACATGCATCTGTGCTAGCTGCAGGCGACACTGGAACAGAATATGGGGGTTTATTTTGGAGATACAGGGCTCCTATGGCAGTAAATTCCCCAGATGTAATAGGCAGCAAATTCCCAAAGAAGCTGGGCAGCAATAAATGATAAATGTCTACCACAGCTTTTTACATAAACAGGTTATTTACTATTTTTTAACTTTGTGTTTTAGATACTATCTAGGCTATCCTCACTGTTGAAGATACATCATAACTTTCTGAACACCCACACAGACTTCTCCTACTTCATCCACCCATATATATAGCTATATCATATTTTTCTTATAGATCAGTTTGGATCTGCATTATTCTTCCTACATAAACATCATTTTTATCTAAGCCACATACTCTGTTATATCCCTTTCTTATATAATGTTATGTTTTCCCTGGAATTCATAATTATCTTTCTTCATTCAATAGTTTTCTATATGCCTGTCATGAACACAGCCTAATTTTATTCCAGAATTGCAACTTCTTACAATTCTGCAACTTCTTTTATCATATTTAAAATTTTTTAAGAAGTCTATTTTGTTTTCTAAATGTTCTCGTTTTATAACGTGTGTGTGTGTGTGTGTGTGTGTGTGTGTGTGTGTGTGTGTGTGATGGTTGTAATGCCTTTTCCTATTCCCTGATAATAACTATTCGGTTTTTTTCTTCTGCTTCTTACACTGTTTGCCTCATCTTTGTTAACTTTTCCTATTTGTTTTGGCTTCTCTGATGTTACAGGTTTCTCCCAAATTTCTCTTCATTCTTATTCTGGCTCATATTTACAAAAAAGGTCCTAAAATTGTGGAAGAGAGTAGGGGTTATCAAAGACTGGGCCTCACTGAAGGATAGTTGAGTCAAACACAGCCATTTCATTGATGGACTCCAAGTACCAACATTTTATTTTTCTCTTTGGTTGATACCTTTCCTCAGAGGAATCCTCCAGTCTCTTGCCTTTAAGTATGGCTGCCAGGATTCTAAGAGCCGAGCCCCAGAAAAGACTGTTCAGAACAGAGGCTTGAGTTCCTATTTTTGCTGTGGTACCCTGTCCTCTTCTTTGCCAAATGCCCTAAGTCCAGAGATCTCTGGTTTGACATCTCCAGACAGCGAATGTCTGATTTTTGCCAGATTCAAGAAGAGGCAGTAGGGGAGTGGTACTGAGGAAAGGATCTGGGTAATAATCTATATTTTATGTAAATTTTCAACCCAACGAAAGGCAGGGCTGTGAGAGGAAAGAGAAATAAAAGGGAGGGTTTGCAGAGGGCAAACAAAGCTACAGTTATGAAATGGCGTCCCAGCAAAGATCAAATACGGGCCATTTCCAAGGTTCTAGAGATGAGGCTGAGGGTGCAGCTATAAAACACCTTGTTTGTGACCTCAGAAAGACGGTGCCTCAAAGAATTGTTCAGCCAAACAGAGCTTTGAAGAAGCTTAAGGATAGTGTCCTTCCATAGTTCAGCAGGAGCCCAAGAAAGAAAATAATACCTTGAAGAGTTCTATGTGTGTGGCTTTTGCTCATGAAGGGAACTCCGATAAGATTCACAGGTGGCCCACAAATCTGCTAAACCTAATTATTAATTATAGAACTACTACCAGCTTAGACTGAAGGAGACAGCTAGTGCACAATGAAAAGAGGCATTTGGAACTCTACAATTTTTCTGAGAAAACTACACAGCTCCAAAACAGGCTATCTTCCAAGGAAAAAGAAGGATGATAGAAGCATAAGAGGGAACCAAGACTCCAGATGGTAGAGCCAAGTGCCAAGTAGAACAAGAAATTTCCAACATGTGGCCCAGTGGATTTCAGAATCGCTAAGAACAGTGATTGCTTTGGGGCTTCCATTTTCCTCTTTCTGAACAAGAATGTCTAGGGCGGTTTTCCTATGCCTGTCCTACATAGGTGTATTGGGTGTGTATGTGAGCAGATAGCTTGTCTCTTAAGCTCACAGGGCTTGAGATGGAAGGAACTGTACTCAAGCTGCTGCACTTAAGGAATGACACTGAAGAAGCCTCAGCCACACCTGGACCTAATTAAGATGACCTGCTTCTGGATTTGAAACTGATACTGCAAAGGGTTGAAGCTTGGAGCTGGCAGGGGTCAGGCAGAGGGGTTGGAAGGGGACGAGTATTATTTTCCTTGTGAAAATAATTTTAATAATTTCTGGCCAGAGGACACATTGAAATCTTTTTAAAATATATCCCAAATCATTCAACATTGTCCCTACAAAAAATGGAGCTGAATTTGCTGGATTTGGTGACTTGGAATATTGTCAAATTGATAGAATATTGCCTACAATATTATAGAAATGACAGTGAGTGACTTCTGAGATTAGGTCATAAATGTCATTGCAGCTTCCTTCCTGCTCTCTCTGGGATCCTCTGGGCAAAGCCAGCTGCCATGTTGTGAGGATGCTCAAGCAGCTCTACAGAGAGGTCTGTGTGGCCTGCTTGGAGAAAGACTGAGGTCCTCTGCCAACAGACATGTGAGTGAGCTCCCTTGCAAGCAGATCTTCCCGGTTCCAGTCAAGCCTTCAAAGACTGCAGCCCTGGCCCGCATCTTGACTAACCTCATGGGAGCCCCTTAGCCAGAACCACCCAGCTAAGCCACAGCCAAATTCATGACCCTTGAAAACTGTGAGATAATAGATATTTGTTATCTTGAATTGCTAATTTGGGGGATACTCTGTCACACAGTAGTATGTAACTAACATAGGGGTATACTATTCTGTTGTTCTCCTTCTTTCCTTTTTTGCCATTATAAATAATGCTGATTTGTTTCAACATGGTTGGCAACATAATTTGCAACATACTTTGTATGTATATCTTTATGTTCTCAAGGCATCATTTCTTTTTTTTTAATAAGTTTATTTTGATATCATTAATCTACAATTAAATGAGTAATATTATGGTGATTACACTACCCCCTTCATCAGGTCCCCCTCAAGGCATTATTTCTATAGGATAAATTCTTAAAATTGAAATTTCTGGGTAGGTACCCTTTGAGTTTAAAACCACATTATCAAGTTGCCTCCCCAAAATAACTGTAGTAATTTAAATTCTCCCAAACAGTGAATGAGAGTATCTTTCCCAGTTTTAAATGTTATTAGTCTTTCCTAATTTTTCTCAGTCCTGTGACAGGAAACATCTGGTATTTTTATGAATTTGTATTCTTTAACTTTTGGTAAAGATGAGCATCTTTTTATATGTTTATGGCTGGAAAAGAGTACCTTGCTTATTTCAGATGAAATTTTTTTTGCATGTGCCCATTGCTTGATTTTTTTCTCTTCACAATGCCTAGCATAGAGTTCACATTACATGAATGTGAAGTTTCGAGTGGATCAATGGTGGAATTAATGAAATTTGGATATGCAGAAAATCTCCATTTCACCCCCATGGGATTGACTTTTAATTGGAAAAAATATTTAGCAGCCAATTAATTTAATTATATTTTCCCTTCTCCTTTATCACTATTCAGTTATCATTCAAGTATTCTCTGACTAAGCTCTTTATTTTATATCTTGTTCAGGATAATCTGCTTCTGAGAGTTTACATATACTTTTTCTTTCTGAATGTTTCAACACAGCAGAAGAGCTATATAACAACAAATAATAACAAATACAGTAACAATACTAGTAACAACAATAATGATGCTAACTGCACTATTCTTGAGCACCTACTACATGACAGTGCATTATATACATAACTGACCTAATTTAATCTTTTCTATAGCCCTGTAAGTATTATTGGTTCCCACTACAGAAATGAGGAAATTAATATTCAATTAGGGTGAATAAATTAGACACAGTTACATAGCTATTAAGCGGTACCGTTGGGATGCAGACTCCTGTCTTTCTGAATTCAAAGTCCATATTCTTTCTATAATTCTCAGCTGACTTTCTTAGAAATAAATCATTTATATAGCTGTTTTCCCTTATCATATGTTCAGAGAAAAAGGATCAAGAAAAGAAAAAAATTTGTGCAATTTTAACTGATAAACATTGAAATTATATGATTTCTCTTCCTGGAAGGCAACTACTTATACTATTGGTTCATTTTTCAGAAGAATGAATGTTTTCCTTTCTTTCGTGGTTTACAAACCTAATTCAGCCATCACCGGATAAGTGACTTATACCCAGTTTAAGTGAGAAAATGCAACAGAAACATTTAACTCTGAAAGAGAAAAAAAGAAAATGTGGTTTCTTCTCACAATGATCATCAGTTTCTACCATCTAAGGATTTATATCAAGCTGAGAAAATCCTCCCAGCCAGTTCAGAAATAAAACTGCATAATGAATTTCAACACAATGCCATGATGAGAGTGATGCCCGCTTTACAAAGCAATTTGCAAACTTTCAGAGATAATTTGGGTTTCTGGCTATTGAGGTCACCACAGACAGAAAGCTAGCCTACTTTTCAGGTAACATTGCAAAATGTTCCATCAGAGTGATGTAAATTCATTTTGGGAGGAAGATAACTCCCCTAAACTGTCAAGAGTTGGTTTCTAACAGACTGTGCACAGAATCATAGCCCTGTAGGCAGTGACCATGTGGGATGTAAACAGCACTGTATATGAGGGTACTATGACATGAGTTTCATGAGACCCAGTTCCCTGCTTCCTTTTTGGAGATATTTAGTCTGGGAAAAGGAAAAGAAAAATGTTTGGAGTTTTTTGTTTTCCTACTGAATGTGGCAAACTCATGATCCCTCAATGCTGTACTCAGATGCCTCCAAGAATAACATTTTGTTACAGGCATAACAACTCATATTCAGTAGCAACATTAACAATGCTAACATGCTTTTTGCCAGAACATAAAGAGGCATAATGGTGACACCATAATCAGTAGTCCTGCAACACAAGCCTAAGTAACAAAGGGATTGGGAGTCATTTTTCTTTAACTTGCGTGTTATTCACACGATCACTGAAGGATGACAGTGAATGGATAGAACACTGGTATCTCTCTGGAACAGGTGCTGCAATCTCTCACGGTGGTGACAGGATGTTTATTCACTAATATGTGTTTGAGTACTTCTTCATGTATCTCTCACTCAGGTTTATTCTGCCATTAACCACTAACCATTGTTTATAGGACAACCAGAAAACCTGACACTTGGAGATGTACTGAAAGTAATTCTCAATTCATAGAAGTCATTTCTTTAAAATTAATAATAAAAGAACAGTAACTGAACTTCCTAATACAAAATTCTGTATTCTCAATATGTTTTAAAGCCATATTCTCTTGCTGTGAATGATGATAGAGTGTTAATTTTTCACTAATATCACCATTTGTAGCAGATGGGGTCTGATCTGGAAACACTGTTTGTTTAACCCATTCACAACTTTTATCCTTCCTGTTTCCAAAAACAAAGAGATAAGGAAACTTAGAAGACATTTATATATAATGGAATACGAAAAAATTTTTAAATAATGTAGAAAGGACTTCCATTTCTGGCAGCATGTTTGCTTAGATACCCTGAGTGACCCTCTTCACTGAAACAAATAAAATGCATAATACATAAATGTAGCACTGAGTTGGAATGAAAAGAATGGAACAATAGGTTACAAAACCACGTGCAAGTAAAAAAATCTAACAGGGGAATGAATTCTAAAAGTAGCTTTGCCCTTAATGTTTTTGCTTACACTGTGATGGCTGCATGCAGAAGTGTAATAGGATATAAAGCCCAGGACCAGCCCAACTGAGGATCCCAATAGAAGACTTCTGCATAAAACTGGTGTCCCAGAAGGCTACCCTCTCTATAAAAGTAAATGAGATACAAAGAATGAACCTTCCTGTATACCAATGTTTAAAAAATGATTTAGAAGGTTGAAGGCCCCAGGATGGGATGCAAAATATGGCAAAAGAATTGAACTGTATTACAACACATGAAATAACCTCACTGAAAGAGGTGGGGGAAAAGATGCCCATCTAGCTTTGGAAATGCATGGAATCTGTACACCCAAAGGCAAAATTAACTGTACCTAAGTACTTACTCTAATAAAATTGTTGTCCACAGGTTATGTACAGGTTAGCAATTCTGATATGGTCATACTTGCATGCTGTAGATGGACAATTAAGTAAATGGATGGAGGATGGTGGGAGCCAGCTTTCTACTGTTAGGGTAGAAGTTTACAGAAAAGCAAGGGGGAGGAAGCTACAGTGATCCATGTGGGTTATAGATTAGAGTTGGAGATTAGCAGGAACTCATATTTAGCTTATTAAAGATACAAATGGTTACATATAGAAATATTTATAGATATTTATATATACATGGGTTAGTACAGACACACACATTTCTTTGCTTTGTCAGCCAAGAGGGCCTAGAGTCAATGACTCCCAAGTAGCGGTGAACACACCTAGTGCTCATATGGTTTCTAATTGCATTTTAAAGAAAAGGAACCATGCTCCTTGGAGAAATAGCTTATTATAGGACTGAAGCAGGAAATATACATATACAAGATGAGCCCGGAACATTTTATAATGCTAGAAAGTAATGCAGTGCTCCTGAAAAATAAGACTAAACTGAACTAAACTGCACAATGATGAAGGTATGTCAAAGGGGCACAGAAGTTGAATAAAAGAACTCCCAGTGGCCAAAGCTGGAACAACTTGAGAAACAAAACAAATAAAGGAACTTTGGGTTATAATTAAAAGTATAAAATAAATATTCATGAGTCTATACTGATGTAAATAAATGGGAGCAATGAGACAAATCTTCCATGCAAAAGAATTCTAAATAATTTATATAGATACTAAAACATCAAGGAGGTGATGAAGCATAATTCCCTACTACTTAAGTGTGGACTATACATAATGACTTCCATCTAAAAAGTGCAGTATGGAAAGAGAAGGGGGAGTGACCCTATAGTGGGAAGACCTGACAAACACTGTCTCAACCTGGGGATTGAGATAATGTCAACAGTCATAAATCATGTTGATGGTATGTATCCTTGGTACAATGTGATGAAAATGGCAGTTTACTTCTGGGTTGTTTCTCCCCAAAAATCTGTAATCTCAGTCTAAATATAAGAAAAACACCAGACAAATTCCAGCTGAGGGACATTCTACAAAACACCTGACCAGCACTTTTAAAAACTTTCAAGATCATAAAAACAAATTTTTAGAAGCTGACACAGTCAAGAGATGCCTAAGGAGACATGATAACTAAGTGTAATGTGTTCTCCTGGATTAGACACTGCAATTGAAGAAATGGACATTAGGTAAAAACTAAGAAAATCTGAGTAAAATATAGACTTTAGTTCATAACCATATGTCTGTATTGGCTTATTAAGTGTAACAACAAATGAGCCATGTTAATGTAAGACATTAATACTAAGGGCTACTGAATGCAGGGTATATAGAACTCTATATTCACAATTTTTCTATAAATCTAAAACTTCTGAAATAAAAGGCTTTTTTTTTAAGTCATAGAAATGGAATTAGCATAAAACAAACCTATCTTGATTTTGTTCCTGGGTGAAAGGAAATTCTTTCTCTGGAAATTTATATCATAACCTGCCCCTACACTTGTTTTTCATTCATTCACATTACCTGTATTATCCGAAAAATCTCTGTGAAAAATTTAATACAAATTGATTTAGGGTTGGTTATGCCTCAAGGCAACTCTCAAAAGCAAATGCAAATCCTCTCTGGAAGAATTTAACCTCAATATTGGCCTCAAACATGTCTCAAAAATAAATTTTTCCCCAAATTATCTCATATTCATTAACCATAGAACATTCAAGAAAAGAAGATAATGTAGGAATTAGCAGTAATAGATCCCAAAATTTCAGAGATTGGAATCATAAGACATAAAATAGGAAATGACTAAGATTAATATGTTCAAAATTTTAGAAAGAACACTTTGACAAAGAAATGGAAATTATAAAAAGTGATAAAGATAATTTGCAAAATAACCAAATTATTATTATTTTAAATTTCAAATTAAGCAACTTCTAGAGTACCCACTCTATGCTAGGGCATGTACTAGATATTTTCATATATAGTATCTATTTTTATTTTCATAATAATAAATAATTCTGTTAATAAGTACAAAAGTTGTAAACCTCCATCTTAAATATTTTTCATTATTTTGTCTTTGCCCAACAAGGTAGAAACTTTCTTCTGATCTGTTTTCCAATTCACAAAATCTCTATGCTCCTGTATCAAATCTACTATTACACACATTTGTTTTCTTAATTTTCGTTATTAGTAATTTTTTTAATTTTAAAATTTCTGTTTGGTTCCTTTTCACATATGCTAAATTACTTTTTATTTTTAGTGCTCCCTACAGATTTTTCAATGTTGTTGTTTATTCCTTTAAATATACTACCCATATTATAATCTTTGTAAGATTCCAATATCTAAAGCTTCTGTGGTTGTTTCTATAATCTGTAGTTTCTACCTGTTTTCTCTGATGGTATCTTGTTTGCTGGTTCTGGATTATATCTGAGTATGTTCGGCTCACTGTATTTGAAAAATTATGTTTAGGAATAATTTGAGGCCCAGAATGATTTTAATCTTCACCTGAGAAAATATTTGCTTGCTTCCTCCAGGAGTCTCAATCTACCAGTCCAGCACTGCCTCATCCATGCTCAGAGACTGAGGTTGTCCTGAATTAACGAGGTGATACAAAGTTGGGCTGCAAGTCAGTGGGAGTACTGATTTATTTCCACTTCACTGTTTTCCTGAGGGCAGTGCCCTTTGGGGTCCAGCTTAAAGGCAGAGGGTATTTATTGAGTCCCTACCTGCAGTATGCCTGGGCTTTGTCTTCACAGGATCACCAAAACTAGTGGCTCAGTTTTATATTAAATGACTTCTAGGCAAAAGCAGCATTGAGCACTGGACCCACTTTTAGGTTCCTGCCTCTTCCCAGACTTTGACTAATAATTTCTCACTATCATATGAGCTTGGGACCTGAAACATTTTAACAGAGACGAGCTCTTGGAAAGAGTTGATCCATGGCCCCCACTTTGTTCTCCCCACTGAGGACCTTTCCCTTCAGCATTGCCCTGTCAGGCCTGATTCTAGGAAATAAGCTATTCCGTCTGTGCAACTCTAACTCAAAATTGTACAAAATCTTTGGTTCCACTTAATATCCAAGAGATGATGACATTTTCAAAACCGCAGTCTCAAAACACTGAGAGTCTAAAAGAAGGAAAAGTCTAGGAAAAAATACATGACAGCCATTTTCTGAGAAATTTGGTTTTGTTTACTAAACCTAAAAGGAGATCCGGTATTTATCATTTCCCATCAGGATGACACATTCCTTTGGCACCCAGGCCCCTGGTCAGTCAAGACCAAGAGATAAGGCCCATCTGTTCTGAAGTCTCTTTGGAGAAGCAGCCCTGGTGAGGGAACTGACAGGTCTGTGGGTCATGATGCAGTGAAGCTCTCCCCCTGACTATCTAAGGGCCCCAGTTATGTATGTCTCTTCAAATGTCTAATCCCTCTCGGAACCCAGAGAAGGCTAATGAGGATTTTGAGGGAGAAGACGTCCATAGTCCTTTAAAAATCACACTCAAATAATTTAGAATCTCTTTCACTGCATGACTCTTCACACTTAACAAAGGGTCTAAGTACGCTGACCAGGCACCTGTATTCTGAGGCTGTGCTGTCCCATACGGTAGCCACCAGTCATGTGCGGCTGCGATTTGAATATGGCTCTATGAACTGATTGTGCTATAAGTGTAAACTACACACCCAATCTTGAAGGTTTAGTATGGAAAAAAAGAATGTAAAATATCTCAATTTTTCATATTAGCTGTATGTTAAAATAATATTTTGGATACATTGGATTAAATTTTTATTAAATTAACTTCACCCATTAATTAGTCATTGCTGCCTCTTGGGTGATCTTGGTTCTAAAGACTGAATCTCCTCTTTCTGAAGAGTTTTTTTTTCACAATTAGAATATGCATTGAATCATCTACAGAACATCCCTTAAACTTGTTCACATTTGTAGAAGTAGCATGATATAATAAGAAAAAACAACTTGGGTTCTAATACTTATTTTTGTCATTAACTAGCAATAAAACTTGTCAAATCATTTTTAACTCTCTGGGTCTGAGTTTCTTTATGTAAAATGAATTGGTTGGACTAGGTCCCCTTTATGGTTTCTTCCAGTTCTACGATTATTTGATCATTATTATGTTAACATTTTTCCATGCATAAGATAGACTTAGCTTTTTAGTATGATGCATATATAATTTTTGACCCTTCTTTTGAAAATGATATAAAATTTTAAAAATATTTTCTTTGTTAAAAAGACACCCATCTAATTTGTATCACCTTATATTTAAAATTTCATGTTTATTTTCTGTGCTGTTATAAATTTTGCCATGAAAATTGTTTTGTTAATGAAGGTAAATTCAATTTTTAAGGTTCAGCCTATGGCTGTGATTATTATTTATTCTATATAATTGGTCCCTTAGCTTTTCTTCCATAGATCATCCTCATTCCTCTACCATGTATGCCTCCATACTCTCTTTTGACCATTTCTGGTTATATTTTATATGTTATTCTGACCATGCTGTGTCCTGTAGTTCGCTTTTGGGACTGAGCTTTCAACACCAGCACCCTCATCACACTGTTCCCCTCCTTTAGAGTCTGAGACTTCCTGATATACTATCCATTTCAAAACAACTTCATCTGAAAAGATCTAATAATAGGTAAATTTCAGGGTAAATTCAAGTCTTTGCAATTCTTACTTGGGGAGTGGGGGTATGTCCTTGCATTTGAAGCCTTAAGTCTTGTCTGGAAATGAAAGGCTTTATTCTTATTACATTGAAAGGGGTGTTTCTATTCTATATTTAAATGTTCTTAAAATTCATCACAGTATGTGAACTCTCACACACTTAATGCTTTGCGAGCCCCGCCCATACTCATTCTTTGTCATGAAAATGTGTCTTTAAATATATCTGCAGTCTAAAATTCATATGGAACCACAAAAGACCCCGAATAGCCAAAGCAATCCTGAGAAGGAGGAATAAAACAGGGGGAATTACACTCCCTGACTTCAAGCTCTACTACAAAGCCACAGTAATCAAGACAATTTGGTATTGGCACAAAAACAGACCCACAGACCAGTGGAACAGAAGAGAAAATCCAAACATTAACCCAAACATATACAGTCAATTAATATTTGATAAAAGTGCCTTGGATATACAATGGGGAGATGACAGCCTCTTCAGCAGCTGGTGTTGGAAAAACTGGACAGCTACATGTAAGAGAATGAGACTGGACTACTGTCTAGCCCCATACACAAAGGTAAACTCAAGGTGGATCAAAGACTTGAATGTAAGTCATGAAACCATAAAACTCTTAGAAAAAAACATAGGCAAAAACCTCTTAGACATTAACACGAGCAACTTCTTCATGAACATATCTCCCCGGGCAAGGGAAACAAAAGCAAAAATGAACAAGTGGGACTATATCAAGCTGAAAAGCTTCTGTACAGCAAAGGACACCATCAGTAGAACAAAAAGACATCCTACAGTATGGGAGAATATATTCATAAAAAACGTATCTGATAAAGGGTTGACATCCAAAATATATAAAGAACTCATGCACCTTAACAAACAGAAAGCAAATAATCCAATTAAGAAATGGGCAGAGGACATGAATAGACACTTCTCCAAAGAAGAAATTCAGATGGCCAACAGGCACATGAAAAGATGCTCCACATCGCTAATCATCAGAGAAATGCAGATTAAAACCACAATGAGATATCACCTCACAGCAGTGATGATGGCCAACATCCAAAACACAAACAACAAGAAATGTTGGTGAGGATGTGGAGAAAAGGGAACCCTCCTACACTGCTGGTGGGACTGCAAATTAGTTCAAACATTGTGGAAAGCAGTATGGAGGTTCCTCAAAAAACTCAAAATAGAAATACCATTTGACCCAGGAATTGCACTCCTAGGAATTTACCCTAAGAATGCAGCAGCCCTGTCTCAAAAAGTCATATGCACCCCTATGTTTATCGCAGCACTATTTACAATAGCCAAGAAATGGAAGCAACCTAAGTGTCCATCAGTAGATGAATGGATAAAGAAGATGTGGTACATATACACAATGGAATATTATTCAGCCATAAGAAGAAAACAAATCCTACCATTTGCAACAACATGGATGGAGCTAGAGGGTATTATGCTCAGTGAAATAAGCCAAGCCGAAAAAGACAAGTATCAAATGATTTCACTCATATGTGGAGTATAAGAACAAAGAAAAAATACTGAAGGAACAAAACAGCAGCAGACTCACAGAACCCAAGAACGGACTAATAGTTACCAAAGGGAAAGGGACTGGGGAAAATGGGTGGGAAGGGAGGGATAAGAGGGGAAAAGGGAGCATTACGATTAGCAGATGTAATGTTGGGGGGGCATGGGGAGGGCAGTACAACTCAGAGAAGACAAGTAGTGATTCTATAGCATCTCACTATGCTGATGGACAGTGACTGTAATGGGGTTGGTGGGGGGGACCTGATGAAGGGGTAGTTTAATAACCGTAATATTGCACATGTAATCGTAGATTAATGATAATAAAATAAATTATATTAAAAATAAATAAATAAATACATCTGCAGTTACCTATGCAAGATTCTGACTGCTAAAGAAACCTACTCAAGCTTCATTTTGGACAGAGTTCGAAGAGCACTGGATTTGGAGTAACATAATCTAGGTTCATATCTTAGCTGCGCTTGAACTAGATATATCATCTTGGACAAATTCTTTCTTCTCCCTAAGCTGTAGGTTCCTAATCTGCTAAAAAGAGCTATGATAATACCTATTAAATTTGTATCACATGGTATGCTTCGAGCATCTAAGGAAATAACTCATATGAAAGTACTTACCAATGGTAAAGAGCTGCACAGCATGAGTGATATTGGGCATCCTGAAACTTCATTAAATTTCATTCCTCATTCATTTTCCCTTCCTCAGGTCAGAATAAACACATCGACCCATTCAGTTTAGACAAGAATAACGAATATGACTAAGGTTTTCAGAATAATGGAAAGTTTCAAGTTAAGATGAAACGATCACTCTTTTCATTTAATCATGGTATGAGAGCTATGAAACACTTAGAACTAATAACCTGAGTTACTTTACACAATTCATCTATGAAACTCAATGTCAAAAAAAACCTAGCAAATGATTTTCTGAAATTCAGATAGAATGAGGTCAGGATTAAATGGATAGCTATATTAAAGGAGCAAATTTATGTGAATGTTATCTAAGTGGAGTGAAATAAAAGATTGTAAGAATTAGAAGTTAATCAATGGGATATACTGGGAAAGAATTCTGTTCCTAAAATAGATACAAGAATATTTTCCAAACACAAAATTCATTTACTAATATCACTCAAGGTATCGGTCAGAAAAAACGTGTGTGTGTGTGTGTGTGTGTGTGTGTGTGTGTGTGTGTGTGCATATATGTATATTCTTCCCTATCATTTCTTTGAAATCGGGAGCGTTGAGACAGAGCTTGTCATCCGTTACTCCTGGAATTTGGTGAAAAAAGGAAATAATCTGGAACCGTTACTCTGGGTTCCCTCTGCGTTCCTCACTTAGGAGCTATTTCCTTCTGATTGAAAGGGGGCAACACCGTCTGCTCCGCCAGCTCGCGGAGTGGTTCTGAGGCCCTGGATGGGAAAAACAGGTGCAGCTGGCGGCTCGGACCCCGACCAGAGGAGCTGTGCACCGAGCAAAGCAGTTAAGGAAAAACCCAGCTCCCGCCCGCTGGGCCGCCCCTGACGAATAGAATGGCAGCTCTCTTTACCCCAAGTCTATTTCTTTTTCACACCCTTTCAAATGTGTATAACAGGGAGGAGGGTCTGGGAGGCCTAAGGAGCTTGGATACAGAGCCCTTCCTTCCCCAAAGCTATTTTCACCTTCTTCCTTCGTTATTTCATTCGTTCATTCATTCAGCGAGTATTTCTCGGACCCCCTTTGGGCGCGGGGCACTGGGCGAGGCAGTGAGAGCCGCACGGAGGCAAGGGCCCAGAGGCGGCGTCGGGGAGCCTCGGTCTCGGGGCGGCGAGGCCCGGGAGCCCCGCCAGGCCGCCCAGCCCCCAACCCGCCCGCGGCGGCGGCCCGGCGGCGCGCGTCCCCTTGGCGACCAGTGGCGGCGGGCGGGGAGGCAGAGCCCGTAACGGCCTCGGGGGCCTCGCGGCGAGCGGGCCCGAGCGGCGGGAGCTCGGCGGCGGGCGGCGGTAGGAGGGGCCCTCCGGGGGGCAGGGCTGGCGGGGACGCGGCGTTTTCGCTCCTGGGGCCGCAGACTCCCGGAGAGCGCGGCGCGGCGCAGGTAACCTCCCGTGGCCCCGGCCCGGCCTCCCCCGGACGGCGGCGGACCCCAACCTGCCGGCTGCTCCGCGGAGGCTGGGCTTGAACGGAGCGAGGGGCGGGGATGGGGGTCGGGGTCCCGGGGCGCGCGGCGGGGGAGAGCCCGGGCTGCCCGGGCGGCGCTCGCGGAACCCGGAGCAGGGTCCTAAGCTAGAAGGTCTAGAGGCTCGAGCTGTGCGGCCTTTGGGCAAGTCACCTAGCTGGTCTGGGACTGTTTCCCTGACGTTAAAGTGAGGGATTGAGAACCTCGAAAATCAGTTTACTCATCTCCGGTCTGCTCATCTTCCCGTTGTCCATCCCTGCTCCTCGCCCCTCTGCTCCACACACACCAGAGTCTGAAATGCCTTTGATTAATTAGGAAATGAAGTGAGCCTGGCAGTCTTCCTCCTCCTCCTCCTGCCCTCTTGAATGCTATTTCATTGAGTTTAATTCAGTGATTCACAGGGGTGGAAGTCCTTTCAATACTTTATTTTTTAACTAAAACTTTGTTGCTGGGAAACACTTTTTCATTTTTTTTTTCTTTTTACTTTAGACAAGTACAAATATCCTGTTTTGTCAAAAGGGCGACCAGGTGTCCACAGAGCAATTGAGGAATTGTAAAATTTCTGTTTTTAGGCAAATTTTCAGCTTGTCCTAAATCTTGTGGTATATCCATTCTACAAACCTCAGAGAGGGCCACGGAAATAATTTACTCAAATAAAGGCAAACTTTCAGGGGATCCACAAGAAAAGTTTGGGAATATTTAGCTGGAACTCCTCTACAATAGGAATTGTTTTACTCATGTCATGTACTGAGCACTTCGCAAAGTACCTGCACTAAGGTAGTGAATGAGCGTTCATGTCAGTCAGTACCGTGTATTTCACCCCATCACTGAGCTGATGCCCTAAACACATGGGAGCACTGAAAAAAAAAACACACCAAATGTATACATTTCATGGAATCATAAGCTTCTACACTCAGAAGAATTCACACTTCATTCTTTGACGATAGCAGAATTTTCTTCTTTCTTAACAGGTTAATAAACACAAGTATTTTAGGATTCTACATCATTTTTCCCCCCTAACAGATTAAAGTTCAAGAATTATAAGCCAGATGCAGCAGATTCTTGACATGGAGAACAAAGCCCATAATACAACAGGGTAAGTGCTGAAATATTTTACTTAATAATTTTGTACATACCTATGCCAAAACCTCCTTGATCATATATGAATTTTGAAATTGAGTATTAATAGAGGAATGTGCCAAATATTTTTGGTGAGGAAAGTGGGGAGGAAATTTAAGTAACTCTAACTAAGACTCTATAGTGTGTACGTTTCCAATTTTGACTATGCATCTGCACTGACTATGCAAAATCACCATTTTCCAACTTTTCATGAGTTCTCCCAGTGTTTTAGGGTAATCGGTGCCCACCCAGGCCTCATGTGCTCTTGGGCTTTCCACAGGGCAGCAGCTCCGAGCCAGCTTGCTCCTTCCTTGCTGCCTCAAGCGTCCCAGTCTTCCCTCTACAATTGCCCTTAAGGCTGAACTCAACACTTAACATGGCCTGAAAACACATATAGCTCCTTAAACAGCAACAAGAACTCAATATTTTACCAAAAGTTTCATGAAGAGATAAGGTATTGACCTTGTAAAGCATTTGCTATTGTAAAAAGTTAAATTCAATATTTGTCCCTATGCCTTCCTTGCCACCAGCACCACAAAAGTGGTGCTTTGTCTTCCTATCATTTCATTAGCCAACTAATGGGGGGAGGGGGCAGGGCTGTGTGTCAAGGTGGGTGTTGACTGTGACTGACTTTGGCACTAATGAAACCACGCTAGGTGTCTCACTTTCAGTTATTCTGCCCAGATCATGACTTTGACATCAGGCTAGAAGAAAGTTGCATGAATCTGGGTAGCTATCACTTTTTAAGCTCCTACTGCATACTTCTTACAACAGTTCTGCTAGGTATCATTCTTACTTTACAACCAAGAAAATTAAATGTATTAGTTATAGCTCTTGGAACAGAGAGACCCCAAAATACAGTGGTTTAAATAAGACTGAAGTTCATTTCTGTTTCCTGTACAAGTCCAGGGATAAGCAGACTGGGACTGGTAGGCCAGCACTGCCCACACTTACTATATGATTTCCGTCTCTGGGCCCCAAGTGATTGCTTCAGCTCTGCCACCGTGACTGTGCTCTGCCAGAGGGCAGGAGAAATGGCAAGAGGAGAGAGTAAGACCTGGAAGTGGCAGGCCTCACTTTTGTTCACTTCCCATTGGCCAGAGCCTAGTCCTAGCACTACAGTTAGCTTCAAGGAAGGCTGGGAAATGTGCTCTCTAAATGGGCTGTCATATGACCAGCTAAAGCTTAGAAGTTCTCTAATAAAAAGAAGAAGTAAGGATATTGGTGGACAACTAACAGCCTCTGTCATGCTGAGCTCAGAAAGGTAGAAAGAAAGTGAAATAAAGCAGGAACATGCCCCAGAATATACATGTGGTTCATGGAGGAGGTAGAATTTGAATTCAGATAGTTCTGGCTCCAATCCCTGCATTCTTTGCTATGTTGGAAATGGATGGCAATGAGATGCAGAAAGCAGCCTGCCTGGTATCTGTAGCAGAGCCAGGTTAGGATTCTGGACTGAGCAGGTGTTATGTCCCTGGTGTGATGATAGCACTATGGGCTAAGATGCACTTTGAAGGTCTTGAACCTAAGGTTGGGTACCAGATATCACTTCACTCCTGCAAATCTGAGGCCATGGAAGACTGCTATTTCTCTTTATTCATTCATTTGGAAGAAAACTATATATGCCAGGCAGAACACTAAGCCCTATGGTTCATACAAAGAACATTAAGAATAAACCTTAAGGAACTTAGTTTAGTAGGGAACCATAGAGCTTGTTTGAGTATAGCATAATTACAAACCAGAAGCAGATGAGAATTCCTGGAGGTTTCAATGAGGACTTATCCCACTCATTACAGCAGACATAGGACTAGACATTACCTCCCATGATTTCCAAAGTATGGAGAGACAGGTTGGCTTTGTCTCTGTTCTCCAAGCTATTGAAAAATGTATAAAAATCTAGATCATAAAGACAATAAAACCTCATTCATCTGGGTCATGTTATGTAGCTTATCAGACCATATCACCTACATACACAGTAATGTTTTGTGGAGCAACCTTAATTTATCAAATATTCATCTAGCATCTACTATGAGCCATTAATTGATGTGAGCACCAGGAATACAGTAGTGAACAAAACAGACCACTCCCCCGACTATACACTGATAGGAGAGAAAGAGGGAGATACAAACATTTTTCATAGGGTGATATGAAGAAGGTGAATGGAGTGGTCAAAGAAGGATTCCCTTGTAACGTGGCATTTGAGCAGAGATTACGTATGGGAAAAGAGAGTTCCAGACAGCAGGAACAGAAAGTGCAAAGGCTGAGTGAGGATGGGCACTTTTACACAGAATACTTATAGTGTGGGTGAATCACTATTCTGTGACATCCGGGTTATAAAGGGTTTGGTTTTAATTTATCCATGGTTTCTCCCAATTATAGGTGTTTGTATTTGTGCCATAACAATCAATCTAAACTCCTTCTAATTGAAATAGTCATATTTAAGTGAGTTTGTCCTTTTTGTTTTTAGAATGCATGCATGCCCAAAACATAAATAATTATAGAATAAATAACAACTATTCTTACTGGCTTTTTAAAGAGAACCATGTCTAGATTTTGCTTGTTTTCTTATTCATGAACTGCTGCTCTTATTAATTTGGCCTTTTATGATTTATTTTAATTATCTTGTTCTTCTGATTTCTGAGTTGAAAAATATGGTTCAGTTATTTTCATGATTTCTGATTTCATGATTTCTTTAAATAATAAAGGTATTTAAAACTAAAGCTCCTCCTGACCACATCTTTGCTGTGGGCCATAGGATTAGTTTTCCCACTATGCTACTTAGTGTTTTCTAAATAGCTTATTATTTCAATTTTGATTTCTTCTTTGACTCAAGAAATAGTTAGGAGATGAAACTTCTGGGGTTGAGGAGGCATAATTATCTTTTTATTATTACTCTCTGATCTCCCTAACACTATGGTTATAGAGTATAGTCTATATGATATTTCAATTTCATTAAGATTATTTTTTAAACTATTTCATGATCAACTTTTATAAATGTTCTCTGGGCATTTGAAAACAAATGTATACTCTCTATTGTCTAAGTAAAAAGGCTTAAAAAGTTATACACATTTAATCAGACCTTTTACTTTTTATTTTTATTACTTATTTACCATATTATGTTTAAATTATGTTTTTCAAATATAGTTACATTTTTATCTATTTGATCAAATTTTAAGAAAGATCTTTACTATAACTGTGGTTTTGTCCAATTCTTCTTGTATTTCAAGGAGTTTCTGTTTTACATATTCAGCATTATGTTGCTCAGTGTATGGGGTTCCTGGATGTTAAATCAATGTATATTGCATGATTTTGTTTAATAAAATAACTCATAAATATGTTAACTTTTTTGTTTGTATTCTACTTTTCCTGATGTTGATATTGCCATTTCTGCTTTCTTTTATTTTAGTCTGTAATATCCTGTCCATCCCCTTTGTAAAGGAAAAAACTCAGTCTTTTCCTTCCTATATAGGGAAAACCCAATTCTTCTGTACTATGTCTTTCTTCCCTGTGTGTCTTCTTTATCTTTACAGAGAACACTTCACCTCTGACACTTCTGGTCACCAAATATGTGGAAGTTTTCCTCCACCAAGATACTCTCTGGGACACCAACTGGATGTCCTATAATTTAACTCAACTCTGACACTGTCTGTCTGGAGATAGCATCAGATCCCACAGCTTAAGGGCTCAGTCCTACAACACTGCCTCCCAGCGCTTCAGACACTAGTCACAAGCCCAGGTTATAGCCTGTGTGCTTCTGACTAACCAGCTGTAGATTGGAGGTTTCAATGATCCCAACCATGGGGTCAGTAATTTGCTAGAGCAGCTCAGAGAATTCAGGGAAACACCTGTGCACTGATGAACATCCAGATGGAAAAGATGCACAGGGTGAGGGATGTGGGAAGGAGTATGGAGCTTCCATGATCTATCCAAGTGCGCCACTCTTCCAGCACCTCCATGTGCTCACCAGAAGCTCTCCAAACCCCTTACTTTGGGGATTTTATGGAGGCCTCATCACCTAGGCATGATCAATCATTAATTCCATTTTCAGCCCTTCTCCCTTCACAAGAGATTAGGGAGCAGTCTTGGAAATTCCAAACTTCTGATCATGACTTGGTCTTTCCAATGACCAGTCCTCAACCAGGAGCCATCTAGGAGCTTACCAGAGTTACCTCATTAGAAAAAAAAGACATTCCTATCACCCAGGAAATTACAAGGGTTTCAGGAGCCCTATGTTAGGAACTGGAGGCAGAAACCAATACATATTTTCCGTATCTCACACCCTTGTTTTCAGTCTTTTTTATGTCATATTATGTTTCTAGTAAATAGCACATGCATAGATTTAATATATATATATACATATACACCTCAGTTGGAGAGTCTTTGCCTTTAAAAAGAGGATTTCATTAATCTGTTAATGTTTAAACCCACAAACACATGGAGGTGAAACAACATGCTTCTAAATAATGAGTGGATCTATGAACAAATCAAAGAAGAATTCAAGCAATACATGAAGTCAAATGAAAACAAAAATACAACAGTTCAAAATATGTGGGACATCTCAAAAACAGTTCTAATGAGGGAATTACATAGCAATATAGCCCTACCTCAAGAAACAAGAACAATCCTAGATAAACAATCTAAACTCACAACTAAAGAAACCAGAAAAAGAAGAACAAATGAAACCCAAAGTTAGTAGAAGGAGGGACGTACAAAGATCAGAGCAGAAATAAATAAAATAGAGAAGAATAAAACAGAAAAAATCAATAAAACCAAGAGCTGGTTCTTTGAGAAGATAAACAGAATAGACAAACACTTATCAAGAAAAAAAGAGAGAGGACCCAAATAAAATCAGAAATGAAAAAGGAATAGTTACAACTGACACCATGGAAATACAAAGAATTATTAGAGAATTCTATGAAAAATTATATGCCAATAAATTGGACAACCTAGAAGAAATGGACAAATTCCTACAAAAGTACAACCTTCCAAGACTGACACAGGAAGAAGCAGAAAATCTGAATAGACCAGTTACCAGTAACAAAATTTGAATTGGTAATCAGAAACTCCCAACAAACAAAATGCCAGAACCAGAGGGTTTCACAGCTAAATTCTACCAAACATTTAAAGAAGAGTTAATACCCGTTCTTCTTAATGTATTCAAAAAAAAAAAAATGACGGAACACTTCCAAACTCATGAGGTCAGAATCACTCTAATATCAAAACCAGACAAAGACAGTACAAATATAGAAAATATAGACCAGTATACCTGATGAACATACATGCAAAAATCCTCAATAAACTATTAGCAAACTGAATTAAAAAATACATCAAAAGGACCATCCATCATGATCAAGTGGGATTTATTCCAGGGATGCAAGGATAGTACAGTATTCATAAATCAATCAAAGTGGTATACCATATTAACAAAAAGAAGGATAAAAACCACATGTTCATCTCAATAGATGCTGAAAATTCATTTGACAAAATTCAACACCCACTCATGATAAAGATGCACAACAAAATGGGTAGAGAGGGTACATACGTCAACATAATAAAGGCCATATGTTACAAATCCATGGAACATCATACTTAATACCAAAAACTGAAAGCCTTTCCTTTAAGATTGAGAAGACAAGGAGGACCACACTCACCATTTTTATACAACATAATACTGGAGGTCCTAGCCACGGCAATCAGACAACACAAAGAGCTAAAAGGTATCCAAATTGGTAAGGAAGAAGGAAAACTCACTCTTTGTAGATGACATAATATTATACATGGAAAACCCTAAAGACTACCAAAAAACTATTAGAAATAACTGGATTTGGCAAAGTTGTGGGATACAAAATTAATACACAGAAATCTGTTGCATTCCTATGTACTAACAATGAACTAGAGAAATCAGGAAAACAATTTCATTTACAACTACAACAAAAAGAGTAAAATACCTAGGCATAAACATAATCAAGGAGGTGAAAACCTATGCTCTGAAAACTATAAGACATTGATAAGAGAAATTAAAGAAGACATAAATAAATGGAAATCTATCCCATGCTCATGTATAGGAAGAATTAATATTGTCAAAATGGCCATCTTGCCCAAAGCAATTTACAGATTCAATGAAATCCCTATCAAAACACCAATGGCATTTTTTGAAGAACTTGAGCAAATAATCCTAAAATTCATATAGAACCACAAAGACCTCAAATAGTCAAAACAATCCTGAGATAGAACAGAGCTGGGGGTATTTTCCTCCCTGACTTAAGCTATACTACAAAGCTACAGTAATCAAAACAGTATGGCACCTGGCACAGGAACCCATAGATCAATGGAACAGAATAGAGAGCCTAGATATAAACCCACACATATATGGTCAATTAATATATGATAAAGGAGCCATGAATATACAATGGGGAAAAGACAGTCTCTTCAATAACTGGTGTTGGGAAAACTGGACAGCTACATGCAAGAGAATGAAACTGGATTACTGCATAAATCCATACACAAAAGTAAACTTGAAATGGATTAAACCTAAATGTAAGACATGAAACCATAAAACTAAGAAGAAAACAAGGGCAATAATCTCTCGAACATAAGCATGAGCAATTTTTTCTGGACACATGTCCTTGTGCAAGAGAAACAAATTAAAAAATGAACAAGAAAGACTATATCAAACTAGAAAGCTTCTGTACAGCAAAGGACACTATCAGCAGAACAAACAGGCAGCCTACAATGTATATATTCATAAATGATTTATCTGATAAGCAATTAACAAATAACATGATTAGAATATGGGCAGAGGACCTGAACAGAACATTTTCCCAAAGAAGGAATGCAGATGGTCAACAGGCACATGAAAAAAACTGCTAATCATCAGGGAAGTGCAAAGCAAAACCACAATGAGATGTCACCTCACATCAGTTAAAATGGCCACTATCCAAAAGACAAGAAATAGATGTTGGTGAGGATGTGGAGAAAAGGGAACCCTCTTACACTGTTTTTGGGAATATAAATTGGTGCAGCCACTGTGGAAAGCAGTATGGAGGTTCCTCCAAAAACTAAAAATAGAAATACCATATGAGCCAGTAATTCCACTTCTAGGAATTTACCTGAAGAAAACAAAATCCCTGATTCCAAAAGATGTATGCACCCTTATGTTTATTGCTGCATTATTTACAATAGTCAAGCTATGGAATCAACCAAAGTGTCCATCAATAGATGAAGGGATTAAGAAGTACATATACACAATAGAATATTACTAAGCCATAAGAAAGAAAGAAATCCTGCCATTTGCAACAACATGGATGGACCTAGAAGGTATTGTGCTAAGTGAAATAAGCCAGGTGGAGAAAGACAAAAGCCATAGGGTTTCACTTATTTGTATAATCTAAAAACAAAAGAAAATGAACAAAATAACGGTAGACTCATAGACATGAGAAGTGACTAGGGGCTACCCTGGGGGAGGGGTTGGGGTGGGCAGTGGGGAGGGTGGGGGATAAAGGGACACAAAAATTCTCAATCATAATGTAAATTGGTCATGGGGATGGTTACAGCATAGAGAATATCACCAATGATCTGTAACATCTTCCTACGTTGGCAGATAGTAACTGCTCTAGTTGGGGTTAGGATTTATTAATATGGGTATCTGTTGAACCACTGTGTTTAATACTTAAAACCAATATATAAGATTATATGTCAACTATACTCAATAAAAACAATATGTTAACATTTCAACATCTTTACTTTCCCAACATTGGCTAGTCTGGTCTAATTTTCTTTTTTCTCTTAGAAGCTCTATATCTTATATTACAAGTTGTTCATATTTTTTGCAAACATTTAAAATTTGGATTTCTCTTCTGGCATCCTGAATTTTAACTGTGACTTTGACCTCCCTCAACATTAATAGGATTTAATCTTTAGTAATGCCATTGCTTCCCCTTATCCTACCTCCAAGAAATAATCTGTATTTTTACTTCCTGATTGCTATTAATCTATATCTAATTATTATTTTATTCCTCTTATTTAAAGAATTCTTTCTTACCAGCTGTTTGATTGCATTGTTAATTACTATTATTTGTATACAAAACCTTCCCCATTCTTATAAAAATTTTGAAATCCGTTTTTAATTTGACTAAAGTACACCCTTCGGTAATCTTTTCATGAAATGACCATGGGTGGTACACAACTTTTTACATGTCCAAATGTCTTATTTTTACTCTCATACAGGAGCTCTGTAACATTACTCCCATTGTCTTGAAGCTTTGGGTGGTGTTGCAGATGGAAAGTCCAGTGCCAATCTCATTCTTTTGGGTCCCCTCCCTCCCTCCCTCCCTCTCTCCCTCCCTCCCTCCATCTTGTTCTTCCTTCTTTTCCTTCTCCTCCTCCTCCTTCTTCTTCTTTCTTCTTGTTCTTCTTTTTTAATGTCTGGAGGCTTAGAGGATTTCTTTGTCCTTGGAATTTACAAATTTACGAGGACAACTTTCTAGGTATTGATCCTTTCTCAATAATCCTTCATAGCATTTTATGAACATTTTATATTAAAGATTCAAATCTCTTCAGATTAGTGAAATGTTCTTCTATTTCTTTGATTAATAATTCTCCATTTTCTTGTTTCATTCTCACCTCCCAGAACACCTATTATATTTTTCTTTTCTCTTATAATTTCCATCATCTTTTTCATGCTACGTTCTGGAGGTATTTCTTGAATTTTCTCATTTTTAGTTCAGCAATGATTACGTTCTGTTTTATACTGCTTCTATTGAGATCTTTAGTATTGGCAACCATGTTTATATTTCCAAGAACAACTTTTTTGTATGTTTCTTTCATGGTTCCTTTTACATAGGATAAAACACTTTAATTTTATCAATGCCATGTACTCGACTTTTTTAAAAAATGTGAATAAGAAATGTTTGAAATCTCTTCTTTCTTATATCAGCTCCTTTACAGTCAGTCATTCTGTGGGTGTGGGTCTGGTATATTTCTCTACGTCCTTCAGTTTGCGCCTCTCCCCTAACCCTAACAACTGCTCCACAGCCCTATCTTTCTCCCAGCCTCTGTTGCTCTAAAAGAGAAATCAGTTAGGCTTTCCAGAGAAATTTGTCCACCAATTAGAGGGCAGCTGCAGCTCCCTGAGGGCTTAGCATTAACCACCAGCCTGTTCATGTTATGTGCTCCAGAATATTTAAGATTATTAAAGCTTATGTTTAGTAAGCTTACCTCTGAAGGTTATTTCTAAGTGGGAATTCCACAGATGTATTGAGCAATGCTAAGATCAATCCAATACACACATAGAGCCCCAAAATGTATGAATTCTGGAGCGTTGTTTTTAGAAATGTCATATTCCTTGTATAAGTGGGTCCACATATGATGGATTACTTCTTTAAAATATCTTTTCTAACTGAAGAAGATTTATCCAGATCTTTCTTTACTTAGTTTTACATATACATGTAGTTTAAAGTCATTTGGCTCTTTATCACAGTTCCCCAAAAATAAGAGTCTCCTGTCCCCTCCCCAGTTTTCCACTCCTCAGAGGCAATTCTTTTGTTATTTATCGCCATAACTCTAATTAACATGCCTGTTTTGCTGATTTTTCAGTTTTAGGCATTATCTTTTGATGTCCACAGTGGTTATGTTTCATGCCCCCACCACACTCAGTCACACTGCTTACTCTTGTACCCTCCTTTATGCCTTAATTTTGGCTGATTAAATATTCTGCTTGCCTTGTCATGACTTTATAAGTGCTTGTTCCCTCTGACCCATACTGTGGTCAGTTTTCCTTTCTTAAACATTTGTTTTTCCTGGACTTCATACTGCTAGTATCTTAACTATACATTTTTTGTAGTTTTCTTATTTCTGCATAATTTTCTTCAAAGAATGTCTTTTTGTTTGAATTTGACCTAGTTGTGTGAGCTGCTTTTCTCAAATGTCTGTGATCCCTGACTGTTTGTTCCAATTGAAGAATGGTGGAGTCAGGAGCTGACAGGCAACTCCAGTGTACATGGGCAGGGCCTTTTCACAGGGATCTTTGCTGTATAGTCGTCAGGCTGGTTCATCTCGTTCAGTCTTCTCTCTTAGGCTAATCAGATTCCAGAGAACACTCTTTTAAGTCTCTGCCTGGAGGGTAGAAGTTGGGCTGCCAACATTTACCTGCTACTTCCAAAAATGCCTAGTTGAGTTGCCTCTTGGCTTTCTCCACTGCCACTCCCCATAATTTTTGCCCTTTTGGATTTAACATTGTAAATTAAAATCATCCTTTTGCTTCATTTTGGTAGAATCTGGGAAGGGAGCAAAATGTGTATGTTCATCCATCTTCAACCAAAAGTCTCATTTTTCCCTACTGAATCATTTACTCTACTTCTTATTCTGTAACTGACATCTTGGCCATTGATTTCATTCATAGAATCTTGTCAAATCCCTCCTAAAAATCCAGCTACTGCTACATGACCTGCCAATTTTTTATCTGCCATGAAAGTCTTATTTTCAAAGAACCAAGGCAGATGAATATTAAAGCATAAATTCTCACATCGGAATTCAGAAATATCTTTAAGATAGTAGTTTTCTATTTGTGTGTTTTTCTTAACCTTTAAAGTGTCCCTTCCCTCTGAGATATATTAATTCATAATCACAACTTTACTTCCCAGTTTCTTATGAGTTAAATACAATTTTAACTATAGTTTGTAAAAAATCCTGATGCAAGTCAATATATTGGTAGTTTAATAAATTGTGGTAATGTATTGTTTTTGCACATTGAAAATTATTTCTCACTCCTAAGAGAAATTAAAGAGGACACTAACAAATGGAAATGCATCCCATGCTCTTGGCTAGGAAGAATCAATATTGTCAAAATGGCTATACTACCTAAAGCAATCTACAGATTCAATGCAATCCCTATCAAACTACCAACAGCTTTCTTCAATGAACTGGAACAAATAATTCTAAAATTCATATGGAACCACAAAAGACCCCGAATAGCCAAAGCAATCCTGAGAAGGAGGAATAAAACAGGGGGAATTACACTCCCTGACTTCAAGCTCTACTACAAAGCCACAGTAATCAAGACAATTTGGTATTGGCACAAAAACAGACCCACAGACCAGTGGAACAGAATAGAAAATCCAAATATTAACCCAAACATATACAGTCAATTAATATTTGATAAAAGTGCCTTGGATATACAATGGGGAGATGACAGCCTCTTCAGCAGCTGGTGTTGGAAAAACTGGACAGCTACATGTAAGAAAATGAAACTGGACTACTGTCTATCCCCATACACAAAGGTAAACTCAAGGTGGATCAAAGACTTGAATGTAAGACATGAAACCATAAATCTCTTAGAAAAAAACATAGGCAAAAATCTCTTGGACATAAACATGAGCGACTTCTTCATGAACATATCTCCCCGGGCAAGGGAAACAAAAGCAAAAATGAACAAGTGGGACTATATCAAGCTGAAAAGCTTCTGTACAGCAAAGGACACCATCAGTAGAACAAAAAGACATCCTACAGTATGGGAGAATATATTCATAAAAAACGTATCTGATAAAGGGTTGACATCCAAAATATATAAAGAACTCATGCACCTTAACAAACAGAAAGCAAATAATCCAATTAAGAAATGGGCAGAGGACATGAATAGACACTTCTCCAAAGAAGAAATTCAGATGGCCAACAGGCACATGAAAAGATGCTCCACATCGCTAATCATCAGAGAAATGCAGATTAAAACCACAATGAGATATCACCTCACACCAGTGAGGATGGCCAACATCCAAAACACAAACAACAACAAATGTTGGCGAGGATGTGGAGAAAAGGGAACCCTCCTACACTGCTGGTGGGACTGCAAATTAGTTCAACCATTGTGGAAAGCAGTATGGAGGTTCCTCAAAAAACTCAAAATAGAAATACCATTTGACCCAGGAATTGCACTCCTAGGAATTTACCCTAAGAATGCAGCAGCCCTGTCTCAAAAAGTCATATGCACCCCTATGTTTATCGCAGCACTATTTACAATAGCCAAGAAATGGAAGCAACCTAAGTGTCCATCAGTAGATGAATGGATAAAGAAGATGTGGTACATATACACAATGGAATATTATTCAGCCATAAGAAGAAAACAAATCCTACCATTTGCAACAACATGGATGGAGCTAGAGGGTATTATGCTCAGTGAAATAAGCCAAGCCGAAAAAGACAAGTATCAAATGATTTCACTCATATGTGGAGTATAAGAACAAAGAAAAAAACTGAAGGAACAAAACAGCAGCAGACTCACAGAACCCAAGAACGGACTAATAGTTACCAAAGGGAAAGGGACTGGGGAAAATGGGCGGAAAGGGAGGGATAAGAGGGAAAAAGGGGCATTACGATTAGCAAATGTAATGTTGGGGGGGCACGGGGAGGGCAGTACAGCTCAGAGAAGACAAGTAGTGATTCTATAGCATCTCACTACGCTGATGGACAGTGACTGTAATGGGGTTGGTGGTGGGGACCTGATGAAGGGGTAGTTTAATAATCGTAATATTGCACATGTAATTGTAAATTAATGATAATAAAATAAATTATATAAAAAAAAAAGAAAATTATTTCTAACTTGATTGATTCTTTTGCCTTCTGAATGGCCCAGACTATACCTCCATTATTCTCCTCCATCACACTATCTCCATCCATCCACACATACTCCTCTCCAGAATAATTACATTTGACAAGTTTCTAATTTCATTTCTGTGAGGAAGAAGCAAAGTGAAGACCTAGGGTAAAATCCTAGTATGTCAAACTTTAAAGGTAGATCCTGAAATATTAGCCTAGTGCTGAGCGATTGTAGGAATTCAGTGAGTGATTTTGAAAGTTGGCAAGGAAACTAGGAAGAAAGGCGTAGAGGAGAGAGAGAAGGAAAGAAGGAGAGAGAAAGAGAGGAGGTGAGGAAAGGAAGGAAAAGAGCTTTTGAGGGGCTAATTAAGCTGCTACCAAGTTTGGGCAAAGATTAAAAAGTACCACTGTAGAGGGTAAATTTGCATGTACTTTTTACAGGACAATGTCTATGAAAGGTTAGTTGTATTAGTTACAAGTTAAATTAAAAAAAAAAACTTTAGAAAGAAGCCATGATATTTGTAAACCCAGGCATGTACATGGGGGTCAGGCACACTCAGTGTGTAAAACTGGAAGTGACTGGAGGGCTTTGAGCAAAGCAGTGACATTCTCTGTCTTAGGGTTTTCAAAGGCTCATTCTGGTGAAGATTAGGCTATAGCAAAGCAAGTGTAGAAAGAACAGACAAGCTAAGCTGTTGTGGTCATTGGGTGGGAGCTGACAGTGATTCGGCTCAGATTGGTAGAGGTAGAAATAGTGACAACTATGTGTATTTTAACAGAAGAATTGAGAACATTTAGAGATCATGGACTGGATGTGGAGTGTGCAAGAAAGAGATAAGCAAAGGATGATCGAAAGACTTGGCCCACCAGTTGGAACAACAGGATTGTCATTTATTAAAATAAAGAGGACTGGTGAAAATGCAAGTCTCAAGCTGGGCTTGAGACTCCTGTTAAACATCCATATGCAGATGTCAAATAATTAGCTGCCTATACAAGTCTAGATGTATATTTCTGCTTCATCACCCTCAGTGTGTGGTCACTTTAAGGCTACAAGATGGCTGAACCACCTCCAACAATTGCATCTGCCTTCCAGGAAGGAAACAGAAGAAGGGCAATAGGAAGAAACAAAATAGTGCATGCCAGCATTTTATTTGGAGTTCCTACAGAAACTAAAGCCTTAAAATAAGGATTTGGATGCAAGTAGTTTATTTGGGAGATGAAAGTTTGGTATATTAGTTTCCTATGTCTGATACAAAGCAAACTCGATAGCTTAAAGCAACCAAAATTTATTCACTCACAGTTCTGGAGGCCAGAAGTTCAAAATCAGCATCACTAAACAAAAGTGTCAGCAGGGCTGCTTCCCTCCAGATACTCTATGGAGAATCTGTTCTTTGCCCCTTCCAGGGTCTGCCAGCTGCCAGTATTCCTTGGCTTGTGGCGGCATCACTTGATCTTTCAGGCCAGCGTCTTCACATTCTCTCTGGTTCATCTTCATATCCTCTTCTCCTGTGTATGCCAGATTTCCTGTGCCACTTTTTTAGGGCCCACCCTGATGATCTAGGATAATCTCCCCATCTCAAGATCCTTAACTTATGCAAAGACCTTTCTTCCAAATAAAGTAACATTTAAAGATTCCAGGGATTCAGACCTGGTATCTTTGGGGGTATTTTTCAGCCTACCGCCTATGGTAATGGAGAAGTGAAACAAAGAAGAGCAGGTCATCACACTAGCTATCCCTGACCATGACTGGAGTGAAATCCTGATGGGGGAATCCAGTGTAAATTACACCCTTGAGTTATTCCATCCAAGGAACAAGTGAATGTCTATACACCAATAGAGAGGGCTTTAATTCCCTATTAGATTGGGCCTATCACACAGGTGGCAAAGAGGACTCCAGTGGCAAGAGGAGGCACTCAGGCAAAGAAATGTAGGTTCTCTCCCCTGGAAATTAGGCCAAGCGCCCTGAAGTGGTAAATGTATGGGATGTGTGGGACTCCAGTAGCAACTTCCACAGGCCAGATTTTTGTTCCATGGCCGTATGTACCTCCAGGACAGACTGGAAAATGTAGCTGTGATTTTAGCTGGGCACATTTCCACTCTGAAAAATATCCAGCTCCATGAATATCAAAGAAAGGAGGAATGCATGTAGCAGAGACAACTAGCCATTTAGGTGATAATAATGGAAGCAGATAAGCAACAAGGATCAGACCAGGGTTTTATCACAGGATATGCTGAGAAGTGTTGAGAATTTAGGATATACATTGTATATACATTATAGGACTGTTGTTTTGGGGTTTGAAGTTGACCCAAATCTAGGATCACGAAGGGTTTTTATTTTGAGCAACTGTCGTGGTGCCAATTAAAGAGACAGAAGTGGATTGGGATGGGAATGGGTTTGCGGTGCAGGGAGCCAAGCATTGCATTTGAACATGTGAAGTTTGAGACGCCTGTAAATGTCCTGTGGAAATGTCAATGTTGAATAGGTAGTTGTATATAGAAATCTGGAACTCAGCTCAGGCTGCAATACAGATTTGGAAGTTATCAAAACAAGCTGGCATTAGAAGTGACATTAGAAATTTCTAACATTCAGGAAACAGTTTATTTCTCACTTGTATAGCATTGGAAAAACAGATTTTGTCAATGTTTGCTTAATTCTTCACTGTTAGGATCCAATGAAATAGCTGGCTCTAGTTTTGAATGGAAAATGGGTAAAATTTTTGTCGAGAGATTTTTAACTGTCCTAGAGATTGGTTTATAGGATCTAAGCTAGTCCACATATAGGTAAATGTTTATGATTAATTGTATCATACATTTCTATGCATCAGTATGAAATAATATTTCAGTTATATAAGTTTATGGATAGAGGAGTTACATTTCTAGGTAACTGTAAAAACCAGCCTGAAGATAAAAGGTTTGGGCTTGCTTATGATTCATTGCCTTCTTCCCTCATTCAGTCTGTAAACCAAGATGTTACTCAGAATATGAATAGTTACTATAGAAAAAATTTCAAGAAAAAGATCACCTGAATGTAGGTATCTTAACAGATTTTCCATTCATTTTAGAACTTTAAAAAATGAGACTTTAAATTTGTATGTAGTACCTAGAATTCTGATAAAACACTGATAGGGACTTGGGAGCTATTGCATTGCATTTTATTTCCATAAATGTATTTCATTGATTATGATGATGAAGGTGTTAGAGTAAGACCTTTATAAGTACATGTAAGCATGATTTTTTTGGAATAGTGGAATTTTATACCTCCTTCACATCCCAACATTAAGCTTACTGGAAGTGAGAAGAATGGACTGAATATGGGCCACCATCTCAAACACACAGTAAATAGATGTTATAATGCTGCTAAGTCAGCAACTCTAAAGATGACAGTAAATAACATTTTTGGAAAACAAGAAAAGTGCTTAAGGAAAACTACTTTTAGCTATAATGCAATAATTAACTTTGAACAAGGGCAGCCATGAAACTATGACCTAAAAGTCATGAAGAAATAAATATTCCACGTTACTGATTTAGGAGAGACAATTAACTAAAGACCATGCTGACACCACAGGTATGTCTGTGAAAGTGAGTTCTAGCACTTCCCCTGGAGCCTCTCCTATTTGCTTCCATGTATGTTTCTGGTGTGGCGCTGTATTTGGTGTACAGAATAGGGTCTGTAAACCATCACAGAGAAGTTAAATTATATTTAGCATAGCTAAATGTAATATAACTGAGACAAATAATATATTAATATGTTTTAGAATAAGTTTTATTCAAGTATTTGAAAAAGTTGAGACCTAATACGGTTGTTCACATTGCTCGTCAGCCTTTTAAAACTAATTTTCATGAAATAGTCTTTTTTTGCACGAGACAGTTTCCTGTTGTCTAAGAGATATTCTCTCAAAATTGTCCTAGTTTGGGACTTGCAAGATGGCAGCGTGAGAGGTGAGATGGAGAGCTCCTCCCAAAACCACAAATTGTACAAAAATATGGTTAATTAATACAACTAACCTTAAAACAGCAACAAGAAAGAAGGCTGAACCAGACTGCAAACAGACCTCACAAACAGAGCAGACCTCACCAAACAGGGTAACGTTGGAAAGCCTTAATCAGCTCACCAGCGGGAGGAAGAGAAACAGAGTGGGGGAGGGAATGGAAGACTGGGACTGCTGAACACCCAGCCCTGGAGATCTGCTTTGTGAGCAGAATCCTATAGTGTATGGTGCTCTGTACGTTGGGGAGCTCGGACTGGCAGAGTGCTTGAGAAATTGACATTCCGGCCGTTTGTGGAGGAGGGGATCCACACCCGGCCGCTCTGTGTCAGAGGAAAGGCAGGCAGTCTGAGAGGCTTCCTAACAGTCAGAGGGCTGCTGAAGGAGTGGGGCTTGCACGGAGCTTGCTGTGCAGTAGAAGGGAGAGCTGGACAAGGTTGTCTGGGTGTGCTCTGCCCAGCTGGTTGGGAACTTTGAGGAGCTTCAGGTGCTCCATCCCCCTGGCTGCCTACTCAGCCCCGAGGTCCCCCCACTGTGACACACAGCCTGCCAAACCTTCCTACTGGCCTGCAGGTACCTGCTCGCAAACTGGCAGTCACTACACAAGTGTCAGTACAGCCAGAGGGAGGCCCCACCTGCAACAGCTAGAGATGCAAAGCACAGAGGCTTACACGTGTGTACTCAGCCCTCTGGCTCTGACACTGAAGACAGGCACTGCAGACAGGAATCAGGAAACAGATCTTTCCTCTCCCCAGGCACCAGCTCTACTCCCCTATGACCCTCAACCTCACTCTAGGGGCTGAGCAGCTACAGAGACTGGAGTTTCTGCACGCTAGTGGGCACCACACAGAAATATGAAATGTCAGAAGAACATGGTTCAGACAAAAATCTCACAAACCCAGAAAGAGGGCCAAATGAAACCAAACTCACCAATCTTCCTGAAAGACAGTTCAAAATAAAAATTATAAACATGCTTATGGAGGTACAAAAAATATTCAAGAACTCAGGAACGAATTTAAGTTGGAGATTTAATCATTAAGAAATTCCATATCTGAAATAAAACATACAATGGAAGGATTTAAAAGCCGATTAGATGTAGTAGAAGAGACGGTAAATGGAATAGAAATTAGAGAAGAGGAATACAAAGAAGCTGAGGCACAGAAAGAGAAAAGGATCTCTGAGAATGAAAGAATATTGAGAGAATTGTGTGACCAATACAAACGCAACAATATACGCATTATAGGGGTACAGAAGAAGAGAGAGAAAAAGGGATAGAAAGTGTCATTGAGGAGGTAATTGCTGAAAACTTCCCCAATCTGGGGAAGAGAATAGTTTCTCAAACCATGGAGGTGCACAGATCTCCCAACACAAGGGACCCAAGGAAGACAACATCAAGACATATAATAATTAAAATGGCAAAGATCAAGGATAAAGACAGACTTTTAAAAGCAGCTAGAGAGAGAAAAAACATCACATACAAGGAAAACCCGTCAGGCTATCATCAGACTTCTCAACAGAAACTACAGGCCAAAAGGGAGTGGCATGATATATTTAAAGCAGTGAAGCAGAAGGACCCTGAACCAACAATACTTTACCCGGCAAAGTTATCATTTAAATTTGAAGGAGGGATTAAACAATTTCCAGATAAACAAAAGCGGAGAGAATTTACTTCCCACAAACCACCTCTACAGTGCATTTTGGATGGACTCCTATAGATGGAAGTATTCCTAAGGCTAAAAAGATGTCACCCAAGGGAAGACAAAGAGTACAGAATATGATTCATAACATACAAAGAATGGAGGAGGAAGAAAAAGGAGGGAAAAAAAAAGAACGTTTACGTTGTGTTTGTAATAGTATACGAAGTGAGGTAAATTAGACTGTTAGATAGTAAGGGAATTGCCCTTGAACCTTTGGTAACCATGAATCTAAAGCCTGCAATGGCAATAAATACGTACCTATTGATAATCATCCTAAATGTAAATGGTCTGAATGCACCAATCAAAAGATATAGAGTTACTGAATAGCTAAAAAAACAAGACCCATCTATATGCTGCCTACAAGAGACTCACTTCAAACCCAAAGACATACAGAGACTGAAAGTAAAGGGATGGAAAAAGATATTTCATGCAACTAATACTGAGAAAAAAGCAGGAACTGCAGTACTTGTATCAGACAAAATAGACTTCAAAACAAAGAAAGTCACAAGAGACAAAGAAGAACATTACATAATGACAAAAGGGTCAGTCCAACAAGAGGATATAACTATTATAAATATCTATGCACCCAACACAGGATCACCTACATATGTAAAACAAATACTAACAGAATTAAAGGGGAAAATAGAATGCAATGCATTCATTTTAGGAGACTTCAACACACCACTCACTCTGAAGGACAGATCAACCAGACAGACAATAAGTAAAAAGACAGAGGCACTGAACAACATAGAACAGGTGGACCTAGCGGACATCTACAGAACACTCCATCCAAAAGCAAAAGGATACACATTCTTCTCAAGTGCACATGAAACATTTTCAAGAATTGATCATATATTAGGCCACAAAAATAACCTTAGTAAATTCAAAAAGATTGAAATTGTACCAACCAGCTTCTCAAATAAAAAAGGTATGAAACTAGAAATAAATTACACAAAGAAAATGAAAAAGCACATAAAGAATGGAGGCTTAATAACATGCTCCTAAATAACCAATGGATCAATGACCAAATAAAAACAGAGATCAAGCAATATATGGAGACAAATGACAACAATAATTTAACACCACAAAATCTGTGGGATGCAGTGAAAGCCGTGCTAAGAGAGAAATATATTGCAGTACAGGCCTACCTCAGGAAAAAAGAACAATCCCAAATAAACAGTCTAAACTCACAATTAATGAAACAAGAAAAGGAAGAACAAATGAGGCCCAAAGTCAGTAGAAGGAGGGACATAACAAAGATTAGAGCAGAAATAAATAAAATCGAGAAGAATAAAACAATAGAAAGGACCAGTGAAAGCAGGAGCTGGTTCTTCGAGAAAATAAACAAAATAGATAAACCTCTAGCTGGACTTACCAAAAAGAGTCTACACACATAAACAGAATCAGAAATGAGAAAGGAAAAATCACTACGGGCACCACAGAAATACAAAGAATTATGAGAGAATACTATGAAAAATTATAAGGTAACAAACTGGATAACCTAGAAGAAATGGAAAAACTTTCTAGAAAAATACAACCTTCCAAGGCTGACCCAGGAAGAAACAGAAAATCTGAATAGACCAATTACCAGCAAAGAAATTGAATTGGTAATCAAAAAAGTACCTAAGAACAAAACACCTGGACAAGATGGTTTCACTGCTGAATTTTATCAAACATTTAGTGAAGACCTAATACCCACCCTCATTAAAGTTTCCCAAAAAGTAGAAGAGAGGGAATACTCCCAAACTCATTCTATGAGGCCAACATCACTCTAATACCAAAACCAGGCAAGGATACCACAAAAAAAGAATATTACACACCAATATCCCTGAGGAACATAGATGCAAAAATACTCAACAAATATTAGCAAACCGAATTCAAAAATACATCAAAAAGATCATCCATCATGATCAAGTGGGATTCATCCCAGGGATGCAAGGATGGTACAACATTTGAAAATCCATCAACATCATCCACCACATCAACAAAAAGAAGGACAAAAACCACATGTTCATCTCCACAGATGCAGAAAAAGCATTCGACAAAATTCAACATTCATTCTTGATAAAAACTCTCAACAAAATGGGTATAGAAGGCAAATGCCTCAACATAATAAAGGCCATATATGACAAACCCACAGCCAACATTATACTTAACAGAGAGAAGCTGAAAACTTTTCCTTTAAGATCGGGAACAAGACAAGGATGCCCACTCTCCCCACTTTTATCCAACATACTTTTAGAGGTCCTAGCCATGGCAATCAGACAATACAAAGAAATAAAAGGCATCCAGATTGGCAAGGAAGAACTCAAACTGTCCCTGTTTGCAGATGACATGATATTGTACATAAAAAACCCTGAAGAATCCACTCCAAAACTACAGATACAACATCTGAATTGAGCAAATTGCAGGATACAAAATTAATATGCAGAAATCTGTTGCATTCCTATACACTAACAATGAACTAGCAGCAAGAGAAATCAGGAAAACAATTCCATTCACAATTGCATCCAAACGAATAAAATACCTAGGAATAAACCTAACCAAGGAAGTGAGAGACCTATACCCTGAAAACTACAAGACACTCTTAAGAGAAATTAAAGAGGACACTAATAAATGGAAATTCATCCCATGCTCTTGGCTAGGAAGAATTAATATTGTCAAAATGACCATCCTGCCTAAAGCAATCTACAGATTCAATGCAATTCCTATCAAAATACGTACAGCATTCTTCAGTGAACTAGAGCAAATAGTTCTAAAATTCATATGGAACCATAAAAGACCCCGAATAGCCAAAGCAATCCTGAGAAGGAAGAATAAAGCTGGGGGAATTACACTCCCTGACTTCAAGCTCTACTACAAAGCTACAGTAACCAAGACAATTTGGTACTGGCACAAGAACAGACCCATAGACCAGTGGAACAGAATAGAGAGCCCAGATATAAACCCAAGCATATATGATCAATTAATATATGATAAGGGAGCCATGAATATACAATGGGGAAATGACAGCCTCTTCAACAGCTGGTGTTGGCAAAACTGGACTGCTACATGTAAGAGAATGAAACTGGACTACTGTCTAACCCTATACACAAAAGTAAACTCAAAATGGATCAAAGACCTGAATATACGTCATGAAACCACAAAAATGTTAGAAAAAAATATAGGCAAAAATCTCTTGGACATAAACATGAGCAACTTCTTTACGAACATATCTCCCAGGGTAAGGGAAACAAAAGCAAAAATGAACAAGTGGGACTATATCAAACTAAAAAGCTTCTGTACAGCAAAGGATACCATCAGTAGAAAAAAAAGATAGCCTACAGTATGGGAGAATATATTCATAGATGACATATCTGATAAGGGGTTGACATCCAAATTATATAAAGAGCTCACGCACCTCAACAAACAAAAAGCAAATAAGCCAATTAAAAAATGGGCAGAGCTGCTGAACACACTTCTCCAAAGAAGAAATTCAGATGTCCAACAGGCACATGAAAAGATGCTCCACATCACTATTCTTCAGAGAAATGCAAATTAAAACCAGAATGAGATACCACCTCACACCAGTTAGGATGGCTGCCATCCAAAAGACAAACAACAACAAATGTTGGCGAGTACGTGGAGAAAGGGGAACACTCCTACACTACTGGTGGAAATGTAAATTAGTACAACCATTGTGGAAAGCAGTATGGAGGTTCCTCAAAAAACTCAAAATAGAAATACCATTTGACCCAGGAATTCCACTCTTAAGAATTTACCCTAAAAATGCAGCAGTGCAGTTTGAAAAAACCATATGCACCCCTATGTTTATTGCAGCACTATTTACAATAGCCAAGAAATGGAAGCAACCTAAGTGTCCATCAGTAGATGAATGGATAAAGAAGATGTGGTACATATACACAATGGAATATTATTCAGCCATAAGAAGAAAACAAATCCTACCATTTGCAACAACATGGATGGAGCTAGAAGGTATTAGGCTCAGTCAATAAGCCAGGCGGAGAAAGACAAGTATCAACTGATTTCACTCATCTGTGGAGTATAAGAACAAAGAAAAAACTGAAGGAACAAAACAGCAGCAGACTCACTGAACCCAAGAATGGACTAACAGTCACCAAAGGGAAAGGGACTGGGGAAGAGGGGTGGGAAGGGAGGGATAAGGGTGAAAATGGGCATTACAATTAGCGCACATAATGTAGCGAGGGTGGGGGTGAGGTGGGGGGAATACAGGGAAGGCAGTATAACACAGAGAAGACAAGTAGTGATTCTATAACATCCTACTATGCTGATGGACCGTGACTGCAATGGGGTATGTGGTGGGGACTTGATAATGGGAGTCTAGTAAGCATAATGTTGCTCATGTAACTGTATATTAATAATAGCAAAATAAAATAAAATAAAAATAAAAAATATTTTTAAAAATTGTCCTAGTTTGGATTACAGATCACATGGTCCCCACAGGTGTCTGTCTGATGAAGGTCTGCCCTTTTAAGAATCAGCATGTAAGCTGATATGTCACAGGACTGTCAAGTGACCATATGTCCACGTATCTTGCCCCAGCTCATTCCACTCTGAATGATTCCCTTCACATTCCATTCCCCTGCTCCTCCCAACAAACTTCCCACTACTGCCTCCATTATATCGACCTTCCATTTTGCTTTCTGTTTGCATGAAATAGTTTCCTCTTTCTGTTTTCTCTATTCTTCCCTCCCTTTTTATCCATGATGACTTCCATATTTGTGTTTCAACTCCCTTTTCTCTCTCCTAAACTGAAGATCCATTTCTGTTCAGGTATATCCCATGTCCTGAACTGAAGTGCCTCTTTTTTTTTTTTTCACGGACGTGTCTATCCAATTTTGTTTTCCTAATTGGTGATGGGTAGGCTACATCCCAGTTTGCCCAGAACAATCGCTTTTTACATCTGTTGCCTTGGCATTATTATTATTAATTCCCCTTTCACTTTCAAAATTGTCCTAGTTTGGATAAAGATCACATGGTCCCCACAGGTATCTGTCTGATGAAGGTCGCTCTTTTAAGAACTGGCATGTAAGCCCATAGTCACAGGACTGTCAAGTGACCGTATGTCCACATATATTACCCCAGCTCTTTCCACTCTTAATGATTCTCTTCATGTTCCATCCCCCTGCCCCTCCCAACACACTTGCCACTACTGCCTCCATTATATCAACTTTTCATTTTGCTTTCTCTTCATCTCGCAACTTGATATCCTGATACTCTGACTCTAGGCTCCCAAGACTGGTATATCACCCTGAAAGTCTTAGCATGCTCCCTCCCTTCTGGCTTAATGCATTTAGACCTCCAGCCTGACCCCAGGATCCTTCTCTTGTGAGTTTCTCCCAGGGATAAACCCAAAAACAGTAGCCATGGTTCACATGTCTCAAGTTGTATATAGACAAATCCATCCAGTCTCTAAAGTTGGAAGACTCGGAGGATTTCTGTTCTTTTTTAGCTCCTCAATTAACTTTCCTAAAATTGGAATAATAAAACCTACTTTATGGGATGTTGTGGGGATCCATGAGAAGAAGTACAGGAAAGTAATTAGCATTGTGTCGGTCAGCATTTACTAAAAGAAGAAGTGAAAAAATAAATGTTGATGTCCAGCTCTATGAAGGAGGCTCAATAAGCCTTTTGAATTTCATTTTAAAGTTCACTAGATTTAGGAACAAGTGTTGATGTTAATGAGATAGCTGAACTGCTATTAATTATCTCTGAAAAACTAAAGAAAGGAAGATATACTGGATGATTGGGCAACTGAATTTCAAACAAGAATATTAAATTTGACAAAAAGCTGAATTTGATGTAAAAGTGAGTTTGACCAAGTCTTAGGTAAGACTCTGGAAGAAATAAGTGGCATTTGTGAGCAGTCAGGGGAGGAAGCCATGGCCACCGGGACTCAGTGTGGACGCACCCTCAGCTCTGCAGGCCAGACCAGTGTGGACTCACGGGCCTACTATGCTTGTGCATCAGGAACATGGAGAAAGAGTTGCATTTGAGCTTTGGCCTGATATCTTATAGGGCTTTTCATGATGTTTTTGTGGGAGGAAAAGAAAAAATTGTAAGATTAATTAAGTGGATTCTCATCTGACTATCATAAAAGAAATAATAATAAAAGCCCTTTTTCCTGAAGGACTTGGTTGTGGAATGCCATAGGGCTCTGTCCTCCATCCTGTCCTTTGTGATTTTATAATCACTTGGGTGAAAGAACATATATATAAAAAACAAATATTGTTTATCAGATCTTCAACTGACACAAAACTGGGAGATAGAGTGAATACATTCTCTGACAGAAACAGGATCTCAAAACGTAAGCTCACCTTAGCTTAACCTAAGTCACCACCTTAGGAAGGTTTCTACGGTAGTCCTCCCTGTCTGTTGCATTCGATGCCTTCTTTTCTGTTCACAAAGGAGCTGCATGTGTTCATCAGGCTTTTCTTATACCTGCCTTGAAAGTCTCTCCGTGTACAGAAAGTTCTTCTGTGTCTCTCTTCCCAGTTTTTCCCAGAGTGGGCAGCAGTCACTTAATGAATCTTTACTTCTTTAAGGAACTAGTGATGACCACCCATACTGAGAGGCTGAAACTATCAGGCTGAAATTTAATAAGGATAAATATAAATCCCTGGCCATGGAGCATCCCTAAAAAACTAGAGAGGCACAAGATGGTGACTAGGTGGCTTTACCTGTAGTATGCATGAAAAAGAAATGTGTTCGGACAAGAATAAACTCGCCTTTAGATGGTGTACTATCACTGCTTTGCCCTTCAAGCCTCCCAAATTCCAAGCTAAGGTGATCTTCAGTTGCTTGAATAAAAGTATATAGTCCAGAAAACAAAGTCTGAGAGTCCCTCTCCAAGCTTAGTCCACATCTAGGATATCATGTAAGGTTCTGAATGGCACATTTCAAGATGGAAATCAACAAACAGGAACTTGTTCAGAGGAGAGCCACCAGGATTATGAAGGGTCTGAAAATCTTACCATCATCATTCACTTTTTCATTCATTAAACAAATGTATGTTAAAACATCTAGTATTTTTCAGACAATATAGTAGGTTACTTAGTGGTGGAGAAAAAAAAAATCTATGAGCAATTGAAGGAAATAGACACTTGTGGAAATAAACAGAGATCCCCCAGATGAGAACAAATGAAGCCCATTAATTTGGAGCTTGCTGTGTAGCAAGGAAGTCAGCTACCGTCACTTGCATTTGGCAGAGACTCAGAAGCAGGCAAGGAGTGGGAAAGCTTTATAGCGAATGAGAAAAGCCTCCAGTGTGTTCTGATTAGAGGCTGTTGGTGCAGGGAAGCTGAAAGCAGGCTAACTAGAAGCAGGGCATCCTATGTAATTGGTTTGGGGCATAACTGGCCGCCTCCAGTTGGTCCTGAGTTGGACGTGGGGGCAAAATAAGGAAGCTGTCAGTCATTGACCAAGTCCTGACCATTCTCAACTATTGATGTAGAGGTTGTAGGTCAGAGTCTATTGTCATATGTTCTGGCCATTGTCTGTATGTTCAGTTCCTAATATTTAACATAGAGAAGAAAAAAAGAACTGATAACTGTACTGAAGTACTTTAACATCTATTGTGCTGAAAAGGCATTTATTCTGAATGTTTAATCAAATTAGGAACAGTGGTTGAAGAAGTCCTTCAATGTAAAAAAGAACTTTAAAAAACTCCTTGCTAGCTAGATACAATCTCACAGTTGTTACCTACTAAAGGAAAGGATTCAGACCTAAGCTGGGCAACCTCTTGGCCATGATATTTTAAAATAGATCATAAACCTTTGTGTGCACCAGAATCACTTGATATTTTTGTTACCAATGCAGAGCACAGCAGCTCTGTACTAGACCTGCTGAATCTGATCAGTGGGGTATAATGGATGAGTCTCTTAAGAAACATTTGCAGAAGTTATGCAAACACTGAATGGGTAGTTGGATTAGATGACTTGTAAAAGTCGCACATCCTAACATTTGGACATCATAGTCATAACCAGGGAATAAACTATTCATTCATTTATTTAGCAATATTCATTGAATAGTTTACATTATGCCACATTCTACTTTAGGCCTATATTTTAATTCCACTAGCATGGTGCATTCCTACATGCCAAAGATATAGCAATGAAAATTCATGTGTTCATTTTTCAAAGATTTATTGACATCTGCTATGTGCTGGGGCACTGCACTGAGCTCTGGTGAGATGGTAATGAACATGGCGGATATAGTCCTTTTTCTTTCAGAGCTTACACTAGCAGAAAAAATAGAAAAAGTATATTTACAATAAAGGGCAATCCATGTTGTTATGAAAAAGAAAATGGTGTGAAAACCATTCTTTTTGTTCTCTTGTTTTTTCCCACATCATAACTTCAAATAAAATTCAATAAAGTTATTTATAGAGGAATTAGTACTTCCTTTCCTCAGGTTTGTTTTAGGTTTTAAATAAAAATTGAGAGCCTTTGGGCCTTAGCCCAGGGATGCCAGAAGACTTCAGAATGGCCCTTTGTACTTAAAACCTCTATGAGGTCAACACTGGTGAGTCAGCCATTGAATAAACCAAGTGGAGGGACATCCCTTGTTTAGGTTTCCTCTGGGTGCTTTAGAAAGTCATTCTGGAAATTCCAAGTTCTTTGGGTTCTAGTGCCTGTTTCTAACCCTACTTCAGTGGGGCTAATTTGTACTATATTTTTAAAGCAAGTTTTTATTCAAAACACCATGTCTTTTGCTGTGTGGTATACAGGAAGAAGCTTAAAATGGGAGACAGCTGCCTAGGATCTAGTTCTGGCTCTTCTACTGATTAATGTGTGACCTTAATTTCTCTGGGCCTGTTTTTTCAAAATGCTAAATGATCCTTAATTAACCCTAAAATTCTGATGTGGTGAAACTAAATGGAGGAAATGTCATTTTGCACCTGCCATTCCCTCCTGCCTTCCTCCGGCTACGCAAATACATTAGAAGCCCCGTCATCACCATTGAATGGACACTGAAATAACTTGCTTTCCTAATCTGGACATTTATGTACTCCTTAGGCTGAAGTTTGAGGCTTCAACATCTACCTGTTTAACCAGTCTGGACAATGACTGGGTTTATGCCAGGCCACTGGGGAATGCTTCAGCTTCTCTAAAGGAGAGCCCTGTGCTGGGATCACCCAACAAGCTGTCTTCTCATGAGCCTGTGGTCTATAATCCTAGCAACTACCAAGAGTCGTATTTCGAACACAACAGACCCTCCAAGACCCAAGACATTGCACGTATCTGACTTAACAGTATCCCCTTTGTCTAAAGACTTAACATGACTCTGCCCACACCTGCCTGATCAGACTCCTTCCAGACACCAGCCAGATGATGCCGAGTTCCCCTCCTAGGGGAGCAGCACCGAGCTTAGGTGGCACCCTTGAACCTAGTCGTGCCTAGCGCAGGCTTGCTCTTCTACCCCTGAAAGGCGTGACTAAAGTTCTCTGTTATGATAGCCAGAGGTACCTGTATATTTACATTTAAGAGCATTGAGCCATTTTTCATAATTAGAATATTTATTAGAATTGTCTCACTCCAAAAAAGTGTTATTTTATCTGTTTACTTAATTTTTAGTTTACTTTTTACTGTGACCTTATTTCTGACATAATCTGCATAATGTATTTTCATTTTACGATTTCCTTGTCTAAGTCAGAACTTTGGTGTCAGGGAGACGCACATGCTACCATCTGCGCTAAGAAAAGAATGCAGGCAGTAGTGAGTTTATCAATGTATTGCATTATGATACTAACTCTATTTTAGAAAATGTTATTTAAAAATATCTAATGTGCTGAATATACACTGTGAGCTCTGAAATTAACCTTCAGTTTTAACTTAAAAAAATTAACCTCTAGCTTTTGGACTTCTTCCTATTTACATAATTGAACAATCTGAGGAAGTAAGGATCCAGCTATTCAGAGCATTATAATAATGTTTCTTGTCCTCATCTTTCACTCTTTTAAAATGCATTTTACTTTTCTACAATTGCCAGAGCTTCTCCTTGTGAGGCTGAACTTCAGGAATTAATGGAACAAATTGACATCATGGTAAGCAACAAAAAACTGGATTGGGAAAGGAAGATGCGGGCCTTGGAGGCACGATTAAATCTTCAGGATCAAGAGTTGGCAAATGCACAAATTTGTCTGGACCAGAAAGGTCAAGAGGTATCGAATGTGTTAATAAATTGTTAATTCCTCAGACTGTTATAAATAGTATTTATTCTCTCAGAATATGTTTTTCATCACACATACTTTTTATCGTGCATTAGCAATAGCATTTATTGCTTGAAGTTCTGTCATAGTGTGTTTTATGGGTTCTTGCAAATAAGTGACACTCACAGCCTAAACCCATAAAAGTCTGCTGATGCAGACAGATACATAGTGTCGGCGCCATCTAGAAAAGTGAGCAAACATTCAATATAGACGTAAAACAATTATTGTCTGCAAGCAAAGGCATCAGTGTGTTTGCTGTTGTAGAGATAAAGAAGTAGTTGTGAAAGCTGTATCTTTGGACAAAGCAGAGTTCAAGGTCATTTGCCTCTTCCAATCTACTAGAAAAATATTTCCTGCAAAGAGTGAAATGTCCAGATGTGATTGTAGGGCAAGGGAGAAAAGAGTTTGGTCAAGGGGGTGTGTAAGTCTTTCTGACACCCACTTAAGAGGGATGCCCTCAGCCTCTGCAAGGCTGCTTACAGCCACGCTGGTGATTGTAGAAGAGTGTGAGTGGCTCCCAGGCCTGCAGAGGAGCTCAGGAAAACCGGATGCCTCACCTAATGTGGACTTGGTGAAGCTGACTCATGGGTAAGGCATAAGAGAAGTGTTCACTAATCATATACTGAAACATAGCAGATGTTTCAGTGGAACTTAGTTTTTGGCATAGTTAGCTACATTATTGTTCAGCATAGTCAGCTTAGTTATGGGCATCTGGTCTCCCTGCATGGTAGGACCAAGTCATCAGACCTCTCATACAGGGGAGGAACTATTTTCTCACCTTATACCTGTAGTGACCCAGATGTGTAAACAGATGCTTCACTTGCCTTTTAAGCAGACAAATTCTATAAGTCAAATCCTCAGAACATTTCTTAGACATTTTCCTTTATCATTCTTCCAAAAATGTAACAATTACTCTGTGATATCACCAGAGCAGAGTGACCACCAAAGGCAGGGGGACCTCAAGTAAGAGCTCAAGTGTTTCCATAGAGGTTCTGCCTGAGTAATGATGATGTAAGCCTCCCAAAAAGGTGATAAAGAATAAATTCCAGACCTTGACTTAAAATGTGATGACGATAGGAATCTTTTGTCAAACATCCATACTGAGCCGTCCTAATGTGTACCCAGTGGAATAGTGCTAGCAATGTTTGGTTTTTGTGATTTTAATTATTAATCACCGTTTTAAGAATGGCAGTACAAATATTTATTCTTTTTTTGGGTACAGCAGTTTTATTTGAATTGTACTCCTCTCTTGTACATCTTCTGATTTTGTCAGGGAAAATTCAGAAAAACCAAAATTAAATTTTATTCTTAATGCAGGTGGGATTACTTAGACAGAAGCTGGACAGTCTGGAAAAATGTAACTTAACAATGACTCAGAATTATGAAGGACAACTACAAACTCTGAAAGCTCAAGTAAGGAAACATATTACAATCAAATATCACACTTTTAAAAATTGTGTTAATTTTATTTAAACAAACTGTCTTTAATACAAGCAAAAATTATAATATTTTAACTACAGGTTATATGTTTGGCCCTGTCTTTCATTGTTTTATATGTATTTATTTTGTTTCTTTTACTAGGTGGTCAGCTCTCTATCCCTTTAATTGTTAGCACAGTGCTAGACTAATAGTTTTCTATTTATTAAGTGACTTGTTGATTCATTACATGATAATAATTAGCTATATGAACAATAAAAAAAAATTATCTTTTGTAGTCCTTACTCCTTGATAGGGATGTCCCTTTTTTCTATGGCAATTTAAAATATGGCAGTTTGCTCTGATGAAATAGATTAATGGCAAGAACAAAATTGGTTTTTATTACTTTGGTAGGGCTGTTTCATAAATGACAGGCATTTTGCATATGGGATGAGAGAGATACTGGTTTCCTTCTTCATCCCTGACTCTTCCCACTGTGCCGGCAGGCGCAACATCTCCTCTCCCTTACCATAGATAACACACAGGGCAATAATCTTTTGAGCATCTGGGTCTAGTGGATGCTATATCCTTGCTTCACTTAGCAAATCAATAAGAAATATGGTTTCATTATGAAATTTTACTTTACAACCAACATTTTTTGGCGTACAAAGATTTCATAAATGATAATATAATTAAATGAGCTCAAAGTAGTTAAAGCTTTCTTAAGTACCTTCTCAAAGAGGTCATCAGCCATTAAGATTGGAATATGGAACATTTAATGCCACTTAATAGGTATGCTTTTACAAGACTAGCTCTTAAATCTACTCAGACTTTTGTCTGCAATTTAAATAGCTGCCACTAGATGTATCTTGAATTATGAAAATTTATGTTTTTTCTTAGCTAAGACTAAGCATTTAACACTTAAGTCCACCAACTTTGCTTTTTCTATATAAAGTTCTAAAACAGCAACATAAATATTAAATCATTCTAAATGTTCAATATAAACAAAAAGATCACAATCTGGAATAAATGTGAAATATAGAAATCTAGATACAAGTAAAATACCATCTCTAAATTGTATTTAATTAGTTCCATCACTGCTTACCAATTCTTTAATTTCTGGGCTTTTCATTCAGGTCTGCTGTTAAAAGTTTTGGGTTTGTTTACAGGTGCAAAGTAGTCACTTAATAAATGAATCCTTGCCATTTGACACATTGCAGCTCCATTTTATTACTTGGTTGTTGCCTAACCAACAAATGTCTTTATGGCAACTTCACAAAAATTTGTTCTCTGGAATGCTAATACTAAGAGTTTAGGAAATGCTGTTTGCTTCTTCTCTGCTCCTGGAAATTCACTGTGCATATTAATATTAGAATACTATAGGCTGGGAGAAATCCTGCTTTAAACAAATTCCACTTAGCCTTTTTAATCCATCATTTTCCAAACAGATTTGACTGTGGATCTCTTTATCTTTAAAATTAAAACCTACTAATACTGTAGTAGAGTATTAGAGTGTAAACACTGTAAATAGGTTTTTCACAGAATACACTTCGGAAACGTTACATTATTGTTGAGAGGACAGCCATTGGCTTCCACTCCAGTTTTCTGCTTCTTTTTACTTCTCTGGTTAAAAGAAAGGAAGGAAGAGAGTTAGGAAATGGAGCAGAAGTGAAGGAAAGAAGAAGGGAGGTAAAAAAAACAGAAAGAAAAATAAAAGTACTATGTACCTGACTTGGTTTGCATAATAGCTAGTAACGTATCATTTTTCTAACATCTAAGGAATGATGTCTTGTGGCAAACATGCTTTTGTTGCTGCTACATCACTCTGTGGCTTCCTTCTTTGAAATTCCTTGCTTATTTACAATTTCACTTCCCTAAAATATCTTAAGGATACACTTTACCACACTCTGTCTTGAATAACTCAACTTTGTCAAAATTTTCTTGTAGAAATTGCTTCATTTTTTAGAAGGGGGCATTTTCTTTTCCTTTTAACCATGGGAAAACTATAAGTAAACTATTTCTAATTCTGGAAAGATGGAATAGATGTTCTTTTCCCTATTGCTCCTGCTAAATGTATTTATAAATCCCGGACATTATTTATAAAACAACATAATGTCCTGGACTGAGAAGTGTAGGGAAGAGACACGACATTTAGAACCTTGGGACCCAAGGAACAGCACAGTGGTGAGCTCCCTGGGACTTCTTTTTGCCTCTTATATCCCAGACTGGGTAACAGAGAATCCAGCAACCTAGACACTCCACTGGGCACAAACAAAGCCCCAAAGAAAGCCTGCTCTAGGCTGCCCAAAGACCAGGAAAAAACTGCCTAGCAGGATTAAACTGTTAGATAATAACTGCTCTACTTCGGCCAAACATCACAAGAAGACTACACACCACACCCAACCCATCAGCAGAGGACAGCCTAGGTTTCCACCCTCACCAGACTAAATAATGAGAAAGCAGAGGCCCCCTGCCTGGGTGGTGTCACAGAAGACTGAGTGGGGACCCAGGGCTTTTTCATCACCACAGTGTTAACAAGGCCCTCCCCAACCCATGGTGTCCGTGGAGACCCTGCAAAAGCCTGGACTTCTATGCCCATCTGGTGGTGATGAGGCACCCCTTCTCTCAGTTTTGGAATGTATCAGGGGAAGCCTACTGAGGAGTCAGGATGTTCACCACCTCTCAGTGGTAACAAGGCCACTAACCCTCACTACAGTATCACTGAAGGCCAGGTGAGACACAGTAATAACACACCTGCGCCCTGACAATCAAGGTGGGGTAGTGAAAGACTGAACTCCCAATCACACTCAGCAGAAGAAAGGAACATCGTCCCTAGAATGATAACTGAGGCCAAGTTAAGAACAGGACTTCCACTGCCACTTGGTAATAATGAGGCAGCATGCCAGTTACCCTGCTGAAATGGTGTCCAAAGAGTGCTGTTAAAACAATAATTAAATAAAATCCAAAGTCTCCTAACACAATACTCCAAAATGTCCAGGTTTCAATTAAAAAAATCACTCATAATACCAAGAACCAGAAAGATCTCACCTTGAATGAGAAAAAACAAGAGATGCTAACACTGAGTTAATACTTATGTTAGAATTATCTGACAAGAATTTTCAAACAGCTGTTATAAAAATGCTTCAATGAATAATTATAGACACCCTTGAAACAAATGAAAAATTGGAAAGTGTTAGCAAAGAAATAAAACTATAAAGAAAAACCAATTCCAAATTTTACAACGAAAAATACAATAACCAAACTAAAAAACTCAATGGATGGGCTCAAAAGCAGAATGGAGAGGATAGAGGAAACAATCCATGAACTTGAATATAGCAAAATAGAAATTACCCAATCTGAACAACAGAAAGAAACAGACTAAAAGAAAATGAACCTCAAGGACATGTAGAAAATAACAAAAGATTGAAAATATGTGTCACCAGGGCCCCAGGATAGGATTGAACTGGAAAAATGTCCACCCCAGTAGACAGTAATGAGTTATGCATATATAACATAATACCTAGAAAAACAGCTATAAGAGCTACAGAAAGATACATTCAAAAACACTATAGATACTTCGAAAATCCATCAACATCATCCACCACATCAACAAAAAGAAGAACAAAAACCACATGATCATCTCCATAGATGCTGAAAAAGCATTTGACAAAATTCAGCATCCATTCCTGATTAAAACTCTCAACAAAATGGGTATACATGGCAAGTACCTCAACATCATAAAGGCTATATATGACAAACCCACAGCTAACATCATACTTAACAGCAAGACGCTGAAAGCTTTTCATCTAAGATCGGGAACAAGACAGGGATGCCCACTCTCTCCACTGTTATTCAACATAGTACTGGAGGTCCTAGCCACAGCAATCAGACAAAACAAAGACATACAAGGCATCCAGATTGGTAAAGAAGAAGTCAAATTGTCACTATTTGCAGATGACATGATACTGTACATAAAAAACCCTAAAGATTCCATTCCAAAACTACTAGAACTAATATCTGAATTCAGCAAAGTTGCAGGATACAAAATTAACACACAGAAATCTGTTGCTTTCCTATACACTAATGATGAACTAACAGAAAGAGAAATCAGAAAAACAATTCCATTCACAATTGCATCAAAAAGAATAAAATACCTAGGAATAAACCTAACGAAGCAAGTGAAAGACCTGTACTCTGAAAACTACAAGACACTCCTAAGAGAAATTAAAGAGGACACTAACAAATGGAAATGCATCCCGTGCTCTTGGCTAGGAAGAATAAATATTGTCAAAATGGCTATACTACCTAAAGCAATCTACAGATTCAATGCAATCCCTATTAAACTACCAACAGCTTTCTTCAATGAACTGGAACAAATAATTCTAAAATTCATATGGAACCACAAAAGACCCCGAATAGCCAAAGCAATCCTGAGAAGGAGGAATAAAACAGGGGGAATTACGCTCCCTGACTTCAAGCTCTACTACAAAGCCACAGTAATCAAGACAATTTGGTATTGGCACAAAAACAGACCCACAGACCAGTGGAACAGAATAGAAAATCCAAACATTAACCCAAACATATACAGTCAATTAATATTTGATAAAGAGGCCTTGGATATACAATGGGGAGATGACAGCCTCTTCAGCAGCTGGTGTTGGAAAAACTGGACAGCTACATGTAAGAAAATGAAACTGGACTACTGTCTAGCCCCATACACAAAGGTAAACTCAAGGTGGATCAAAGACCTGAATGTAAGTCATGAAACCATAAAACTCTTAGAAAAAAACATAGGCAAAAATCTCTTGGACATAAACATGAGCGACTTCTTCATGAACATATCTCCCCGGGCAAGGGAAACAAAAGCAAAACTGAACAAGTGGGACTATATCAAGCTGAAAAGCTTCTGTACAGCAAAGGACACCATCAGTAGAACAAAAAAGACATCCTACAGTATGGGAGAATATATTCATAAAAAACGTATCTGATAAAGGGTTGACATCCAAAATATATAAAGAACTCATGCACCTTAACAAACAGAAAGCAAATAATCCAATTAAGAAATGGGCAGAGGACATGAATAGACACTTCTCCAAAGAAGAAATTCAGATGGCCAACAGGCACATGAAAGATGCTCCACATCGCTAATCATCAGAGAAATGCAGATTAAAACCACAATGAGATATCACCTCACACCAGTGAGGATGGCCAACGTCCAAAACACAAACAACAACAAATGTTGGCGAGGATGTGGAGAAAAGGGAACCCTCCTACACTGCTGGTGGGACTGCAAATTAGTTCAACCATTGTGGAAAGCAGTATGGAGGTTCCTCCAAAAACTCAAAATAGAAATACCATTTGACCCAGGAATTCCACTCCTAGAATTTACCCTAAGAATGCAGCAGCCCAATTTGAAAAGGACAGATGCACCCCTATGTTTATTGCAGCACTATTTACAATAGCCAAGAAATGGAAGCAACCTAAGTGTCGATCAGTAGATGAATGGATAAAGAAGATGTGGTACATATACACAATGGAATATTATTCAGCCATAAGAAGAAAACAAATCCTACCATTTGCAACAACATGGATGGAGCTAGAGGGTATGCTCAGTGAAATAAGCCAAGCCGAAAAAGACAAGTATCAAATGATTTCACTCATATGTGGAGTATAAGAACAAAGAAAAAATACTGAAGGAACAAAACAGCAGCAGACTCACAGAACCCAAGAACGGACTAATAGTTACCAAGGGGAAAGGGACTGGGGAAAATGGGCGGGAAGGGAGGGATAAGAGGGAAAAAGGGGCATTACGATTAGCAGATATAATGTTGGGGGGGCACGGGGAGGGCAGTACAACTCAGAGAAGACAAGTAGTGATTCTATAGCATCTCACTACGCTGATGGACAATGATTGTAATGGGGTTTGTGGGGGGGACCTGATGAAGGGGTAGTTTAATAATCGTAATATTGCACATGTAATTGTAGATTAATGATAATAAAATAAATTATATTAAAAAAAAGACACCATCAAGGATGTAAAAAGACAACCCACAAAATGGGAGAAAGTATTTTCAAATTATATATCTGATAAGCGAGTCATTCTTTATCCAGAATTTGAAATAATAACCCTTACTAGTCAACAACAGAAAGACAAATGACCAAATTTTTAAATGGCAAAGATACGAATAGACATTTCTCCATAGGAGTTATACAAATGGCCAATAAGCACATGAAAAAATGCTACCATCATGAGTCATTAGGGAAATGCAAATCAAAACCATAATGAGATACCCCTTTACACCAACTAGGATGGGTATAATGAAAAAGCTGGGCAATGTCAAGTGTTGGTGAGAATGCAGAGACAGCAGAATGCTATACATTGCTAGTGGGAATGGAAAATGATACAGCCACTTTGGAAAACAGTTCAGCAGTTCTTAAACTTGGAGTTCCTGTATGATTCAGCAATGCTGCTCCTATGTATATATACCCAAGAAAATAAAAGATGTATATCCACATAAAACCTTGTACACAAATGTTCACAGCAGCATTACTCATAATATCCCAAAAGTGGAAACAACCCAGACGTCCATCAGTTGATGAATGGACAATAAAATGTGGTCTATCCAAGCAATGGAAATTATTCAGCCATAAAAGGGAATGGCGTAGAACAAAAAGACAGCCTACAGTATGGGAGAATATATTCATAAATGACATATCCGATAAGGGGTTGACATCCAAAATATATAAAGAACTCACGCACCTCAACAAACAAAAAGCAAATAAGCCAATTAAGAAATGGGCAGAGGAGCTGAACAGACACTTTTTCAAAGAAGAAATTCAGATGGCCAACAGGCACATGAAAAGATACTCCACATCGCTGATCATCAGAGAAATGCAAATTAAAACCACAATGAGATATCACCTCACACCAGTGAGAATGGCCAACATCCAAAAGACAAACAACAACAAATGTTGGCGAGTATGTGGAGAAAGGGGAACCCTCCTACAGTGCTGGTGGGAATGTAAATTAGTACAACCATTGTGGAAAGCAGTATGGAGGTTCCTCAAAATAGAAATACCATTTGACCCAGGAATTGCACTCCTAGGAATTTACCCTAAGAATGCAGCAGCCCTGTCTCAAAAAGTCATATGCACCCCTATGTTTATTGCAGCACTATTTACAATAGCCAAGAAATGGAAGCAACCTAAGTGTCCATCAGTAGATGAATGGATAAAGAAGATGTGGTACATATACACAATGGAATATTATTCAGCCATAAGAAGAAAACATCCTACCATTTGCAACAACATGGATGGAGCTAGAGGGTATTATGCTCAGTGAAATAAGCCAAGCCGAAAAAGACAAGTATCAAATGATTTCACTCATCTGTGGAGTATAAGAACAAAGAAAAAACTGAAGGAACAAAACAGCAGCAGACTCACAGAACCCAAGAAAGGACTAACAGTTACCAAAGGGAAAGGGACTGGGGAGGATGGGTGGGAAGGGAGGGATAAGGGGGGAAAAGGGGCATTACAATTAGCACACATAATGTAGTGGGGGTTGGGACACGGGAAAGGCAGTATTTACAGAGAAGACAAGTAATGATTCTATAGCATCTTACTACGCTGATGGACAGTGACTGTAATGGGGTATGTGTGGGGTACTTGATAATAGGGGGTCTAGTAACCATAATGTTGTTCAAGTGATTGTACATTACTGATACCAAAATTAATTAATTAATTAATTTAAAAAGGGAATGATGTACTTATCTATGCTACAATCTAGATGAATCTTAAAAGCATTATGCTAAGTAAAAGAAACCAGACACACCAGAAAACACATATTGTATGATTCCGTTAATATGAAATGATCAGGACAGGCAAATCTACAAAAACAGAGCAAATTAGTAGTTTCCAGGGGCTGGGGCCAGTAGGAAATGTGTAGTCACTGCTAAAAGGTCTGGGGTTCCTTTTGAGGTGAGGAAAATATTCTGAAATTAGATAGTATGATGGTTGCACAACTTTGTGAATATACTACAAACCAATCAATTTATACTTTAAAGTGTGGATTTTATGGTAGGTGAATTATTTCTCAATTTTAAAAATTACATGAGAAAGAAAAAGCAGAAGTGGCCATTTTAATACCAGATAAACTGGACACAATTATGCAAAGCTTTATTTGTAATAGCCAAAAACTGGAAACGACCAAAATGTCATGATACATGAATGGTCAAACAAACTGGTTACATCCATTCCATGAAATCACACTGAGCAACAAAAAGGGATGAACTATTGATACACATAAGCATCTCAAGGATTATTCTGAGTGAAAAAAAGCTAATCTCAAAGGTCATATATTGTTTGATTCCATTTTATAACATTCTCAAAATGACAAAATTATAGAGATGGAAAAGAAATTAATCGTTTTTTTAGGGATGACAGGAGGAAGGGGTAAGTGTCACTACAAAGCCCCAGGGAGATACTGTGATGATGGAACACCTGTCCTGATTGTGATTGTGGTCACCCAGATCCGCATGTGATGAAATGGCATGGAACTATACACATAATGTTGTACCAGTGTCAGCTCCCTGGGTTTGATAGTGTCCCATAGTCCCGTAAGATGTAAACCCTGGGGGAAACTAGTGAAGAGGGCCCAGAAAACCTCTGTAATGTCTTTGCAACTTCCTGTGAATCTATAATTATTTCAAAATAAAAAATAAACACAAAAGCCTTTTGTAAAGAGTCATATAGAAGTTTCCTCACAGATGTTAGTAGACCATGTTGCTTTTAATCTATTAGTTGAAAGCAGAACGAGAATCAGAAAAATTAATACAAAGTCTACATTATACAAAGAATTCTTGGTGAGAGATTATATCAATTTGCTATTTAAATTTAGCGAAACATATCAACATCAGTAACTTGTTTCTTTTAAATTATTTTGTTTTTTTGAGTAAAATATATGCTGGTTATTTTATAGATTGAATTACTGAGATTAGAATTGTCAACACAAGATGGCACTAAATAAAAGTAAAAAAAAAACAAAACAAAACATGGTTTTTAGAAATTGTGAGCTTTGCTACATGTGGTTAAAAGAAAACTGAGCCAAACATTTATCAAGTGAATCCTTGTTTAACTTTGCAGTTAATGAAGTCCCACATTTACATGAAAGCTGAATTGTGTTCAACTTCAGTAATTTAGTTTTAATAACTGGTTCTGTCTTCACTAATTGGAACATTTAAGCTTTACTGCCTTTTCTAATCATCACTTAAATTTTCAGAGGTACACAAGAAAAGATCTATAGTGAAATCAAGTTACAAATACCCAGTAATCGTAAAATGTTAGCATTCTTTATTATTTACAGTTTTCCAAACTAACGAATAGCTTTGAAAGACTGAAATTACACCAAATGAAACAAAACGAATTTCGACGAAAAGAATTACAGCACCCTGAAGAAGACATACCGTTTGAACTGAGCAACTTGAACCAGAAATTAGAGGTGAGCTATCTTTTCTTAGTTTCTTCGCATGTATTAAAGATTGATTTTCGTCGTTGCTGTTGTGAGCTGTTTGTCTGCAGCGCACACAACAGCATGTACAGCTGTGGTAACGAACACCATTACAAATCAACTTCCCATTGAATATATTTGCTTAGGGCAACTTCCCTTCGGGCACTTAGTGAATTAAAACATCACTTTGATTTATACATCTTTTATATATATCAGCATTTTTGGAAAGCAAAAAAAACAGTTCAAAGAACCTGCAGATGCTGAGTGAAACTGCTGGACATCCCTGGGATCAGTTAAATCGAATAGTTAATAAATCTTTTAATGGCTATTTAACTATTAGTTTATTAAATCTCAATGAAGCCTCATAACAGTTTTCAGAACAGGGCTTGGTGTTTCTTTAAAGAAGTAGTGCCACTCCACTATAGCCCCCATCCATATCACCCAACACCCAAACTTCTAAAATCTTGGTCCCTCAAAAAGTTTACTATGATCCAGATGCACTTCTTCTTATCTCCTAATTTCCCAACCATGGAAAAAACAAAAGAGCTATTTTTCTTCCCTATGCTATTGAGCATGCCTGCTACTGGTCACGTGACAGAGAGCTTCTACTGTAAATTCTGGTTCTCTAATCTTAGCTGAGTTCCAACGCTGCTCGAGTATTGCTTTTTAATTGAGCTCAAGTTGACCCTTATTATGTTAGCCCACTCAAATTCCTCTTTTATTCTCAAGCCCTAAACCCCAACGTCTCCCTATCCCCAGCCAATGATTTCAGTTTCTTCTATTTCAATGATAGGTAATGGTTCTGCACCTCCCAGTCACCCAAGCAGAAACCTCTTAGGAATCTTTGATCTATTTCTTTCTCTGAATCCTCCCATTCCAGTCCAGGTTTGCCCTTTCCCTGGGCTAATAATGCATCTTACATCCTTCTTCCTCCTGTATAATTGTCATTGCCCTGTTTCATACTTTACCATTCTACTCTTCAGTTAACAGTCTTTCTCAAACTTTTCTTCCAAAATATCCTTAATAGAAGAAAGAAAAAAAATCTAGGGTTACAGCCCTAAAATCAGTCTGTTGGAAAAACTCTGTTGTAAGGTATAGGTTTTAGCCTTCAAATTCCTGTAAATTTTACATTCTACTGAATAATTTACATTTTTTTTAAATACAAATTACTACCACTATGTAAAGTTGATCCTCTAGGAAAATGCATCAGGTATAACCAGACTGGGTCTTATGGTGGTGTAACCAGACTGGCTTCAGAAATATCCTTCTCTCACAGAAGATGCCCAAAGATGTGCACTGTAATACACATGTCTTCATGGAAAATGTAGAGATCAAGTCACTGATTATCCATTTGGCTGACTTTTGGGGGGATTAGTGAAAGAACCACATTCTTATAAATTGTTTAAACTAAAAAAAAGCCTTAAATTAATATTAAGTAGTTTGAATGTGCATATTTTACAGTTAAGGAATTAAATGTTTACATAAATATATCTCATGAAATTATAGTGGAAATTAGTAGCAAAATATGGCTTAATATGTTAGTACCTATATGAAACTTCTAGCACACTAAGTAGGTAGTTTAAGCTGTGTAATTATGGAAACACTTCATGTACCTGTTGTTACTTTAAGCTGTCTGAAAAATTAATGTGTAAGAGATGGGACTGTTCCAGTTTTAGTCTACATCTTAGCATCTTTTTCCTTTGGGACAAATATTTATACATTGGTATAGTACTAGAGCAATGGGAAGTAGCAAGTTGTGGAAGAACATCATGGTTTATAACTTAAAACACTTCCTGACTTATTTATTTGACCTGTGACCTTTCAGCAAATTGCTAGCCTCACAGTGATACCATTTTTTCACCAATAATTGTTGGGTTAAAAATATCTTATAAGTGGCATTGTGGTTATGGAAGAAAAATGACTGTGTGTGTGTGTGTGTGTGTGTTTAAATCACACTGAAGCATTTGGGGGTGAAAATACATGAGGTCTAGAAGTTGCGTTAAAAATACTCCAACAAAAAAGGGTGGAGAGAGAGATGAAATAACGATGGACTAGGTTGATGGTAGTTAAATTGGGTGAAGGGTACATGGGTTTTTTTTAAACTACTTTTATGTAATTATGAACATTTTCATAATGTTAAAACTATTTTGCAGATGGAGGTTTGTAGAAAACCTGACATACAACAATTGACAAGAAGCTGTTAGTTACATCCCTGTATATTTAGTAGAGGGATTTAAAAATATATAATTATGTGGCTTCCCCTAGAAATCCTAATTTTAATGACCCTAACCTACTCTCAGCCTTCAAGACCAGAAAAGGTTTTCCAGTCACGGGGAACTTACCCTGGAGGTTTGGGCAAGTCTACAGACTCTTTGGAACAGCAGATACCTCCCGTCTCTACAAAAACCTTTATAAAGCTCTCTAGGTCTATGTATGCTCCATAGCTACTGGATATAATGTGCTAGCTTGCTCATCTTGAAACCAATATATCTGTAAGACCAAGAAAGCCAGGACTGTTAGGTGCACCAGCTGATCTGTCAGTGACCCATATTTCTAGTCTTGCTTAGCTTCATTCTTAGCCTCATTTCCACCTGTTGTAGAATTTGTAAGGAATTGAGGTTAATGCCCCTGCCTCCTCTTAAAAGCATGCTGGGAAATGTTTATTTTCAAGACTGAGGTTGTTGGATTGGTAATACTAAATATTAGTCTTATCTCAAAGATATGAACTGTGTAAATCAGCCTTGCCCCCAATTTGACTTTTGACTCTAAAAACCCCTTTCTAAATTAAAAGAAGCGATTTTAAAAATCTACATTGTATTGATTTGAAATGTTACCTATTTTGTGCTAGAGCTTAGTTTTATAAATTTGTTATTATTACAAAAGACCCTGTTTTCATGTACCTAATTTTGAATTGCTGAATGTCAGAATCAGTCAATAACTTTAATTGAACTACTTTTATTTATCTTAATAAATGTAGTTTATTCATCATAAGGTTTTATTATATATTTAAAAGGGGGCCTATCCTTATTTCTCCAATCTTATTACCACTCAATTTCAGGTCACCTTTAATTACTATAGAAACCTAATTTATAGCCTGCTTTTACTGATTGTTTTGGGACTTGTGGATTTATAAAATGTAAATTCCCCCAAATATTTCTCAAAATCATTTCTCTGTAGAAACTATGAAATGCCATGTTTTCTCATTTTAAGCAAGATGGAGCTTTCATTGTCTAAATTAGTGTATTTTCCAGCATAGCCAATCCAGTCATTTCAGCTATCTTCAAAACAGTACAAATCACTTGGACCAAATGAACTATGTTCCACTTGACATATTACCGAAGTTGGCTCTGATCATCATGACATCCTCTACAGGGCTTTTATGTGTCACTATTATTGTACTTAAAATTATTTGCTTACATGTGCATTCCCCTACTTTGTTATATATTTCTTGATTTTTTTCTTTCAAAAATTTGTTTCTTTTAATCATGAAATATTTCCAAATTCTTTTCTCTCCACAGCAGCATGTGAACACTATGTACTTAATAAAAATTATTGAACTGATGCTTGGAAACATCAATTCATTCATGCCATGTATCTATATGCAATAATATACGGTCATGGATTTAGTAGCTATAGAGTTTACATCCAGCCATGTTGTTTGTTTTCTTTGCAAAGTTTAGTGAGAAACATATAAATTCTAGGAAATATTAATAGCATGCTTTTGTCTGTACATTCACAGCACAGAGTGGTGCCCGTACTTTGTCAGGCTCTGTGAGTGATACAAAAGTAATAAAATACATAGTCCTTGCTTACAGCCTGGACAGAAAGATATGATGTAATGGTTAGCCTTAGGCAAAATTAAGAAGCAGTGGAGTTTTCTTTGGCCAAACCCTTTCCTTGTGTTAAATTGTGAACATCCATGCTCCATGAATACAATACTTGAGCAAAAACTTGAAGCACTGAGCATGTTGTATCAAGCTATTTCCACTACTTCTTCCCCTGGTTAACCCAGCTGGCACTGCCTCAGCGAGGCCTGAGATGGTTATTCTGTTCCCAATAATATGTTAATCTTGTCTTCACTTTGGATAGTAGCTTTGAAAGCCACAAGGGGACAAAGTCACTGATCAGTCCAAGCTCCAGCCCCCCAACAAACAAGGGAACAGGTTTGGTGACTGAGTGAAGAGAATGAAAGAAGGGAAAAAACTTAGGGTGTCAGCCTCAGGAAATAGAAAGGAAGTACTGGTTGATGAGAAAAGTTGTTTGAAACTCCCTTCTTAGTAATCAGCATTTGTTATCAGAGAAACTTTTTACATCTTTAACAAAATATTTAATGTTCAACATAATGCAGGTTAGTCTAGATAACTCCCATTGAATAAGTATTCAATTATTTTTTTCTTACTTAAAAACATCCTATGATGGAACACCTTAGAAAATAAAGATATGCTCTGAATACACAAAATGATTATTTTTTTAATACAAGGATTAAGTTACAAATTCCACATTTTCCTAGCAAAAGTTAGAAGCTACATTTAGTAATAAATCCTTGAATTTGATGCTTTATTTGTTTTCCTAATGGGGAAAGATTGGATGTAGTTTTTTTTTTCTCAGAATGAAGATGAACAAATGAAAGAAGCCCCTATTCATTATACTTTGAAATGAATAATTTTCTTCAGTTTATGTTTGTCCCTTCACTTTTTTTTAAGGAATTTAGAGCAAACTCCAGAGAATGGGACAAGCAAGAGATACTATATCAGACTCATCTGGTTTCTTTAGATGCTCAACAAAAATTATTATCTGAAAAGTGTAAACAATTTCAGGTACATTATCTAATACTATCCTCTAAATCAGAAAGAAATTAGAGGTTAAATTTTAGTATCTTTGCCATTCAACATGTAATCTTTTTACAGGTAGAAATGCCAACTAAGGGAAAAATAACCAGAGTAGGTCCAGCACTGGGTAAAGTCACAGTGTATGAAGTATCTATCATGGTACATTTATTCTACATGTCTCAAAGGATGGTATTCTTAAAGTGTCCATTGTAATTATGTCTAAATAGCATATGTTTTCGCATGCCTATGGGAAGGCCCCTTAGAAAGCCTGATTGTTTGATCCCTGCCCTCAAGAACCTGATGGCTCAGATGCAGAGATAATACATGTACATATTTACAGAAAATTGACAAGTAAATGGAAAGGGTACAAATCCTTCTAGAGTTCAGAGAAGTAAGAGAAAAATTTGGGCTGAGATAGTGAACAAATGTCCTCCAGCAGGGTTGGGACTGGGCCTGGACCTTTAAGAACAGATGTATTTTGAAAATGTATTCTAGGTGGTACAAATAACATGAGCAATATCACGAGGCAAGGAAGAAAAGGCAAATTCTGGGAATGGAAAATGGGCCAAATGGCTGGAGTGGGGAGTAGTAGATGGCAAGCCTGGCAAGTTGGATACCAATTATAAAGCCTGAAAGTGTGGCCAAAGAATTTGGAATTTTCATTAAAGTCAGTGAGAAGCTATGGTTTTTATTTTGATACTCTTATTTTTCATTCTTTAAGTCACTTATTATACAAGTTATATATGTTCTCTGAATTCATCAATACAAAATAATCTAATGTAAAATTAATAACTTTATTCTCTACTCCATTCTTACCCATTTAATATAAACAGTTAACAAGTGTTTATCTTCCCATACTTGTTCTTTGTACAAACATGTAAAATATGTGTTTGTGTGGAAGCTGTATATTTTTCCTTTTTTAAGATTTTAAAATAATAAGCCATGGATATCTTTTCAGGTCACTGCATGAAGTTCTACCTAATTCTGTATAATATTTCATAGTATATGGTTTATATACCATATATATGATATAATATATAGTAGACATGCCATAATTATTTCAATCATTTCCTTATTGATGAACATTCAGGTTGCTTCCAGTTTTTGCTCTTAACAATATTGTAACAAATACCCTTGAATACATGTATCTTTAAATACTAGTATTTTCCTTTTGTTAGATAAAAATCCTAAAAATGATTGTTGAGCCAAAGGGTATGTTCAAATTTTTAATGAATACTAGCAGATTACTTCCCAAAAGGTTATAGTAATTTACAATTCATGAACAGACCATGGGAGTGCCCATATTCTCATCAGCTTGGTGGCAGTCTCACCAGTCTTTTGATTTTTCACTAACTTCGCCTAATGGTGTTGGCTTGATTTTGTGATTCTCTGACTATTTGTATGCTTGAGCACCTCTTCATATGCTTCCTAGTTTCTTTCATTTCCTCTTCTGTGAATTGCCTGTTCAAAGACTTTGCTCGTTTTTCTTTTGTGTTGTTTCTCTTTTTCTTATTGATGTGCAGAAGTTTGTGTTCATTAGGAATTATTAACCCTTGTTATATGTAATTCACAACTTTTCCTACAATCCAACTGCTTTTTGTTTGATTTTGTTTAATTTTGGTCCTAGAGACATTTTCAACTATTGTGTAATTGAATCCATAATTTTCCTCTTTTTATAGCTTCTAAATTTTCTTTCTTGCTTAGTAAGATTTCCCTATGCCCAGCCTCTACCCTACTCTACATCTCTGCTCTGAGGCTATACAAATATATTTTCTCCTTATGCCATCTGAAATTGAGGTTTTAGAATAAACACAAGACTGAATTACAAAGGGCAAAGCTTCATTATCTAATAAGATATTTAAAGATGTTTTTCCTATGTCTTTTCTGTCATGCTTGAACTTTGCATAAGCGTAAATATGATATTCACCACTTAACTGACATGGTCTTCATATTTCTCAGAAACAGGCACAAAGTTACCAGACTCAGCTAAATGGTAAGAAACAGTGCACAGAAGACAGCGGCTCTGAAACTCCTCAGCTGATTTGTGAACCAGATCACAGTTGTGAAAATGAAGGAGATGAGTTCATTATTGAAAAATTAAAATCAGCTGTGAGTGGAATAGCATTAAGCAGGAATAAGCTTCAAGATGAAAATCAGAAGCTCTTACAAGAACTGAAAATGTACCAAAGACAGTGCCAGGTGATGATTTATTTATTGCTCAGTTGTTGCTGTGAAACAGTTATATAAATGCTGATTCAACAGGTGTATGGATTAGAAAGCTAATTTTCTATTACATGTGGAGATTCAGTTCATATTTCCTCCGAGTAAGTAATTCTCACTTGAGGAGTAAATTCAGTAATCCCATAGTTACTTTACTCCATTAGAGTGAACTTTGGCTCTGTCACCATATGATATGTATTACCAGCACAGTATAACATCAGTCACTTACAGACTTCTATGCTTAAAAACCATTCTCTCTGACCCTATGCTTCTTTGACTCACAAGAATCCTGGATCAGAGGGCCAGGACAGCATTAGGGGTTCAGCAATGTGATAACACAAGGAATCCATACATCTCTAGAAACAGAAAAGGTCCTGGTGATGTTTCCTCTAGCTTTGCTATAATATAAATGAGCTTAGCCCTCACTCTTATACTTTAGAGGTTGTCCATGTGGCTTCTAGCACTTAGCCTGCCAGTGAGCCTTCCTGGTCCCATCTGAGCTGGGTTTGCAAGATTGCTGGTGCTGATGGGATTTTGTCCCTCTAAGGAGCTGCTTCCCATTCTTCTCCCAGGTATGGGACAACTGGTCATGCCCCTGGCCCTGATTTAAAGACATTCCGCAGCTGTCTGTACTGCCAGCATCTGAACCAGGAAGACAATCAATAAATAAGGAGATTATTTTTCTGGGTACTTCCCTAATATTCTCCCCTGGACTTCAGGTCATCCTGCATAGACTGAGGAGCTCTCTTTGTCCCTTTGTGAGGTTTTCTTGGCCCTGGTCCCTAGAAATCTGTTTTCTGTTCAGACCTATATTATTCTGTTCTCTTTAATTTGCCTGAAACATATTCATTAGTGAGTTCAGTTATGAAGTCTTGGTTCTATCCTTCAGTGAGGTTCCACTTCTCCACTAACATCAGTTCCTTATAATCTCCCCAACAAGAATTCTGTTGGGACCTATTACAGCATCCAAGAACATCCTTTTTTATAGGCTGAGGTCAGCTTTGGCTCTCTGGCTCACTGGTAGAATAGATTTCTCTTCCTGTGTTCCCTTTTCCCGGCAGCATGACTGACTTTCTCTGTAATGCTTTCCTTGACTGACTCCACCTTTCTCCTTCTCAGAAGTTAGAGAATCTTGTTAAAAAAAGAATGTTGCAAATAGAGGATAAGTGTAACAGTAACATTCCCAGTTCAGATTACAATCTCTACCTTCTCTCCAAGTAAATTCCTTAAACCCCTGCCTCTCTCACTGACATGCTCCTGTTGACAAGAAGAAAATGCAACCTGGGAATCTGAGCGGGTAGCAGGAAGGTGGAGGACTCTGAACCACCTGATGGCCAAAGTCACCTTGTCCATTAGTAATGCCATTTAGCTGACTTATCCTCCTGACCCAAGTGCAACTGGATATGATCATCCCCACCACAATCTCTAGAAACTTCCAGGGGCTTACATGCATTCCTGAGAAGGCTCTGTAAATTGTCTGGGCTAAGGAAAGTTCATGTTACCCACTTTGACTTTTCCTTATGTATACATGTATTGATGTACTTAATTTATTAATGTTCCTGAACATACACTAATAAAATAAAATCCCAGTTATGCATAGAAGTCAACATAATTGTGAAATATTTTTTGTTGATATTTATACCAAAGGTTATAAAATAACAGTCTCAATTGCCTAATTGTTATGACATTTCTTTGAATTGGTGGTTTCCTACTGGGGTGATTTGTTTCCAGGTGACACTTGACAAGAACTGGATCCATTTTTGGTTGTCACAACTGAGGGAAAAGGTGTTATTGGCACTCAGAGGGCAGAGGCCAGGGTTGCTGCTAAGTGTCCTGCAGTGCACGAGACACCCCTCCCAACGAAGAATGTTCCAGACCAAAATGTAAAAAGTGCTGAGGTTCAAAACCTTGCTTTAAAGTTTGAAATGTTATTTTTTCTCATATTCTTCACCAGTAATTCTCTAACTCTACCTTATGGTGGTTCCATAGTTAATGATTGAATTTAATGTTAGTTATTATTTATCCACCAATTTCTATGAGAAAATTTACCAAAGTCATTTTTACAAAGTTTTGTTCATTAAAAAATTAATTATTATTGGGTCTAGGAACATTATTCAATTTAAATGAAGCATCTCTGTTTTATATTTTACAGAGGAATTGTATGTGTTAAAAAACACACCAAATTATTCTGGAGTATGTTTCACACACATACATAAATATGTTATAGTTCTAATGAAAAGGTTTTTAAGAAGTTATTTGGTTAAAAAACTTAGAGCTGTCAAAAAGATAAGATTTCTACTCCCAGGAAAACACTATTTTTTGATTCATTTAGAATAAAATGCTAAAAATACTGCTTTTCTTTGGATTTTTTCCTATTTTATTTCCAAATTTTACTTATGTTTCATTCTTTTTTGCATTAGCAGATATCAATTACTTCCTATTTGGTAGCTGATTTGAAGTTTTTAAATCACTGCTTCTCTCAAACCATTAGGCAAATTTCTAACTAAACAGATGGGCCTTAACTTGTTTTATGAAATTTACATTTTACCAAATGGGAATAATTAGATGTAAATAATCACTGTAACCAGTGCATGTATTTAGAGAGAAGTTTCTCTTCTCTTTTCGCAAAACTGTCATGACAGTGTTCCACATCTTGCACATGAATTTAAAAAGACACCATTTCAATCTGAATGACTGTCACTTATTGCATATAAATTTCTCTTTAGTTTACAATACACTTTAATGCCAGATGCATCCCTGAATTTCCACATGAATCATCTTCTCACTTGTCTTTCTACAACCTTGAAATGTGTAGTATATATATTCCCTTGCATGTATTTATATGCTGCACTACACTCATATTTTTTGAATGTGCAGTATTTCCCATTGAAGGTTAATGACAAAAATTAATTGTTCTGCATTTTTCTAACATTTATGCAAAAAAAACGGACCTTTTTTGTTTGCTTGTTAATGTACCTTAAGGTACTGGAACAACAACATTCAATAGAAATATATGAGCCACAAATATAATTTAAAATTTTCTACTAGCCACATTAAAAGAAGCAATAAATGGGAGAAATTCATATATAATAGTAATACATTTTACTCAATGCAACATATATCCCAGCTATTATCATTTCAACATGTGATCGATGTAAAAAATTAGTGAGATATTTTACATTTCTTTTCATACTAAGTTTCAAAATCTGGTGTGAAGTTTACACTTACAATATATCTCAATTTAGATGCTAAGTAGTCACTAAAATTACTAGATTACCTGTATTTAGATTTCATAAAATTTACAATTAAAAAAGTAGATTTACATACTTAAGTTGTTACAAACTTAAAAATGTTCCAGTAACTAAATCAAGTACCAAAGCATCATCTTCCTGAAAATTTGCATCCACATTGACAAGTAATTGATTTGACTTTTATGCAAAAGCAGGCCAATTTTAAAACTGCATATAAGTTAAATAAATTCACCAATTCTTATGTCACCTCACTGTTAGTAACACTGAATTCAAAGAGATATTGCATAAGTAAAAAAAAACATAATTTATCAATATCAACAAAGCCCTTTTACTTTTATATCAATTTACATAATGCTGTCAATTATAATACAGAAGTTGGCCTATTCATACATGTTAGAAAAATGGGTCAAATCATTATTATTGATTTGTATTAGGAAAAGTTTCCATTTTAACATAAATACCTGTGTAGCTAGATCACAAATAAGTTTTCCCCTTAATAATATCTACAAGTATCACTCTGTTGGGCATTATTTTCTAATAACAGTAAACAAATAGACTCTATTATCATATTTTACAGAACTTCACTTAACTCTAGCCCACAGTGACCCTATAATTCACTAACCTGGAGTTAGAGATTTTTGTGCCTGCCCCTCTCCCCCAAGTGAAGGTAGTCCTACCCTCCTACGCATTAGATTGCTCCCTGGGGGTAAATGTGCCAAGCAGGGAGCCCAGTTAGGGCCCCCTTCGACTGGGCAAAGCATGGATGACATTCACATCAAATTAATTTGCTTTCTATTTGCTTCTCTCTTGTTTCGACTTTCTTTTATTTTGAAATTTTAATCTCATCTGAAAAGTCCCTTGAAATAGGGACTTTAACCAAACAAATCTTTATCCAAACAATTAAATCACCTATTTGAATATATTGTTATACTTATTTCCAAGTCAGACAGGAACTTCTGGGACTAAAGTACTGCAATTAGGTTCTTCACTGAACCGAGGTCACTAGATCTCCTGGAAAATAATAAATGTTTAAGGTTTTGGTAAAAAAAAGTTTGTCTGGGAACTCAAATGTCCTATGTTATCCACACATTTTTTTTAGGTTTTGTGAATTTTGGGGTAGGAATTAATGAATAAGAAAGCATATGTCCACATAAAAGCTTGTATATATGGGAGTTCTGGGAAGATGGCGGCGTGAACAGGGTGGTGGAAATCTCCAAAAACCATATATATTTATGAAAATACAACAAATACAACAATTCCTAAAAGAGAGACCAGAAGATAGTGGACGACACCCAGCCTGCAGCTACACCTGAGGGGACTCGGCACCTCGCAGAGTGGGTAGGACACAGAGCTGCAACCCGGCGGGACGCAAGCATTCCCCCACCCCACTGCACTGGTGGGAGGAGAGGATTCAGAGCGGGGAGGAAGCACAGGCCCACCAAATAACCAGCCCTGGTGATCTGCACCAGGAACACTGACACATTTCACATGGTGTATCGGAGATTGGAGAGACAGAGGTGCAGGATCCAAGACACCAGGTCCACTCAGCCGGCTCCCCAGGACAAAAGAAAAGCGCGTGCTTTTTTAGGGGTCTTAAAAGAGACAGGGGCCCAACAAAGGGGCAAGAAGGTCCCAGCGCACTCAGACAAGCAAGCTGGGAGTCCTGGGGAATTGTGGACCCCTTGGACTGCGGCTGGGAAAAGCAGTTGCACCAAGACTTCCCACAGAAATCAGCAGCCTCCCATTCATTCCCTCCCTGGCCAGAGTCACAAAGGGCCTTGCGGAGTGGTGGCCCAGCGGAGCGGCCGCGGCTGTGGAATAGTGTAGCACCAGCGCCACCTACAGCATCCTCACAGAAACTACACCCGGCAGGCGTTTTTTTCCTCTCTTTTTTCCCTTTCTTCTTTTTTTCTTTTTCTGACCACTTCTATCACCATGAAAAGACAGAAGAATATGGTACAAACAAAGCTTACCCAGACAACCCCAGAGAGGAAGCCTGATGGGATGGACATGCACAATCTTCCTGAAAAACAATCCAGAATAAAAGTCATAACAATACTGATGGATCTACAGAGAAATATGCAAGAGCTAAGGGAGGAAGTGAGGGAAGTGAGGAAAGACAATACAGAGATGAGACAAGTGATATACGGGCTTAGCAGCAGACTGGAGGAGATGCAAGAGACTGTTAATGGAATAGAAATAAGAGAACAGGAATACAGAGAAGCTGAGGCAGAGAAAGATAAAAGGATCTCTAGCAATGAAAGAATTTTAAGAAAACTGTGTGACAAATCCAAACGGAACAATATTCGCATTATTGGAGTACCAGAGGAAGAAGAGAGAGAAAAAGGGATAGAAAGTGTCTTTGAAGAAATAATTGCTAAAAACGTCCCCAAGCTGGGTAAGGAAATAGTCTCTCAAACCATGGAAGCCTACAGATCTCCAAACACAAGGGACCCAAGGAAGACAACACCAAGACACATAATAATTAAAATGGCAAAGATCAAAGATAAGGACAGAGTATTAAAGGCAGCTAGAGAGAGAAAAAATATCACCTACAAAGGAAAATTCATCAGACTATCATCAGACTTCTCAACAGAAACCTTACAGGCCAGAAGAGAATGGCATGATATATTTAACATAATGAAACAGAAGGGCCTCGAACCAACAATATTGTATCCAGCACGATTATCATTTAAATATGACAGAGGGATTAAACAATTTCCAGACAAGCGAAAGCTGAGGGAATTTGCCTCCCATAAACCACCTCTTCAGGATATCTTAAAGGGACTGCTCTAGATGGAAGCACTGCTAAGGCTAAAAAGAGGTCACCAGAGAAAATAAAATCATAGCAAAAAAAGCAGACCATCCAAATACTAACTAAATGCAAAGAATAAAACACCTAGTATATAAAGAATGGAGGAGGAAGAATAAGAAGGGAGAGAAATAAAGAATCATCAGACTGTGTTTACAATAACTTAACAAGAAAGTTAAGTTAGACTGTTAGATAGTAGAGAAGCTACCCTTGAACCTTTGGTAACCACAAATATAAAGCCTGCAATGGCAATAAGTACATACCTATCAATAATCACCCTAAATGTAAATGGACTGAATGCACCAATCAAAAGACACAGAGTTACTGAATGGATAAAAAAGCAAGACCCATCTATATGTTGCTTACAGGAGACTCACCTCAAACCCAAAGATATACACAGACTAAAGGTGAAGGGATGGAAAAAGATATTTCATGCAAACAACAAGGAGAAAAAAGCAGGTGTTGCAGTACTTCTATCAGACAAAATAGACTTCAGAATGAAGAAAATAGCAAGAGATAAAGAAGGACATTACATAATGATAAAGGGGTCAGTCCAACAAGAGGATATAACCAATTTAAATATATATGCACCCAACACAGAATCAACTACATATGTGAAACAAATACTAACAGAATTAAAGGAGGAAATAGAAAGCAATGCATTCATTTTAGGAGACTTCAACACACCACTCACTCCAAAGGACAGATCAACCAGACAGAAAATAAGTAAAGACACAGAGGCACTGAACAACACACTAGAACAGATGGACCTAACAGACATCTACAGAACTCTACACCCAAAAGCAACAGGATACACATTCTTCTCAAGGGCTTATGGAACATTTTCCAGAATAGACCACATACTAGGCCACAAAAAGAACCTCAGTAAATTCAAAATTATTGAAATCCTACCAACCAACTTCTCAGATCACAAAGGTATAAAACTAGAAATAAATTTTAGAAAGAAAATAAAAAGGCTCACAAATACGTGGAGACTTAACAACATTCTCCTAAATAATCAATAGGTCAACAATCAAATCAAAACAGAAATCAAAGAATATATGGAGACTAATGACAACAACAACACAAAGCCACAACTTCTGTGGGATGCAGCAAAGGCAGTTCTAAGAGGAAAGTATATTGCAATCCAGGCCTTTTTAAAGAAGGAAGAACAATCCCAAATGAATAGTCTAAAGACACAACTACTGAAATTGGAAAAAGAAGAACAAATGAGACCAAAAGTCACCAGAAGGAGGGCATAATAAAGATCAGAGAAGAAATAAATAAAATTGAGAAGAATAAAACAATAGAAAAAAATCAATGAAACCAAGAGTTGGTTCTTTGAAAAAATTAACAAAATAGATAAACCCCTAGCTAGACTTATTAAGAGAAAAAGAGAATCTACACACATAAACACAATCAGAAATGAGAAAGGAAAAATAATGATGGACCACACAGAAATACAAAGAATTATAAGAGAATATTATGAGAATCTATATGCTAACAAGCTGGAAAACACAGAAGAAATGGACAACTTCTTAGAAAAATACAACCTTCTAAGCCTGACCAAGCAAGAAACAGAAAAACTAAACAAACCCATCACCAGCAACGAAATGGAATCAGTAATCAAAAAACCACCCAGGAAAAAAATGCCAGGGCCAGAGGGATTCACCTATGAATTCTATCAGACATATAGAGAAGAAATAACACCCATTCTCCTTAAAGTTTTCCAAAAAATAGAAGAGGAGGGAATACTTCCAAACTCATTCTATGAAGCCAGCATCACTCTAATACCAAAACCGGGCAAAGACCTCACCACAAAAGAAAATTACAGACCAATATCCCTGATGAACGTAGATGCAAAAATACTCAACAAAATATTAGCAAACCGAATTCAAAAATACATCAAGAGGATCATACACCATGATCAAGTGGGATTTATCTCAGGGATGCAAGGATGGTACAACATTCAAAAATCCATCAACATCATCCACCACATCAACAAAAAGAAGAACAAAAACCACATGATCATCTCCATAAGATGCTGAAAAAGCATTTGACAAAATTCAACATCCATTCATGATAAAAATTCTCAACTAAATGAGTATAGAGGGCAAGTACCTCAACATCATAAAGGCCATATATGACAAACCCACAGCAAACATCATACTTAACAGCGAGAAGCTGAAAGCTTTTCCTCTAATATCAGGAACAAGACAGGGATGCCCACTCTCTCCACTGTTATTCAACATAGTACTGGAGGTCCTAGCCACAGCAATCAGACAGAACAAAAAAATACAAGGCATCCAGATTGGTAAAGAAGTCAAATTGTCACTATTTGCAGATGACATGATATTGTACATAAAAAATCCTAAACACTCCACTCCAAACTACTAGAACTAATATCTGAATTCAGCAAAGTTGCAGGATAGAAAATTAACACACAGAAATCTGTTGCTTTCCTATACACTAATGATGAACTAACAGAAAGAGAAATCAGGAAAACAATTCCATTCACAATTGCATCAAAAATAATAAAATACCTAGGAATAAACCTAACCAAGGAAGTGAAACACCTATACCCTGAAACTACAAGACACTCCTAAGAGAAATTAAAGAGGACACTAAGAAATGGAAATTCATCCCATGCTCTTGGCTAGGAAGAATAAATATTGTCAAAATGGCTATACTACCTAAAGCAATCTACAGATTCAACACAATCCCTATCAAAATACCAACAGCTTTCTTCAATGAACAGCAACAAATAATTCTAAAATTCATATGGAACCACAAAAGACCCCGAATAGCCAAAGCAATCCTGAGAAGGAGGAATAAAACAGGGGGAATTACACTCCCTGACTTCAAGCTCTACTACAAAGCCAGAGTAATCAAGACAATTTGGTATTGGCACAAAAACAGACCCACAGACCAGTGGAACAGAATAGAAAATCCAAACATTAACCCAAACATATACAGTCAATTAATATTTGATAAAGGAGCCTTGGATATACAATGGGGAGATGACAGCCTCTTCAGCAACTGGTGTTGGAAAAACTGGACAGCTACATGTAAGAGAATGAAACTGGACTACTGTCTAACCCCATACACAAAGGTAAACTCAAGGTGGATCAAAGACTTGAATGTAAGTCATGAAACCATAAAACTCTTAGAAAAAAACATAGGCAAAAATCTCTTGGACATAAACATGAGCGACTTCTTCATGAACATATCTCCCCGGGCAAGGGAAACAAAAGCAAAAATGAACAAGTGGGACTATATCAAGCTGAAAAGCTTCTGTACAGCAAAGGACACCATCAGTAGAACAAAAAGACATCCTATAGTATGGGAGAATATATTCATAAATGATGTATCCGATAAGGGGTTGACATCCAAAATATATAAAGAACTCACGCACCTCAACAAACAAAAAAGCAAATAATCCAATTGAGAAATGGGCAGAGGACATGAATAGACACTTCTCCAAAGAAGAAATTCAGATGGCCAACAGGCACATGAAAAGATGCTCCACATCGCTAATCATCAGGAAATGCAAATTAAAACCACAATGAGATATCATCTCACACCAGTGAGGATGGCCAACATCCAAAACACAAACAACAAGAAATGTTGGCGAGGATGTGGAGAAAAGGGGACCCTCCTACACTGCTGGTGGGAATGCAATTAGTTCAACCATTGTGGAAAGCAGTATGGAGGTTCCTCAAAAAACTCAAAATAGAAATACCATTTGACCCAGGAATTCCACTCCTAGGAATTTACCCTAAGAATGCAGCAGCCCAGTTTGAAAAAGACAGATGCACCCCTATGTTTATCGCAGCACTATTTACAATAGCCAAGAAATGGAAGCAACCTAAGTGTCCATCAGTAGATGAATGGATAAAGAAGATGTGGTACATATACACAATGGAATATTATTCAGCCATAAGAAGAAAGCAAATCCTACCATGTGCAACAACATGGATGGAGCTAGAGGGTATTATGCTCAGTGAAGTAAGCCAAGTGGATAAAGACAAGTATCAAATGATTTCAGTCATATGTGGAGCATAAGAACAAAGAAAAAACTGAAGGAACAAAACAGCAGCAAACTCACAGAACCCAAGAACTTACTAATAGTTACCAAAGGGAAAGGGACTGGGGAAGATGGGTGGGAAGGGAGGGACAAGGGGGAAAAAGGGGTATTACGATTAGCAGATATAATGTTGGGGGGGCGCAGGGAGGGCTGTACAACTCAGAGAAGACAAGTAGTGATTCCATAGCATCTCACTACGCTGATGGACAGTGACTGCAATGGGGTTGGTGGGGGGGACCTGATGAAGGGGGTAGTTTAATAACCATAATATTGCACATGTAATTGTAGATTAATGATACCAAAATAAATTATTTAAAAAAGCTTGGATATGAATTTTCATAGCAATATTGTTCATAATAGCCAAAAGCAAGAAACACCCAAATGTCTATCAGCTGATGAATAAATAAGCAAAACATGGTGTATCCATACAATTAAATATTATTCATCACTAAAAAGGAATGAAGTACTGATACATGAACATAAAACTTGAAAGCATTATGCTAAGTGAAAGAAGCCAGTCACAAAAGGCCGTATATTGTTTGATTCCATTTGTATGAAATGCCCAGAGTAGGCAGTTCCACAGAAACAGAAGTGGTTGCCAAGTGCTGGGAGGAGGGAAAGTGGGGAGTGAATGCTAGTGGGTATTGGGGTTATTTGGGGAGTGTTGAAATGTCTGGAGTTAGATAGTGGTGATGCTTGCATGGCTTCATAAATAAATTAAAATCCACTGAATTGAATGCTTTAAATGGGTTAATTTTATGGTATGTAGGTTATATTTGAATAAATCTGTTGATGTAATGAATTATCAAATGATTTTTAAAAATCTGTAGTGATTTTTATAGCCTTCATTAGCCCGCAGAAACTTAAGCCCTTAGAACACCCCTCCCTGTATTTACCAATAAACTACAGGTCTGTTTCACTTATTTTACATGAAACACATTATTTTTGCATCTTGCATGTTCTAATTAGACTAGTAGACAAAAGATCTGGAATTTTCTGCTCCAAAATCTCCCACTTAAGTGCTGTGTAAGTTTGGATCAAGTCTGGCCCTCAATTTCCTCATCTATAAAAATGGCAATGGATAGGATGGCTTGAGTCAGTTACACTTAAAAATATTAGTTTCCCTGAATAATTGACTGAAAGAAACCTAATGATAGGGAAGGACTTTGCCATTCCTCTGAGAACAGCCAAGTACTGCTGGAGAAAATGCTTAACAGGTCATGATCCCAAACTTCAAATGAGTACTCAGCACAACCAGGACTCCTAACTCTGTTGCTTCAGTCAGCTAACTTTCCCAGTCCCACTGCAGGTCGTTGAAACCTTAACTCTCCAAAATCACTCCTATACCACCACCACTCCTTCTCCTTCCACTGATGTTGCCTTTTTACTTCACAAGGAAAACTGAAACCTATCATATTGCCACTGTCTTAACTTTCCATATGCAAATGCATATACTTACCTACATTCCATCTTCCTTCCTTCCTTTCCTATTGCAATAGCAGAGGGTCTCGCTTGATTTTAGGCACTTCTTCCACGTGTGCTTTGGGACACATCCCACCTACCTTCTCAGGAATGTGACACCATTACTATTAACACCTTTTCTCTCCTAACTGGATCCTTCCCAACAGTTTTAAATGTGCTTAAGCCTTTCGTATGAACAAAATGAAACACGGAACTCACAGGATTGCTGGTATTTCTAGTTACCAGCTAAAGTTAGGGCTACTCTTGGGCAATAGTGGAACCATTTACCATGGTTTACAATTTACCTTATTGGCCAGTTTTGAAATTCTTTTTTTTTTTGGCTGTTATCTTGTTTAAATTGGGAATTATTTGCATTCATCCTAATTTTATGCATTGATATTTTATTTATACTTTTATGTTTCCTGTCTTCAAATTTATATAAGTGTGAACATATTGTGTGATTAGTTATTCTTTGTCTTTGTCACTAGATTATAAGCTCACTGAGAACCAAATCTCTGTGTATCCTCTGTGCTGAGCTCATAATAAGAGTTCAGTAAATGTTGAATAAATGAATGAAGGAATGAAATTCTGTAAGACAGAGACTAAACATAAGTAAGGACTAAATATCAGCTCGTTTGAAATTAGGCTGGTTCACAGATGTTAAATATTTTTAAATGTATCATATCACACATCATGATATCCAAATATAAGCATTGAAAATTTTTGACATTTTTATTTAGGCCATGGAAGCAGGACTCTCAGAGGTGAAAAGTGAGTTGCAGTCACGTGATGATCTCTTGAGAATTACAGAAATGGAACGACTGCAGTTGCACAGAGAATTATTAAGAATAGGAGAGTCCCTAAATGCTCAAGAAAACAAAAAAAGGTAAATTCTTTATATTCAGCAGCCTTAAACTGTTCAAAACATGATGCTTGAATATTTTTAGGAAATTTATATTTGCAAGTAGAATGAAAAGTCTATTTGTTTTGTTTTGATACTGTTAATTATTGGGTAATATTAGATATTAAAAGTAAACTTAGTGCTTTCGGGATTCAAGATGGCGGCATGAGAGGTGAGACAGAGAACTCCTCCCAAAATCACAGATAGTGTGAAAATATAGTTAATACAACTAACCCTAAAACAGCAACAGGAAAGAAGGCTGCACCGGACTGCATACAGACCTCATGAACAGAGCAGACCTCACAAAACAGGTTAACGTGGGAAAGCCTTGATGCAGAGGGACCTGAGCCCTGCCCGCACCCCAGGTCACAGGTGGGAGGAAGAGAAACAGAACGGGGGAGGGGGTGGAACCTGGGACTGCTGAACAGCTAGCCCTGGAGATCTGCTTTGTGAGCAGAAATGTACATTGTGTGGTGTTCTGGAGGATGGGGAGCTGAGACAGGCAGAGTGCTTGAGAGACAGATTCTGGATGTTTGTGGAGGACAGGATCCACATACGGCCACTCTGAGAGAAGGGAAAAGCAGGTGGTCTGAGAGGCTTCCTCGCAGCAAGAGGGCTGCTGAAAGCACGGGGTTTGCACGGAGCTTGCTGCGCGGGAAAAGAGAGATCTGGACAAGGTTGTTTGGGCACGCTCTGCCCAGCAGATATGGAACTTTGGGGAGCTTCAGGCGCTACATCCCCCTGACTGGGTACTCACCTCTGAGGCCCCCCACTGTGACACACAGCCTGCTGAGCCATCCTCTTGGTCTGAGAGGCTCCCAAACGAGCAGTCACTGCTCTGGCATCAGGCCAGCCAGAGAGAGGCCCCCTCCTACAACAGCTAGAGGTGCCAAGCACAGAGGCTTACACCTGTATGCTTGGACCACTGGCTGTGATACTGAAGACAGGCAGGGCAGACGGGAGTCAGGAAACAGATCTTTCCTCCCCCCAGGCACCAGCTCTGCTCCCCTATGACCCCAAACCTCACTCTAGGGGCTGAGCAGCTCCAGAGACTGGAGCTTCCGGGAAATACAGGGCACCACACAGAAATATGAAATGTCAAAAGAACATGGTACAGACCAAAATCTCACAAACCCCAGAAAAGGGCCAAATGAAACTGAACTCACCAATCTTCCTGAAAGAGAGTTCAAAATAAAAATCATAAACATGCTTATGGAGGTACAGAACAATATTCAAGAACTCAGGAATGAATTTAAGATGGAGATTCAATCATTAAGAAATTCCATATATGAAATGAAACATACAATGGAGGGATTTAAAAGCAGATTAGATATAGTAGAAGAGACAGTAAATAGAATAGAAATTAGAGAAGAGGAAAACAAAGAACCTGAGGCACAGAGAGAAAAAGAATCTCTAAGGATGAAAGAATATTGAGAGAACTGTGTGACCAATCCAAACGGAACAATATTCGCATAATAGGGGTACCAGAAGAAGAAGAGAGAGAAAAAGGGATAGAAAGTGTCATTGAGGAGGTAATTGCTGAAAACTTCCCCAATCTTGGGAAGGAGATAGTCTCTCAAGCCATCGAGATGCACAGATCTCCCAACACAAGGGACCCAAGGAAGACAACATCAAGACATCTTCATGAACATATCTCTCAGGGCAAGGGAAACAAAAGCAAAAATGAACAAGTGGGACTATATCATACTAAAAAGCTTCTATACAGCAAAGACACCATCAACAGAACAAAAAAATGGGCAGAGGAGTTGAACAGACACTTCTCCAAAGAAGAAACTCAGATGGCCAACAGGCTCATGAAAAGATGCTCCACATCGCTAATCATCAGAGAAATGCAAATTAAAACCACAATGAGATATCACCTCACACCAGTTAGGATGGCCGCCATCCAAAAGACAAACAACAACAAATGTTGACAAGGATGTGGGGAAAGGACAACCCTCCCACACTGATGTTTGGAATGTAAATTAGTTCAACCATTGTGGAAAGCAATGGAGGTTCCTCAAAAATCTCAAAATAGAAATACCATTTGATCCAGGAATTCCACTCCTAGGAATTTACCCTAAGAATGCAGCAGCCCAGTTTGAAAAAGACATATACACTCCTATGTTTATTGCAGCAATATTTACAATATCCAAGAAATGGAAGCAACCTAAGAGTCCATCAGTAGATGAATGGATAAAGAAGATGTGGTATATATACACAATGGAATATTATTCAGCCATAAGAAGAAAACAGATCCTACCATTTGCAACAACATGGATGGAGCTAGAGGGTATTATGCTCAGTGAAATAAGCCAGGTGGAGAAAGACAAGTATCAAGTGATTTCACTCATATGTGGAGTATAAGAACAAAGAAAAAACTGAAGGAAAAAAACAGCAGCAGACTCACAGAATCCAAGAACGGAATAACAGTTTCCAAAGGGAAAGGGACTGGGGAAGATGGGTGGGAAGGGAGAGATAGGGGGGAATAAGGGCTATTAAGATTAGCACATATAATGTAGCAGGGTGGGGGCAGCACGGGGAAGGCAGTATAACACAGAGAAGACAAGTAGTGACTCTATAGCATCTTACTACACTGATGGTCAGTGACTGTAATGTGGTATGTGGGGGGGACTTGATAATAGGGGGAGTCTAGTAACCATAATGTTGCTCATGTAGTTGTACATTAATAATAGCAAAATAAATAAATAAATAAATAAATAAATAAACTTGGTGATTATTTTATCTTCAAAATTAGTATCTTTACTTACCTAGAAAATTATATCATGTTCTGATTTGTGGACATTTAATGTGTCACACTGAGTCAGAAATTTTCATAGAACTTTTATTCTTCAGAATATTGTAAAAATAATATTATTGAGGTGGTATTTAATTTTACATATTGATAAATAAGATTTATTCCATATTTTCCAAATGCTTTCATTTTGACTGCCTATAAACCTGTTATTAACTTTTTCACTTGTAAATATCATTTATATTGGTCTCCACATTCACCCTCTTGTCAGTTCCATTATGGGTTTTGTTAGAAGACATATTTTTTCTTCTTTTAAAATCAGACGGCTATTGCATACTCCATAACCACAAAGGTAATGGGATTGCTGAGGATTATTAAATGTTTTATGCTTACGACTAGACAGTTTGACTATTCTAACCATTCAGTGATGTCCTAAGTCTCATTAGAACTTGAGTCCTTCTTAAATCTGAAGGCTAAGGCCAGACAATTGAATAGCCAAATGGTGAGGGATATTTTACTGAAAGATAATCATACTTCTTTAAAAGCAATAATTATTTCTTCAAAGTAGTGGGACCTTCTCACATTTCTTTAAGGTCTACACTTACCAACAAATGCCAAATCAAGATCCCCCAAAATGGCCTAGTGTATGTCTCACCAAGGATGGCAGAATTCCTATTAGCTAGTCAGCATTATTGAACACTCCGTGTGCAAGCTATATATCATCTTCACCGATCATTAATAAATATATTGGAAAAATACTATATGCAAGGTACTGTCCCTGTGTGGTGAATTGGTGAGAAATGTCTTTGTGCAAAGAATGTATTTGCCTAAAAACATAATTGCCTAGAAGAGCAAACCATTCGGCCCATGTCTAGCTCTAGTTCTGCGAAGAGCACTGTAGGTCCTTTCTACAAAGCTATCACAAGGCCACTGCTGAACTGCAAACATTGCCAACTTTCCTTCAACAATGATTTAATCTAAAATCTTGCAGTTGTTCACATATTTGCCCAATAAAACTTTTTTGTTATGTCTCATTGCTCTCCTATAAGTTGGTATTTTTTTTGGCCTCCAAACTGTATTTTTCTCTTTTCACGGTATTCCTCAGTTCTAGTATTCTGAAATTTGATGAAAGGTATTTAACTTTTCCAGATTACATTGTATTTTAGACTTTGTGTATAAGACTCCTTTGCTTTCATCATTCCCATTTGAAAGTTTATAATCCTTTGAGTTGGCTCTCATGTGAATGTAGTTCTGTCTTCTTTAATGTTTTAGTTTCTTTATTTGGACTCTGTTTCTTCTTTACAGTTGTATTAAGATAATGCAGCCCAGACTACTGAATGCAGCTCCGATGCACAATAGTTTTATAGATGTAGCACTGCAATGTTTTCATTCATTTTCAGAAACTTTTTCAATAATGCTAAGATTTTGTTAGCTTTTTCTTTTTTTTTTCAGTTGTAGAAGCACCTGGGGCTGACATGTTCTGAGAGTTATTAAAAATAATTCCAACACTCCTTTCCTACATGACAAATGATAGTTCCTTTATATATTTATATTAGCATTTTAATATTAGCATGATTACTGTCTTTTTCTTTGAATTTGTCCACACTGAAGTTTGACATTTGTTCTGTTCACTTAATGAAATTGACAAGATCTTGAGTTTTTTAAGCATTCAGTTCAGCATTTCACTCCCCGAAATTGCTTAGGAAGAATTGGAAAACAGGAAATTTCATTTTTTACCTCTACCAAATCATAGCAAATGAGAAAAATTTAAGACTGATCCTGAAATAATGTTTTAGGAGAATATTGCATAAAATGTTCACAGTATATCACTGAGTGGGAAACAAAAGGGGACTGAAAAATAATGTGTACAATACATTCTAATTGTTTATACTAGAAAACTAGAAATGTTTCCAACAAACTAATAATCTCTGTAAACTACAATGATCTAAATTTACAATATATCATACCAATTTATCAAGTTAAGCTTAATTTTTACTCATTTTAATTTGTAGACTTGAATCATCTTATTCACCTCCTATTAAAGAACCAGAAAGGAAAAAGAAAGAGGTGTTTTCAGTGACCCCAGATAAACCAAATCATGAAAAAGAATTGAGCAAGGTATGGAAAATAATGAGTTCCATTCTCCAGAGAGATATGAAGTTTTTGAATAGAAAGGGGGAAAAAATCTTCCTTCTCATTCCCTTCTTCTTCTTTCTATATTTTCTAAGATAATAACCCATCAAGCTGCCAATTCTGAAACCCTTCTTTGTGATGCCATAAAAAACACAAACACTGGGTCATCAGTGTGTCGCTGGGAGACAGCCTGTGAAACACAGAGGGCCTGTGGCTCTGTGAGAGGCAGCTTACAGCCAGAAGTATGAAAGCACAGGCTCCAGCACTCAGCCACATGTTAGGTGCAAGAGCTTGGGGAAGTTGCCTATGCAGGTTGCTCAGAGTCCTCCTTTTTAGGATGGGATAATTAGTACTTACCTTTAAGGCTCTGATGAGGGTTAAATGAGCTAACAATAGTGGCTACTTAAATAGCACTTGCCATAGGCCAATTGCTGTTCCAAGGGTTTAACAAATCCTAATTCATTTATTCCTCACAACTATCTTAACAGGGTCAATATTAATATTATCCTCTTTTTACATTTATGGTAACTAGAGCACAGAGAATATTACACAGCTACTAAGTGGCAGAGGCCAGATTTGAATGCAATCAGGCTCCAGAGCCCATACTTTTCCCTTAAGTTAAAATCCATAAAACAACACATGTAAAGTGCGCAGAACAGGGCCTGGCTAGCTCAGAAAACCTAGCAAATGGTGGCTGCCCGTTGTTATTGGTTACACCCACATTTTGTCACTGAACATCTAACTTGTGCCTGGTACTCTGCCAGGAGCTAGGAATACAAGGATGAAAAAGACCTGGGCACTGTCCTTGAAGATCTCATGATTCTCACTTCTCCTACAAAAAGTGTATTCTCTTCTCCCTCTAGTAAGATCCAGTGGTGGCTTTCTTTGCATGAGTTTATCATGGCTACTACCCACTTCTCTGGTCTTTAGGTTTGATGATCAAACTGAATATTCAATGCTATATAATCAAACAATTGTGAAAAGTAGGAAGAACTTAGGCATGGCTTTGAATTATCATCTAGTACCAGATACACAATAAATAAAACAAATATTTAGAGAATGAATTCATTAACATTAAGGCTAAAGTCTCACATAATTGTGTAGGGTCATAAATTTAGCTGTTCATATACATTCAATAAACATTTATTGAGCATCTAGTAGGACAATAGCCATTCTGTTTATTTCTTGTTAATTATTTCTGTTATTATTGTAGGAAATACAGTAATGCAAAAGACAAATCCCTTCTCCCAAAGAGTTGGCTGTCAGGTAGCTGTTCAGTGTAGAAAAGGTGTTATGAATTGATGATCATTTTCCTTCTATTTTTTACATAACCCCATGAAACTTATTTTACTATTTAAAAATATAATTTAAAAAACTGCTCTTTAGTGGTGTCCCCAGTGAATGCATTATGATACAAGGGTGACTAATGCCACCTAAAGTAGTATTAAAGCATTCTTAACCTTATAGGTTTAGGTAGAGTAATAAAACTTTGAATAATATAAGGAATCTATTGATTTTGCATGGTTTTGATATGGAAGGAGAGAATCCAAGACACAAATCTCTTCATGGGCTTTTGGAGACCTCTAGAGAATGCATTGCTGTGTAGAAGAGGTAACAAATGAACTGCATATAAATAGCAATAGCTTTCAGGAAGTGTTTGTTTAGAGGATTTTCATTCTCTTATAATAAAACCACCAAGATCCATGTATTATGAATCTTGCAAGTGCTGCATTTCTTTTTTTTTCCAATCCAGTGATAAAATTGAGATTTTTAATAAAGCCCAAAGTCATTTAGCACTAGATAAATTAATTTCATTTAGAAAGAAGCTTTGCAGTAGAGCATGTTGTTTTAATATCTAAATGTTGTGAAAATAAAAATAGTTTACTCCTTTTTCATAATAGTATTTTTTTTTCATCTTGAAAGCTCCATTTTAAGAGAACATGTTAACTAACTCCACCACAGGGATGCACTCAGCAAAATCCAAACTGGAACAAACTACAGAACAGCCCACTTATTACACCAAATAATCATAAGGAAAAAAATGGGAGAAGATGGGAGATGAAAGGCAGCATGTAACACTGTCCTCTGGGTGAGGGTATTTCTCTCCCAGTCTCCTAGACTCCTCTTTTGCTCTAAGCTGCTGGAGAACTTAGGCCCCATCAGTTCCCTTCTGTGTGAGTCGTCTTTTTTTTTTTCACTCTGTCTTTTAAATGATGGGGTTAGATCGTGTGATGTTTAGAGTCCTGTCCAACTCTAAAATTCTAAAAATGTTAGTAGTAAGAATAGAAATGAGGCTTGTGGTATGAAGCCTGAGGATGGATCAAGTCTGTCCTCTGGACATGCATACTCTCCATGTTAGGTCATTCCACTCTAGCTCTTTCCTGCATATGAACCACTTTCTAGGGTTCTGCTCACAGAGGTCACATGCATGGTTGGTAAGGTCCTGGAGTCAGACTGCCTGTCACCAGGAATATGACTGTGAAAAATTGTGAACCTTAATTTTCTAATCTGCAAAATAGATATTGTGGGGATTAAATGAGATCATGTATGAATAGTACAAAAAGAGAGGCTTTAAGAAGGTATGAGCCAGTCTCAATTCAAATAAATTTAAAAAACGTTCATTACACTTGTGATACAATTTTAAATTTGAATACTGACTGGATATTTCATGATATTGACGAATTATTGTTAATATCTTTAAGTCTTTATAATGGTATTCTGGCTATGTTGAAAAAAGAGAGTGCCCTTATCCTTTTAATATATCTTTTATACCTCTTATACACACACAAACACACATACATATAAACAAAGATAGATCCTGTAATGTTTAAATATTAAATGAAAAAAAATTAAGTTTTAAAAATAAGTGCCCTTTGGTAAATTCATATAAATCTCTTTGTGGGTTGGCCTCTGCTTAAACTCTCCAGCCTTATTTTTCAAAACATGCCACATCCCAGCCCCTCCAAACACTTCTCAGTTCCCTGAGTGTGCGTTCTCTCTCGTCCCTCTGCCTTCACTGTATTCTTTGCCTGGGAGCCCTTCTCCATCTCTGTCTTCTGTCTGGCTTCCATTCATTCTTCAGTATTTGGTCAGATGTCCACTCCTCTGGGAATCCTATTCTGAGATCCCTGGTGGGCTTAAGTACCCCTCCACTACATACTACTGACATCCATTGCTACACTGTGTTATAACTGTTTATTTTTCTGTTTCTCCCAATGGACTATGATTTTTTTTTAAGATTGGTGATTGTGTACTTTTATCTAGAGACAATGAATGATTTCCAGAAAGACAATAAGAGGCTGGACTAAGACAATAGTAGTAGCAATGGAGAGCAGAGGTGAGATTTAAGAGAGGTTGAAATAGAAGGGACAGAATTTGCTGCCTGACTGGATCTGGGAGACCAAGGGCAGGGTGAAGTCAAGGAGATCCAGAGGCCCCTCACATGGAAGGCTTGGCTAAGGTTAAGGACATGAGATTCCACAGGCTTAAGGGGAGGAGCTGATGCATTTTTTTGGACACATTACGTGTGAAATTTATTATAACATGATTCTGATTGTAAATAGTGTGTATTTACAAAAGTACAGCACAATTAATTCCCCCAAAAGGTACTGAATTTAAAGCCAAGAGTCCTAGGTTCTAGCCCTAGGTCTGCCAGTTAATAGCTTTATGCCTTTGAGCAAGTCACTTAGCCATTTTTTTCTCCCCCCAAAAATGCTTGGTCCATCAACTTCTGAGTTGTGGGTCATGCTTTTCCACCACAACACTCTGGAGCAGTTGTTCAGTGGGTATGAAGTTAAGTTATACACGATAAGTAAGTTCCAGAATGTGCCACACAATATAGTGCCTGGAGTTAACACTACGGCACTGTGCACTGAAGAATTTGTGAAGAGGGTAGGTCTCATGTTAAGTGTTCTTACCACACACACACAAAAAAATTTTAAAGCAGCAAAGGAACATGAGGAGACTTTTGGAGTTAAGAGACGAATGTGAGTATTACCTTGATTGTGGTGATAGTGACGTTTGTAAGTGTGTGCCCTAACTGTATACATTAGTTATGTGCAATTTTTTTGTATACCAATTAATGACTCAATAAAGCTGGGGAAAAATCGTATGATAATACTTTCTCCACCTTCCCATCAAAGTAATATCAGTAAGAGGTGATGATTTGCATACAATAGAAAACAGAAGTGAGAAATGGAAATTTGAAATTGGAAGAAAAAAAGCAAATGAATCATTATTGTAAGTACGTGTTTTTAATTTCGCATTGATCAGAGAAGGTGGGTGAAATAGGGCTGCCAACGTTTTAAGATAGTCTAGGAAGACTGAACATGGCAAAAAAAGCTTTAAGTTGCTTTATAAATAAAAGGATTTGTTAACATTTTCTGGAAAGTATCTGCCACAGATAAGAAGCCCACTCTATCAGGAGGAAGAGTACCACAGCTCTGAGCGGGAAAGAATGAGGCATGAGATCTGCGACCTAACAGAGGAGCTTCATCAGAGGGATATCACTATAGCAGCGATCATGAAGAAAGCCTCCCTTCTGGAAAGACAGTTAAAAATGGAGTTAGAAATAAAAGAAAAAATGTTAGCAAAACAACAGGTATGCAGGAGGGCAGCACAGCACCTGCCCAGGCCACTCTCTTGCTCAGTGCAGAGAGCACCCTTCATTATTGTCTAATAGAAGCATACCAATTCTGGTATTGTTTCTGTGACTAGACTAATGTCACAGAAATGCTTTGTGGAGTCACCTAAAACCTTTGTGAGATGATGCAAATGTCACCAAAAAGAACCAGGGAAATGAGTGGCAGCACAAGATAATTTCATGAAATCTCATCCTAACATTTTCTTGTGACCCGTATTTTGATCACCTCCCACAGAATGCTCTAGTCAAAGATTTCTTCCTCAATTTTTCTATGTTCCCTTCCGTTGACACTTTTATCTTTTTTTAAAAAAAGGCTCTATTCCAGCTTTTCTTGGATATTTCCCACTCCCAGTTCATAAATTTATTTTAGGATTTATAAAAATGGGTGTTGAAACATGAAAATCAGTGCACTGCTTTCATGGTTCGTGGGGGGGGCGGGGAAACAGCAATTAAAACATTTTACTGTAAATATACCATAGGTAATTTCTAAGTGCTCCCCCTCCTCCCTCTCTTCCTTCCTACTTATTTTGAAATTCCCTCAGTCCCTTACTCATCATCATATTGATGACCTGCTCCCAAGAGCATAGAGTTTACCTGCCTTTTTTTACCCCAACGTTAGAGGTTTTGAGAGCACCAGTCAGTAATTTTCTAGGCATTTGATAGTCACTCCATAGCTATTTAAATCCTGTGTATTATAAAAACAAGAAAAGATTCAGCCTTTGCCCAGTTATAAGTCTTAAACTGTGATTAATTTGTACAATACACAGGAAAACCTCATAGGTGGGATAGCATTGGTTGTACCTGTATGGAAAAGGGTATTTTACAGGTGTTCATGTTGATCTAGGTAGCTGGATTGTAAATGATTTTTAGTTTCACCTTTATATTTTTCTACATTTTTTCATTTTTTGTCAAGGACAATATATTTTGTTATTTGCAAAAGTAAATCCTTTTAAGGGAAGTGTTTTATGTAGGATAAATAAAAGGGCAGATACACTGTCAAGTAGAAGAAATAAGGGGAAGAACTTAAGAGACAAAATGTAGTAGTCACAAAAAAAGAAGGAAAATTTGGCAGAGATATCAGGAAAAACAAAATCAAACATGAAAGTCATATTTGCATATTATAAAAATAGATCAAATAGTGAAGAAATTTAATGGACAGTGTTGTTCAAGTATGTTTTTAAATTGTGGTTTTCTGGTGACAGTTTGCATTCAATAGAAAACAGAAGCGAGAAAAGTCTCTGTTTTTTAATTTAGTACTAAATTTTTATAAAAGAAGTAAAGCGGGGCCTGCCAAAGATAGAAGACAGCACGAGATACCTGATTTATGATGCCCATGCCTAAGAAGTGTTTCCCTTCAGCACACTTATAAAATATTTATATTAACAGCATATAACTAACTTTAATAGACTTGTGAGCTTTTCTTATGAATTCTACACTTTTACTTATTAATCTCCTTTCAGGTCTCAGACATGAGGTATAAAGCCGTCAGAACTGAAAACACACATCTAAAAGGAATGATGGGAGATTTAGACCCGGGACAGTACATGGTAATACGCTGAAATCATTCAGTAAATTGAACCAAAAGATGACGTAGGTGGTTATTTACTTAGGATGTTACCTACTGAGCCCTTCCTATGTGTCACACTCGCAGGAGATGGGGTGGGAAATAATCTTGCACTTAGAGTGAATTTACTTTGATCCTCACGCTAGCACATGTGAATTTCTATTTTTCTCCTTTGTTCTTGGATGGGGCTCACTCTGATCATTTCCTCAGAATGCTCCTTCCTTGCTTTTGCACTTGCTAGTGCCTCTGGAATCCTCCATCCTGCATGGCCTGACTCATGTGTCAACCTGGCCCTGGAACTCCAGTGAGAATGAATTGTTCCATTCACAGTTGGCTTGTATTTTGGCCAGACTTGTTTTGCAGCTTGTCACTTCCCCACTGAATGGTGAACAGATGCCATGTCTTGTTTGTATCACTAGCACCTCCCAGCGTCAGGGGTATATATAGCTCAGTGGAAGTTAGTTGAAGAAAAAGAAGGATGAATAAATGAATGATTGAGGACTGACCTTGTGGTTTAAACCAGTAGCTCTACAGGTTTACAAAAGGCAACTTAAACAGGCTCTGTGCTTTTCATTTCAATTATTGAATATAATAGTTGAAGGTAGGTTTTCATATGTAAGTAAGAGAACTTTTATTTTTTGAACTAATGAAATACAATTGTTTTTGTTTACCATTTGTTTGCTGTGAGAGAAAATTATGAAATAAAGTAATTTTTCAACCATTCAGGGAATGGAAAGGATAAGAGATGAGTACAGTAGTTGCTTCACCTGGCCTCAGTGTCCTCAGCTATGAAATGAGGGCGTTAGATTAGGCATTCACCACAGTCCCTGCTTACGCCATGATGCTGTATTTCCATGATAGTATGAACTTGTACTCATATTCTATCATCAAAGATCAGAAGCATTCTGGAAGCACTCTGCCTTCCTCTTTAGGCCTGGTTATGGATCCTGTGATTGGTGTATAGGTAAAAAGTATATGTGGCTTTCTACCTGTTAGATAAAATCTGCGTGACACTTAGGACTTTTATTTCTAAACACTGGACACATAAGAAGTTAAACTGGATCCTGCCCCCATGAGGATCTTCTTTTTCTCTCACAAAATGGTTTCGTGTTATTTTTTTAAATTTCAGTCAATGTTTTTAGGTGTGTATTCTTGCCTGCTCTGAGCCTGCTTCACTCTGGCTCCTGTAGGCATTTGGCTTTGCTCATGTCTTTTTGTTTTTTTGAAACAAAACACCTACAGATGTGTAAAGAAGCCACTAATCATGCCCACTCCTACCCTCAACCCGTTTGGGCTCAGGAGACAGCCAGTGCTTACACGCTCGTGTGAAGCATCCTGTCACTTTCTCCTTGCTCGTACACATGTATACAAGGGCTGCGTTGAGTATTATTTTACAGAAATAAATGTATAGTAAACTACCTTTTGACTCTATTTCATAGACATCTCTGCAAGACAGCAGAGAAACATCTTTATATTTCTCCTAATGTCTTAGGAAAGATAAATATATACTCATGTAAATATATATAATTTTAGCAAACTGAATCATAACTTACGTACCAGTGATTTTAGTGATGTCTTTCTTTCTTGCTTCTTACCTTTTCCTTTCCTCCATTTCTCTACCCACCTCATACCCAGCCACCAGGTAACACGTTAAGTCTTCAGCATTTGTCATTTTGTATTTTTTCACATATATGAAATCATATGTATGTGTGAGAATATATATATATACATGTATGTGTGTATATACATATATGTAGTCATTTTTTTTTCAAAATTTGGATTACATTATACACGCTTGTCTGTGTCTTGTTTTTCTTCACTCAAAAACACCCTTTGCAAGTCCTTACAACTGAATTGGTCTAGGCCTGTTTCATTTTGTATAATGGTTTGATAATATCCCGTGATGTGAATGTATCAGACCTTATTCAACTGTTTTTCAGAATTGAGTGATTCATAATTCATTCAACTCTGTTTCTAGATTTTTGCACAAACAATACTGTCAAAAACATGTTCTTGGAATAGCTTTTAAGAATGGAATTGCTGATTCACAGGATATGTATGTTTTAATTTTAAAACATTTGTTGCCAAATTATATTTTTACCATCCCTGTATGTGAGTACCTTCTCATTCATCCTTAGCAGTAATAGTTGCTGCTTTTTAGGATTTTTGTCAGCCTGATGAGTATAAAGTGATTTCTCAGTAGTACGTAAATTTGCATTTCCCTGATTACAGTGACCATATTTTTGTATATTTATTGGTAGTGTACTATGAATTTGTCATATTCTTTGCTCACTTTTCTGTTGGGCCATCTTTTTCTTATAACAGCACTTTTCTAAATTTGTTGTAAGTTTATGTTATCTTTTTACCTTACAAAAAATTTTAGAGTTTCATTTATCAAATACATATATCTGTTTTTTATAGGTTCTGAATATCCTTTCTTGAATAACAAGGTTCTTCCAACTTCTAGACAGTATAGTTTCTTAGAGTTTTTTCAAATACTTTTATATTTTTCATCTAAGTTCTTAATTCATTTGAATTATAATTTTATATGTGATATAAAACAGGAACCCAAATTAAAATGTTATATGAATGTTGACTCAGTTTATCTAGTTTCTCCTGATAATTTTCTCTTGGATTTATTTGGAATCAAAATAAATTTATATATTAAGTTTAAAAGAATTGGCATTTTTATGATAGTAACTTTTCCCATCCAAAGATATGAAATGGCTTTCCATTTCTCATATTTTATGTTCTTCAATAAGATCTTACAGTTTTCTTTGCATAGGTTCTGTGCCATTTTTTTTTATTTATTCTGTTATTTTATAACTCTTGTTGCTGTTTTTCAAGTAGAATATTTACCTTTCTCCATATCTAAGAACTTCTGCCAATATAGAAAAAAAGCCAAATTACTCTTTTTAATTTAGTAGGCATTTTATTAGAAGTTCTTAAATTTCTTTAAGATCTATAATCATATTAACAAAAATAGTTTTATCTCTTCTTTTCTACTGTTCCTATTATTACTTTTGTCATACTGCATTTGCTAAAACCTCCAAGGGAACGTTAAAAATAATAGATTGCTGACAAATTCTCTAATTTCTGATTTTAGATAAAATTGACTTAGAGTTTAACTGTTTAGAATAATATTTGTTCTTGGCTTCTGGTCTGTTATATCTATTCCTAATTTACTTGAGAGTTCTTAAGATTTTCTGCCGGCTTTTATCAAATGCGTTTTCAGCATATATGACATCATGGTTATTTTTGTCCATTAATTTGTTGATGTCTAATAGACCATGGTTGACAGATTTCCTGATCTTGATCTACCTTTGAATTCCTGGAATAAGCCTTCTTGGTTATTGTATTTATTTGTTAGGGCTGCCATAGCAAAGTGCCACAAACTGGGTGGCTTCAAACAACAGAAACATATTGTCACAATTCTGGAAGATTAAAGACCAAAATCAAGGTGTCAACAGGGCCAAGCTCTCTCTCTGAAACCTACAGGGGAGGAGTCTTCCTTGCCTCCTTATAGCTTCTAGTGATTTGCCAGCAATCTTTGGCAGTCCTTGGCTGGCAGAGGCATCCTTCTAACCCCCTGTCTTTGCATGGTATTATTCACATTTCTTCTTCCTATTTCTTATCATCTTCCCTTCGTGCATGTCTGTCTCTGTGTCCAAATTTCCCCTTTTCATAGAATACTCATCATACTGGAGGAAAGCCCACCCTAACAACCTCATTTTTGCTTAAATACTTCTGTAAAGATCCTATTTCCAAATGAGGTTACATTCTGAGGTACCAGGAGTCAGGAACTTCAACATATCTTTTTTGGGGAAGAAAAATTCAACCCATAACAGTCCTATTCTAACTAAATTTTGATATATAACTAGATTACATGTGATGATATCTTATTTAGAAATGAAGATGTGTGTAGAAATGAGATTTGTATATAATTCTTTTTTCTACATGCTTTAAGTTATGCTGGCTTTATAACAAATTGGGGGCTTTCCATCTTTATGAGCAGTCTAAAATAGTTTAAGTAATATTGGAATTATCAGTTCTTTAAAGTTAGAAGGAATTTAGCTGTAAAACCATCTGGACATTGAAGTTTTACGAAGGAGATCTTCAGTTACCTTCCCATTCTCTTTTAGGGTACCTGGTATATTCAAATTTCAATTCTGAGGTTGTTTTTTGTAACTTGTATTTTTCTGGGAAATCTTTACCCATTCTGATTTGTTTCCTTATCACTAACAGTAGTACTAGTACCCTACAATTCTTTACAACCCTTCTTTATTTGATGTTTATGTTTCCTTTCTTATCCTCAACTTGTATAGTTCAGCTCACCTCTTTCTTTTTCTTAAGTCTGGTACACTAGGGAATTATATATTTTATTACTATTTAAAAGTAGGCCTTTTGGATTTATTATTATTTAATCTATTTGTTCTAATTTCATTACATTTAGCTTTTACCAATTTTCTCTTCCTGGTTTGTTTTGTATTTTGTTGCACTTTGTCTAATTTCCCAAGATAAATACTGACTTTCTTAATTTTATTTCTTTTTCTTTAATTGGAAAGGCTTTTAAAGTAAAATGTGTTCCTCTGGATATAGCTTTTGCTGCATCCCTTCAATTTTGCAATGAACTGCTCTTCTGTATTCTTTCTGAATGCGTTCTCCTGATCAGAGTAGAGTGGGCCTGGTCTCTGAGAGCAGGGAGACCACGCACACTCAACAGCTAAGGTAACACAGCCAAGCCCTTCCCAGGCTATGTGGCCCTGCTTGGCTCTGAGGGAGGGAAGGAGTCCTCACAGCAAGGAGTCCCATTCAGGAATGAAGGGTTAGAAATAGATATGAGACAGAGGAGATGCACACATGATGCCAACTTCCAAGGCTCCCTTACTCCTCAAAATGAGAATAGTAGAAAATGTGTATCCCACAGGGAAAGTCACGCTCCAGTTTCAATGAAATTATCCAGTTTCAAACTGGTTTCTAAATTGACAAAATTGTATATATTTAAGTTATATAATGTGATGATATATGTATACATTGTGAAATGATTTCCACAATCAAGTTAATTAACATATCTATCACACACAGTTATTTTTTTGGTGTGTGTGGTGAAGATGTTTAAGATCTACTCTTTTAGAAAATTCCAAGTATATAATACAGTATTATTAACTATAATCATGATGGTGTACATTAGATTCCCAGAACTTATTCATTTTGACTCAACATCTGCCTATTTTCCCCACCCCCCAACCCTGGCAACCACAATTCTACTCTCTCTGCTTCTATGAATTTTTTTTTGAATTCCACATATAAGTGAGATCATGCAGTACTTATCTTTCTCTGTGTAGCTTAGCATAATATCCTCCAATTTCATCCATGTTGTTGCAAATGGCAGGAGTTCCTTCTTTTTTATGGTTGAACAGTCCATTGTGTGTATGTATATATGTATATACCACATTTTTCTGTGTCCATTCTCCCATTGATTCCACTATCTTGGCTATTGTGAATAATGTTGCAGTGAACATGGGTATGCCGATATCTCTTTGAAATACTGGTGTTCTTTCCCCTAGATCTATTCCCAGAAGTGAGATTGCTGATCATATGGTAGTTCTATGTTTAATTTTTTGAGGAACTTTCATACTGTGTTCCACAGTGGCCGCATCAATTCACAATCCCAGCAACAGTGTACATAGTTTCCCTTTCACCACATCCTCACCAACACTTATCTTTTGCCTTTTTGATGACAGCCATTCTAACAGGTGTGAGATAACATCTCACTATGGTTTTTATTTGCATTTCTGTGATGACTAGTGATGTTGAGCACCTTTTCACGTACCTGTTGGCCATTTGTATGTCTTCTTTGGAAGAATGTCTATTTCATGTCCTTTGCCCATTTTTAATTGTTTAATTTGGTTTTGCTATTGAGTTGTATGAGCTCCTTATGCATTTTGGAAATTAACTACTTATCAGATATATGGTAAACAAATATTTTCTTACATTCCATAGGTTGCCTCTTCAACTCTGTTGATTGCTAAAAAACATTTTAGTTTTATATAGTCCCACTTGCTTATTTTTGTTTTTGTTGCCTGTGCTTTTAACATTATATGCAAAAAAATCATTGCCAAGACCAATGTCAAGAATCTCTTGGCCCTGAATTTTCCTTGAAGAATTTTACAGTTTCAGTAAAGTCTTTCCTGAAGATTTTATTTAAGTCCTTAATACATTTCAAGTTTGTTTTTGTGAGTGGTGTAATATACGGTATCAGTTTCATTATTTTGAATGTGAATTTCTAGTTTTCCCAACATTTATTAAAGAGACTGTCCATCTATTCCCCATGGTATCTGGTGCCCTTGTCAAACATTAGTTGACAATACATATGTAGGTTTATTTCTCGGCTCTCTGTTCTGTTCTCTATTCATTGCATGCCACAACCACCACAGAATCCTTTCATTCACTCTCTAAATATTTGAATACCTACTGTGTGTATGGCAGCATGCTCAGATTGTGAATAAGTCTCTAGATCCTTGAGTTCATGGAGCTTAATGTTAGTAGAATGAGACCATACATTAGCGGATACAGATAATTACTTAGACAATTATGCTAAAGAATGATAGTAAAGTGCAGAGTACAGGGGGCCTGACAGGGGTTTTCTAATCCTGTTTTGGGAGTCAGAGAAGGCACCTGAGGAGCAGTTAGCCAGACAGATGGGTGGGAAAGAGTCATGGGAGGGAAGAAAATGTACAAAGACCAGAGATGAGAGTCAGTTAGGGAGACTGGAAGGACTGTAACAAAGAGCTGCTTATTCATTATTTACTGCATGCCTTACATCCTGCTGAACTCTACAGACATTAGCATCTATATCCTTATAATGACATGTAGGGGTAGGTATTACTCTTCTCACTTCACTGAAGAAAGATATGAAGAGATTAAGCAAGATGGCGGCATAAAAAGTGAGGTAGAAACCTCCTACCAAAACCACATATAACATGAAAATACAGCAAATACAATTAATCCTGAAAGAGCGACCAGAAAGAAGACTGCAACAGACAGCCTACATCTGGGAAAGAGAGAAGACCTCAAGGAAAAGGGTGAAGTAGCAAAGCCAGCATCCAGCAGAACCCAAGCCCTCCCCCGACCCCAGCTCACTGGCGGGAGGAAGAGAAACATAGCAGAGAGGGAGTAGAAGCCCAGAACTGCTAAATACCCACCCCTGGAGATCTACTCTTGCAGCATGAACCCACATTACATGGTGCTCTGGACATTAGAAGGGTTGGAAAGCAGAGGAAGGTGGAATACTCAGAAAGACTGAGATTCCAGCCAATTGTGGAGAACAGGTACTTTTGTCCCAGCCACTCTGGGACAAAAGAAAGGTGGGTACTTTGAAAAACTTTCCAACAGTGAGAGAGCTGCTAAAGGGGCAAGGATTACATAGCTTGCTGCACAGGATAAAAGTACAGGTGGACAAAATTGTCCCAGCACACTCAGCCCAGCAGGTTGGGAACTTTCAGGAGCATCACATGTTCCATCCCCCTGGCTGTAATGCAGCACCAAGGCCCCCCACTGCTATATGAAGCCTGCTGCTACTTCCTCCCAGCTAGTACCAGTTCACAAACCTGCTGTGCCTGCCATCACACCAGGACAGCCAGAGGGTAGCCCCGCCTACAGCAGCTACAAGGGTGTAACACAAAGGCTGCTCCCTATGCACTCAGCCTACGGGCTCTGGCTGTGGAGGCAGGCACTGCAGCTGGGTAGCAGGCAAGAGCTCTTTCCTTCCTGCAGGCAATGGACCTGTGTGCATGTGACCCCACCATTGCTCAAGGGACTGGGAAGCTCCAGAGAGTATGGCTTCTGGGCACTAGAGGGTGCCACCGACACAAACTTATTATTCCATAGTAATCATTAGGAATATGAAATGGCAAAAGAACCTGGTACAAACCAAAATCCCTCAAACACAAGAAAGAGTGCTAAATGAAACTGAAATCACCAATACTCCTGATAAATATTTCAAAATAAAAATAACATACTCATGGAGCTACAGAAAAATATTCAAGACGTCAGGGAGGCCTTCAAGAAAGAGATAGAAACTTTGAAAAATATAGTATCCAAAATGAAACATACAGTGGAGTGATGTAAAAACAGATTAGATGAGATAGAGGAGATGGTAAATGAAATAGAAATTAGAGAGCAGGAATACAAAAAAACTGAGGCACAGAGAGAAAAAGGATCTCTAGAAAGAATATTAAGAGAACTGTGTGACCAATCCAAATGGAACAATATTTGCATTATAGGGGTATCAAAAGAAGAAGAGAGAGAAAAAGGGACAGTGTCTTTGAGGAAATAATTGCTGAAAACTCCCCCAATCTGGAAAAGGAAGTAATTTCTCAGACCACGGAAGTGCAGAGATCTCCCAACACAAGGGACCCTAGGAAGCAACACCAAGATATAAAATAATTAAAATGACAAAGATCAAGGAAAAAGACAGTGTATTAAAGGTAGCCAGAGAGAGAAAAAAGATCACCTACAAGGGAAAACCCATCAGACTATCATCAGACTTCTCAGCAGAAACCTTACAGGTCAGAAGGGAGTGGCATGATATATTTAATGCAATGAAACAGAAGGGCCTCGAACCAAGAATACTCAGAATGCTCTACTGGCAAGATTATCATTTAAATTTGAAGCAGGGATTAAACAATTTCTAGATAAGCAAAAGTTGAGGAAATTTACCTCCCACAAACCATCTCTACAGTGTATTTTATAGGGACTGCTCTAGATGGAAGTGCTCCTAAGGCTAAATAGCTATCACCAGAGAAAATAAAACCGCAGTAAAGGAAGTACATCACTTAATTACTTAAGTGATTGCAAATTTAAATCAACTACCCACAAAGACAGTTAAGGGGTACACAGAGAGTACAGAATATGACACCTAATATATAGAGTGGAGGAGGAAGAAAAGGGAGAAAAAAAGAACCTTTGAATTGTGTTTGAAATAGTGTAATAAGTGAATTAAGTTAGACTGTTAGATAGTAAAGAAGCCACCCTTGAAACTTTGGTAACCACAAATCTAAAGCATGCAATGGCAATAAGTACATATCTATAGAAAATCACCCTAAATATAAATGGACCGAATGCACCAATCAAAAGACATAAAGTTAAAGAATGGATAAAAAAGCAAGACCCATCTTTATGCTGCCTACAAGAGACTCACTTCAAACCCAAAGACATACACAGACTAAAAGTGAAGGGATGGAAAAAGATATTTCATGCAAAAAATAGGGAGAGAAAAGCAGGAGTTGTAGTACTTGTATCAGACAAAATAGACCTCAAAACAAAGAAAGTCACAAGAGACAAAGAAGGACATTACATAATGAATGATAAAGGGGTCAGTCCAACAAGAGGATATAACCATTATAAATATCTATGTACCCAACATAGGAGCACCCAAATATGTGAAACAAATACTAACAGAAGTTAAGGGGGAAACAGAATGCAATGCATTCATTTTAGGAGACTTCAACACACAACTCAATCCAAAGGACAGATCAACCAGAGAGAAAATAAGTAAGAACACAAAGGCACTGAACAACACATTAGAACAGATGGACCTAACGGACATCTACAGAACACTCCATCCAAAAGCAGCAGGGTACACATTCTTCTCGAGTGCATATGGAACATTTTCCAGAATAGATCATATACTAGGCCACAAAAAGAGCCTCAGTAAATTCAAAAAGATTGAAATTGTACCAACCAGCTTCTCAGACCACAAAGGAATGAAACTAGAAATAAATTATGCAAAGAAAAAAAAGCCCACAAACACATGGAGGCTTAAAAACATGCTCCTAAGTAATCAATGGATCAATGCCCAAATAAAAACAAACTGAACAATATATGTAGACAAATGAAAACAACAATTCAGCACCCCAAAAGGCCGTGCTAAGAGGGAAGTATATTGCAATACAGGCTTAATTTAGAAAAAAAGAACATCCCATATGAACAGTCTAAACTCACAATTAATGAAATTAGAAAAAGAAGAACAAATGAGGCCCAAAGTCAGCAGAAGGAGGGACATAATAAAAGAGCAAAAATAAATAAAATCGAGAAGAATAAAACAATAGAAAGAATCAATGAAAGCAGAAGCTAGCTCTTCAAGAAAATAAACAAAATAGATAAACCCCTAGACAGACTTATCAAGAAAATAAAGTCTACACACATAAACAGAATCAGAAATGAGAAAGGAAAAATCACTATGGACACCACAGAAATAAAGAATTAATAGAAAATACTATGAAAAATTACATGCTAATAAACTGGATAACCTAGAAGAAATGGACGACTTTCTAGAAAAATACAACCTTCCAAGACTGACCCAGGAAAAAAACAAAATCTGAACAAAGCAATTACCAGCAATGAAATTGTATTTGTAATCAAAAACCTACCTAAGAACAAAACCCCTGTACCAGATGACTTCACCACTGAATTTTATCAAACATTTAGAGAAGACCTAATACCCATTCTCCTTAAAGTTTTCCAAAAAGTAGAAGAGGAGGGAATACTTCCAAACTAATTCTATGAGGCCAGCATCACTCTAATACCAAAACTAGTCAAAGACACCACAATAAAAGAAAATTACAGACCAATATCCCCAATGAACATAGATGTAAAAATATTAGCAAACCGAATTCAAAAACACTAAAATGATCATCCATCATGATCAAGTGGGATTTAGTCCAGGGATGCAAAGATGGTACAATATTTAAAAATCCATCAACATCATACACCACATCAACAAAAAGGACAAAAATTATCTGGTCATCTCCATAGATGCTGAAAAAGCACTTGACAAAATTCAACATGCACTCATGATAAAAACTCTCAACAAAATGGGTATAGAGGGCAAGTACCTCAACATAATAAAGGCCATATATGACAAACCCACAGCCAACGTCATATACTTCACAGCAAAAGACTGAAAGCTTTTCCTCTAAGATAGGGAATAAGACAAAGATGCCCACTTTGCCCACTTTCATTCAACATAGTACTGGAAGTCCTAACCACAGCAATCATACAACATAAAGAAATAAAAAGCATCCAGAATTGGTAAGGAAGAAATGAAACTGTCACTGTCTGAAGACAGCATGATGATGTACATAAAAAAACCTAAAGAATCCACTCCAAAACTACTAAAACTAGTAACTGAATGAGCAAAGTTTCAGGATACAAAATATGCAGAAATCTGTGGCATTCCTATATACTAAAAATGAAACAGCAGAAAGAGAAATCAGGAAAACAATTCCATTTACTATTTCATCAAAAAGAATAAAAGACCTAGGAATAAATCTAACCAAGGAGGTGAAAGACCTATACCCTGAAAACTACAAGACACAGGAGAGAAATTAAAGAAGACACCAATAAATGGAAATACATCCTGTGCTCATGGATAGGAAGAATTAATATTGTCAAAATGGCCATCCTGCCTAAAGTAATCTACATTCAATGCAATCCCTATCAAAATACCAACAGCATTCTTCAGCAAACTAGAATAAGTAGTTCTAAAATTCATACGGAATTGCAAAAGACCCCAAATAGCCAAAGCAATCCTGAGAAGGAAGAATAAAGCTGGGGGGATTAAGCTCCCCAACTTCAAGCTCTACTAGAAAGCCGCAGTAATCAAAACAACTTGGTACTGGCACAAGGACAGACCCATAGATCAATGGAACAGAATAGACAGCCCTGATATAAATCCAAACATACACGGCCAATTAATATATGTTAAAGGAGCTATAGATATACTATCGGGAAAGGACAGCCTCTTCAACAACTGGTGTTGGCAATACTGGACAGCTACATGTAAGAGAATGAAGCTGGATTATTGTCTAACTCCATACACAAAACTAAACTCAAAATGGATCAAAGACCTGAATGTAAGTAATGAAACCATAAAACTTTTAGAAGAAAACACAGGCAAAAATCTCTTGAATGTAAATACGTGCAACTTTTTCCTGAACACATCTCCTTGGGCAAGGGAAACAACAGCAAAAATGAACAAATGGAACTATATCAAACTAAAAAGCTTCTGCAGCAAAGTACACCATCAGTAGAACAAAAAGGCATCCTACAGTATGGTGAATATATTCATAAACGGCATATCTAATAAGGGATTAACACCCAAAATATATAAAGGACTCACATGCCTCAACACCCAAAAAGCAAACAACCCAATTAAAAAATGAGTAGAAGATCTGAACAGACAGTTCTCCAAAGAAGAAATTCAGATGGCCAACAGGCACATGAGAAAATGCTCTTCATCGCTAATTATCAGGGAAATGCAAATAAAAACCACAGTGAGATATCACCTCACACCAGTTAGGATGGCCAATATTCAAAAGACAAGATACAACAAATGCTGGCAAGGATGTGGAGAAAGGGAATCCTCCTACACTGTTGGTGGGAATCAACCATTGTGGAAATTAGTTCAACCATTGTGGAAAGCAATATGGAGGTTCCTCAAAAAATTAAAAATAGAAATACCATATGACCCAGGAATTCCACTCCCAGGAATCTACCCGAAGAAAACAAGATCCCAGATTCAAAAAGACATATGCACCCCTATGTTTATCACAGCACTATTCACAATAGCCAAGATAGGGAAGCAACCTAAGTGTCCATCAGTAGATGAATGGTTAAAGAAGATATGGTACATATACACAATGGAATATTATTCAGCCATAAGAAGAAAACAAATCCTACCATTTGCAACAACATGGATGGAGCTAGAGAGTATTATGCTCAGTGAAATAAGCCAGGTAGAGAAAGACAAGTACCAAATGACTTCACTCTTTTGTGGAGTACAACAATGAAACAAAAGTGAAGGAACAAAACAGAAGCAGACTCACAGACTCCAAGAAGGGACTAGCGGTTACCATAGGTACAGGGGTAGGGAGGGTCAGTGGGGAGCAAGGGGGAGGAAAATAAGGGACATTATGATTAGCACACATAATGTCATGGGGTCACAGGGAAGACAGTATAGCACAGAGAAGAAGTTGACTCTATAGCATCTTACTATGCTGATGGACAGTGACTGCAATGGGGTGTGTTTGGGGGACTTGATAATATTGGTGAATGTAATAACCACAATATTTCTCACATGAAACCTTTGTAACATTGTATATCAGTGATACCTTAAAGAAAAAAATAATAATCAAAAACAAATGAATTTAAAAAAAGAAATGAAGCCTTTAAGTTTTTAAGTAACTTGCCCAAGATCACATAGCTTGTAAGTTGGTTTGTATAACTGCAAATGCATATTAACTGTTACAATATCCTGTGGTTTTCACCATTTCTTCTGTTTTCTTCACTAGCTCTTCACCCTACTATTTGTTCCTCTCCATGTTCCCCCAGTTTTGCCATGGCCCTCTGCTCCTTTGGCCGTAAGCTTTCCCTGCAGGGTAAATGCGTCAGCCACCTCAGTTCTTTCTTCAGGATCACCAAGTGGCTTCCAGGCTGTCCACTTCTCAAACCAGATGTGCTTTCCTTACATAACCTTTACTGAGTTATTCTTCCAATCAACAACATGGGCTCAATTTCTGGTAACAAGTCAGAACTCTTCATATTCCATGGATTCCTTCACCTGGCCCTCCTGCTCTGTGGGGTTAGTGGGCTAGTGACCTGCACAAACCCTCCGCTCTGACTAGACCTGTCCAAGCTTCCTCTGCGTATGTGATGCTTATTTCTCATGCTCCTCCTTCCTTCCAGGTCTTTCCACATACTTTCCTTCTACCTGTAAATCCCCCTTCCCTACCTAACATGCCATGCCCTATTAATGTTTCAGGTTTCTCAGCATAAACTTTACATGTTATACAAAAATCTTCCATGATTTTTCTCCGTTCTGTTAAGTGACCCTCCTTGAAGCCACCATAGCACCTTTTATAACACCTATCATAACACAATATTAAAATTACCTCTTTCTTGTCTGCTACCCATCCCCTTACCAGTCAGCTCACCAAGGGCAGTTACAGCCCTAGTTTACCATTGCACCTCAGCACTTAGTACAGTGCCTGAATACAGAAGGCAGTGAAAACTGTTTTGTTAGATGAGTGACTGAACAAATGAATGAGTGAGTGAATGAAAGAATGAATCTGTTATGTCTTCCACCTGAATGCTTTTCCTTTACTAAAGTAAAGACATATTCTTTGCTCTGCTAATCCTACCACCCCTTTAAGACCAAGACTAAATTTTGTCTCCTTCTTGAGTTCATCTCTGTTTACTTTAGGCCCCATTTATTTCTTCCTCTTTGGCTTTGTTTAGTACTGTCATAACAATTCCACATCATGTTTTGAATTCCCTTCTTTTAGTTTATAAATGTTTAGTATATGTATGTTTTGTCTCCTCGGTCATTGACTCCTTCAGGGAAGAAGTAGACTATATGTCAGACTTCAGAGAGGGTTTGATAGAGGGTAGGGCTTCTTGATTTATGTATCTTACCCTTAGCCTAAGAGGCATGAATAAATTAAAATGGAAATTAATGTTCATGTCATTAAAGATACCACCAAAGCTTTGTCTTACTCCACTTCATGCATTATCTTAGTCCCAATAAGTGTTGCCACTCATTGATAAAAGAACATTTGCATTCCTACTTGGTGCAAAATAATTTAATATATAACTATACCTTATATTATTTACTATTTTTTCATACATGTTAGTTTAGTCAATTTTATTGTATTTTTCATGAAGGTAGGGTCACTTTTTCATACTTGGTTACCAGTGTAGCACTTAGCACATACATGCACAATACATATTTATTTAAAGATTGGTTAATTGGATATCATAAAATGGAATGCCATTTATGTATAGGCCTCAAGGTGATGCTTACTAAAATAATATTAATCATATATATTTTATGTAGGATTGTAATTCATATAGGAAGCTGACTTTATAATTGCTTTCTATTTTTTTTATATGTGAAGATTTGGAATTAACTTTGATAATTGAAGTAGTCAAGCCACTACCTGAAGAGAAAAATCTTAAGTCTCTATTGAATAAAAAGAAAGAGTTATAATTCTTTGTTCTTTAAGAGTTTACAACCTATTATGTCACTTGTTTAGCAATCATTACTTTAAAGATTTCCCGAGAAAATCTCTTATCTGTTATGTGTTAAAATCCCATTTAGATAGTTAATTCTTTCTGAAATAAGTGGAATGGATAAGTAAGCATAGAATTAAATACTGGTGCTGAAATTTTACCTCAGGCAATAAGGAAGAAAATATTTATATCATTATTTTTAGGTCTTCTAAAATATGTGGTATTTGGATAATATTAAAATAACAATCATTTTTTTTCCTTTCTAGACAAATGAAATTACTGATATTAAAGTAGGTCATTTCTAAATAACTAGAGCTTTGAAAGTTTTTCTACTTGACTTACTGTGGAGGTCCTTGCTTATTTACACTTAAAGAAAGAAAATTGTAGAAAAGCACCCACCCAGTGGTAGGCATAGGAACCCTGCACTCAGTCAGCGTCCCCTGCACATCTGGGGCCGTGGCAGCTTCCACTTCCTCTGAGAACGGACTGATGGGACAGACCACCTGGCATGTAAGTTCTCCTCAGGTGTCAGTGACATACGTAGAATAGTAACAGAACCAGCAAGACATTCTTGGCTCAGAAAATGATGCCTTCCTTAGATTTGTGCCAAAACCTGGCTACATGGAGAAAAGTAAGAAGTTTACCTTTATTCTGCTTCTGGAAAACTAGCAGAATCAAATTTATTATGATTTTTGCAATCCCGTATTTACTTAGACCTGTAATTGTATTTATCAAATTTCCTTTCATTTAATGAAGGCGTCACAAAATCAGATTTAATCACAACTCAGAATTTATGGTAATTTTCAAGACCAATTTGCCTTTCACTATCCATAAAGTTGGCTATACAAAATAGTAGCATAAAAAATCAGTACCTTCACAAGTATCTAAAAATATCCATTAACATACTAACCATAAAATATGATTAAAGCCAGTCCTTCTGTAGAAATACTTTGTCAGCCTATCATTGTTGAATATACCAGAAATTAAAAGAAAAAGTATATACATAAAATACTATTATTCAGACACTGCATTAATTCAACTGGTCTCATGCTAGTGCGTCCAAAATATTAGGAGGTTTTGCCATTGCAAGAATAAAGAAATGGATTAAAACTACAGAACCCTAAAATTAAAAAAAAAAGAAAAAGAAATTGAGATAACAGGCCTATAAAATAACCCATCAGATATATAAAAGTAGAATTTAACCAATGCCTATTTTCACATGATAAAACATCTAGTGGAAGATAAAGTCCTGAAATTGCTAAAAAATGTATTTAAGAAAAAGATGAAATGAGAAAGCCCCAAAAAGTTGTCAAGGAAAATGGAATACACTTTTAAATATAAATCATGTAAATACTTTGCATAATTCTTTCAGGTCATGCTCACAACATTTATTTAATTATGGTACATTAGAAAATTGTGGGTTTTTAAAAAAAATCATCACTTTCATTCTTGATTGCTTTAAACCCACACTGGACCAAAAAGAGTAACAGTTGAAATCTAATTTTATAGAAAAATCTTGAATAAAATTGTACCTGAGCAGAGGACCATCAGGAATTACATGACTAGTAAGACACCTTTTTAGGAGTAAAATTTTAAATCTTTTCCATGACCTTTTCCTAGTGGATCTGCTCAGATGAATATTTTCCTTGTGAAGGGCAAAATTTTTTAAGACTGTACTTCCTTTATATTTATTGCAAATCTGCCCTAATTTTAGAATAAACCTTTCTCTTTTAAATCAGACTACAGAGTACTCTCTTATCTGTACTGGTGTATCTCAAATGAGCAAATGTTAAAGACATATTAAAGGGAAGGGCCTAGTAAGCAGAAAAACACCTTCAGTGGTCCTTCTCTTCCAAAGGACACCTTGATCAGTATATTTGTAAGTATTTAACCGTTTCTGAATTGTTTGAAGAGGTTTGCCCTCTAGGAGCATTTTCTTTCATTCAAATGTGAGACCTTCCTAATGATTTATAAACTCACAAGGGTGTGTTCTTTTCCTACATATATATATAATAACAATATTATACACAGCAGTAATAGTAGTGTAACTCCATTCAGGTACCCAGACCAGATTCCAGTGTGTGTAAGTATGTGGGAGGGGCTCTTCCCACACATACTTACACCAAGCAATTCTCGAACATCAGCAGGGTGTTGGGGAACTCAACTCAATTCGGATGCCATCTGCCCACAGACAGCACCAGATTCCCAGGTTAAGGGCTCCTTCCTACAAGACCACCCTTCACCCCCTACTCCAGACACGGGTCACAAGCTCCAGGCAGTTACCTCTGCTTCTGACCTACCCACTACAGACTGGGGGTTCCCACAACCTTCCCCTTAGGTTCAATTAATTTGCTAGAGGAGATCACATAACTCAGAAAAACACTGACATTTACCAATTTAGTAAAGGGTTCAACTTAACAGCCAGGTGAACAGAGACATCAGGCAAGTCCCAAATAAAGGAGCTTCTATCTTTGTGGAGCTTGGGGCCTGGCCCGGTGGCATGTGGAGGTGTTCTGGTTCCCCAAGCTTAGAAGCTCCCTCCGACTGAGGAGCAGGATCCAAAAGAGTAGAGAGATAAACTCTTCTCAGGGGTTTCTGTGAGGGCTTCATTGCATAGTCTTGACTGACTAAATTATCGGCCATTGGTTGATTCAACCTCTAGCCCTGCTCTTGGATGGGAATCCAGAAGTCTTTCATTAACTTGACAAGACACCCATTTCACCTTTAAGACTCTGCAGAGTTTTCAGGAATAATGGATGAAGACCTAATGTACCTGGGAAATAGATATTTGATCATATGAATGACCAAATATGTATTTCTTGTGACTCATTATATTACAAAACTAATACATTAGGCAGTAAATAGAAAATGTAGTAAGCAGGCTTGGCCTTTGAGGCAAAAAATAAAGCAAATAGGTAAATATTTTTAATGCCTAATATATATATATTTCTACACTTTTTATCAGAAGTGATACTAATATTATAGTAGATGAGTAATTCAAAATGTGCAGTTAAATTTTTTTTGAATGACTTTATGGGGTGCTAGCCCGTATGAAATGGCACTCCCATCCTAAAATCTAGGAACTTCAAAATCAGAGTTCTAAGCCATACTTTTCTGTAGTCTCATGGGCTTTTAATTGAAATTTGAAGCTTCAAAGAAGACATTTTATCTATGTGGTGCTTTCTGTGCTAAAATACTGCCCCTCTGACAGCAGGGAACTGTGCTTTCATCAGCAACTATGAAACTCATAAATATTCAAATCATAGGACTAAAAAGGACTATGTAGAGTCATTTAAAACATTTTCATCAGTTTTCATTTGAGAACATACCCTGTTTTTGAAACTTTGTAAGAAGAAAAGTTGAGACCCTCCCTAGGAAACTACTTATAGCATTTAATTCAAACAGCATCAGAAATCCTTGTTCTTGGTCTAAAACTCTCGTTTTCTGATTTGAACATGTTTCTTCTCTTCCAAAGACACCCTAAAATCGATGGGCACATACCAGATAGTAAAAGTTTATCATGAGGCTCCGCTGTGTGTGGCACTGGCACCATCTCAGCCGTGAGGCCCTGGGTCCTGAGTGGCCCAGCATCAGACCCCACTCTGCGTGGGATTCAGTATCACCTTTGCTGCAGCATCCAGTCTGTGATTTTATAGTGACATATATTCTTTCAATCAGAAAAAAAAAATTCTTTTAAAATTGAAATATATTTAATTCTTTTTCCATCCTTAACCAGCACTAGAAAAAAAACCCTATAAACACAAAAACACTTAAGTCTAGCCAATCTGTTCTAGATCAGACCCCACTCTGCATGGGATTCAGTATCTCCTTTGCTGCAGCATCCAGTCTGTGATTTTATAGTGACATGTATTCTTTCAATCAGAAAAAAAAATTCTTTTAAAATTGAAATATATTTAATTCTGTTTCCATCCTTAACCAGCACTAGAAAAAAACCCTATAAACACAAAAACACTTAAGTCTAGCCAATCTGTTCTAGATACAGATACTAAGGCACAAGTGAGCCTTTTCAGTGTCAGAACATAGGCGGACGTGTATGCATTACTTCGCTGCGATGTGTTCAGCAGCGGCCAGAGTGTCTGCGTGGCAAGGAGGTGAGGGTGGGAAAGAGCACCTGGAGGTGCGCGAGGGTACAGCCACGCCATTGGACTCAGATGAAAGGGCCTTTCCAAGCACACATCCAAGGGCACAGAAAACATGCACCACTTATAAGGAAGGATTTTTTTCAATGATGGTTTATTCTATTCTTTAGGGTATGGGCTTCACTAACAGGGAACATTCAAGGCATGCGTCTATTAACAAACTGGAATATGAGAATGAAAGGCTCCGAAATGATCTTGCAAAACTCCATACCAGTGTAAAATCAGCATGGGCTAATCAAAATACCTGTGAAAAAACAGGACAGTATGCCTACCACAGCCAAATAAAAATGGAAAAAGATGAAGACAGGTATGCTAACTCCATTCTATATGGACGTGAATGTATAAACATTTAATTGAAATCTATTTTTAAACAGTTTAAATTATAATTTTATATACTTTGTCTTCAGTTTAAATTTTATTATAGTGATAATGCAGTAATATAGAATACGTTGCTTTATATGAAATTCTGTGTTCTCAATAGCTTTGCAAATATAACAGTGAAATGGGTAGAGAGTGACAGTGAATTTTAGTTACTCACTTCAGACCCTTCTTAGTAACTGATGTGGCATACAAAATATACAAAGAAGTAATCTTATTTTTTATTCATAGTCATAGGGAAGAAAAACTAGATTGTAACATGATACATATGTTGTTCAAACAAAATAGAAACTATAGGAAATGTCACTTCCGACTTAACTTCAAAAATATATACACTTTATATTGACACTCCAGCAGTGGAAATAAATTTGGTCACTTCACAGGGAAAGAATCTGTGGATGTGGAAGAGAGGTTTTCTTAGTGAAGAGAAGCATATGGAAAATCAGTATCTGCTGTCCACATTATCCCATGCCCCTTAAAATGTCTAAGTTCAAAACTTAAGCAAATATAGCAACCATAAAATTACATAATTTACTCAAGTTCAATAAAAGATTTATTTATGGGGTCAGAACTGTCTCTGATGGCCTGAAAAAACAGTAAAAGTATTTTTCCAAACTTGGGGAATATTCAGCAGAACAAATTTCTTTAGGATCTCAGAGCCATTAATATGCTGATAATACATCATGAGTTTCCAAGGAGAGGTACAGTGTGAACATCCCCCAAACTTACTGATATCAGATTTATTAAAATTCTGTGGTGCTGAAATGGTGAATTAATAGGTCCAGACCCAACTCCAAAACAACCTTTGCTCATAATACTGAGTACGAAAACCTTACATATTGTTTTCACACAACATAATCAATATTTACAACCTGGGGAAATTTATTTAACCCTTGTAACCCTCAGTTTCCCAGCTGACAAATACGGACAATAATTATGGGGGTTTTGTGAGGATGATTATAGTAGAAAACATATAGTTTCATATAAAACATATAGTTCCATTAACCATTATTATGATCTTATTAATATCACTACCAGAGTTGTTAGTGTTCATAGCAATACTAATACTTCAACAACTCACAGTGCCTAAAGTATGTTCGATGGGCAGATGAATGGCTGAATTTGCCATTTTCTTAAAGATAGCCCTGTGGCGGAGGCGTGATGCGAGGCTCATCTTTGTAACCAAGCATGCCCGGTTCTTCAAGCAGATAAATCCAGAAATCCATGGAATGTCTTTAAAAAACATGTCAGACATTCTGGTGGATGTAGTAAAGCATGCTCCCATTTTCACCACCTCAGCCTTGGTGTATTAGGCTACATACTAGTCCGACGTAAGAAATAGCAACCATTCCAAAGTGCTAAATTAATTACCCTCTTCAGGTAGTGAAGGAAGGGAATGAGGGAACACTGCCTGCTACCCTGAAAAAGTACCCTGGTGGAGGGGCGGGGAGGTGACAGAGCATTGTGCACAAAGGCAGTATGGGGAGGGGGGAAGGGGTCACTGGGCCATAGCCATGGGCTGTGGTGGATATGGGTTATGGTGACTGCTCGTGTTGACTGGCTGATAGAACTGAAAATCTGTCCAAAAGGGGTCTAATCTCAATTAGGGTATAAGAATATACCTCAATATCGAATAAGCCCTTTACAAAATGCTTTCCTACCTCTACCCTATGGATTCATTTCTCCATTAGTCAAATCACAACCCCATGTTCAGTTGACCCTTGAACAACATGATTTGGAACTGAGCAGGTCCACTTATATGTGGATTTTTTCAAATAAATATATTGGAAAAGCTTTTTGGAGATTTGTAACAATTTAAAAAACGTTTTTTTTCTCTAGCTTACTTTATCTTAAAACAGTATATAATACATATGACATACAGAATATGTGTTTATCGACTGTTCATGTGATAGATAAGGCTTCTGGTCAACAGTAGGCTATCAGTAGTTAAGTTTTGGGGGAGTCAAAAAGATGTGGATTTTCGACTGCATGAGTGGTTGGTGCCCCAACCCGTGTGTTGTTTAAGGGTCAGGTGCATATAGTTTTCTCATTGTAAGAGAAAAGCAGGCCCCTAAAGGTATTATAAAGGGTCTTCCTGGGTATTCTAGTCAGGACTAGTCTGTACTGAGCACCCATTCAGTACAGAATATTTTTTCCTGTTCTTGCTTGTTGGGAGTAACTTAGCCTTAGGTAAGGTACCAGGTGTTGTTATTTAAACAAAAAGTCTACTTTTCATTATTTTTAAAAAGTATTTTTATTCCTTGGGTTGCCCCTTTTTTTCTTCTTGTTGGGCAGTGCAGAATGTATTAAAGTGCCTAGCAAAAACAAGACCGTAGGGGACACAGAAAGCAGGGTAAGAGACAAAATGCTCAGCGGGCGATTATCTTAATAAGCCGGTCGCACTTCTGTCCCCGCTGCAACGCCTTGTGTCCCGCAGTCCCATTTGTTGAAAGTGTCATTAAATTTGTTTTAATGTCTTGTCTGATTTCAGTGTTCTCCAGTGACCTGATTTTTAAAAGAAACAGCATTTCAAATGTCCTGAATAAATTATTACCCATGTAAAACCCACTATGGGGAAAGAGTTGCTGAGATGCAAGGACACTGTGAACTCAGCAGTGGAGAACTGGAAAGCACATACCTAATAATTTAGCAAGTAAAAAATAAAATATTCTTTATTTTCCTCACAGCAAGCTCACTGAAGTCAAATATATATGTATATGTATTTGTTAGGCATAAAATAATCGGAAAATGCGTAAGTCATATTTACATATCAATGGCTAATGCAATAAGGTCTTTTAAAACTATTTAGGAAGGAAAAAGCTTTTAGGTAAAAGTATATAAAGATAAATGTTCCACAAATTTTAAAGTCTGTAGTCTAATTTTTAGCCACTTCCTGCTTTTAACTGAGAGAGATTTGTGTAATACATTATTGAAATAATCTATCCATATGGAAGTAACTCAATTTTTGTCATTTTTTACTCCTGTTAGAAGTGATGTTTGTCATGCTTCTCCACTTAAAATGTGAAGCATTTTATGATATTCCAAAGGATTTTCTTTCCAATAAGAAAGTTATTCAGCACTTAAAAAAAAATGAATGAGATGCAATTGAATTTGGTGAGGACATACTGAATACTCTTAAAGTTTTTAAAAGTTAAAGTTTTGAAGTTTAAGGACAATTTACAAGCTAATTTGGAATAGTGGTATCCACAGTGATTAATACATAACTAATTTTAATGACAATTTTTAATAAATGGAGTTGTATCATTACCTACAGTACATACTTAAAAATGAATGTTTTGTTTTAAGTTACATCATGCACTGGAAAGATTTTAGAAATCACAAACCTTAATCATTAAAATTGCTTCACATGTGGTTAGTAAATCAAAAGTTTCTAATCCTAAAAAAATCACACAGTTGGTAGGTTTGTCATAACCACTGTCACAGGATCCTTTGTCAAGGAATCATCATCTAGAAGGAAATTTTGTACCATGGTGTTACTCAATAAGGAGCAAAACTTGCAGGATGAACAATTCTAGGCCAGGAAATAATGAGTAGGTCATAGAAGAGGGAGCATTATGCGACGTGTTAGAAGGTGAGGTTGGAAGCGGGTAAACCTGCATAGTTTGTGAAGGGATCCTGTTCCACACTGGGGACACTATCCTGTAGTCCAGGGAAAATTAATGGAGGGCCAGGACTGGCTATACAATCAGATAATTCTGAAAGCTGTGCAGAGAAATGACAAATCTCAAGTTAGGGTAGGACTGGCTCCCCAAGAAAGCCATCAGCTCCTACCCTCTTGGCAAAAGTAGGCAGAGGCTGTGGACTAGGGCCTGTGGAAAAGCTGATTGAACAGACCAGCTTGTGAGGGGGTATCAAAAGCATTCTGAAATAACTTTTAAGATAGTTTTTTAATTGATACACTTAGCATTTTTTGCAAGGTGTTTTTTTGAAGTATTTGAATAGCTGTATTACAGAAGAAAAATTGTTATGTATAAAAATGATTTAAAACAAAGTACTTCACTTCATAATGTGGTCTTCCCTTCCAATATCTACATTTTATTGATCTTACAATAAAAAGAATTTGTTCATATATAAATTTTAGTAATTAATACCATAAAACTGCATCTATACCTCCAAAGCAAAATGGATGACAGATAATTATTTAGATAATTTAGGAAAAATAATGCTTTTCCTGAAATCTCTGTATAATTGAGATTACAGAGAGAGATTTCTTGAATCACTTCTATAATTATCTTATTTTTCCACTGTGCTTTGAAGTATAGATGGTAACCTCACTCAAATTAAAAGGTTCAGCTGAAGATTCTGTGCAGATGTACTATGCAATTGTTATAATTCTATTTGAACTGTGGGATGTTTCAACTTATTGTACACATCATAAACCATGTTATTTCAGTTTAATTTGCTTCTCTGTTTCCATGGTAATTATGGATTGGGAGAATGGATTTAAAAAAGATATATTTCAAGATAAGTAAAAATGGAAAACATGTTGTTTGGTTTTTTGTACTAATTTATAGATGCCTCATTTAACTTTTATTGCTATTTGTATGCATAGCTTTCAAGATGTTTACATAATAAGAAACAAATCTACATAGACAGTCCTTGGATAAGAGCAAAGAAAAATAATGTAAAAATTTTTTGTACTGTGTGAAATTAGACTATGAAGGCTTTGAAAGTGGTTAATCAATGCCTGTGGAGGACTTGAATCATTAGTAAAAATAAATAAATATTTTTAAATTGAAGGGATTTTTTATATTTTCATAGTCTTTGATGATTTTGATTCAACTTCAACCCCATTTTCATGAATTAACATTCAGAAAGGTATTTATTTAGTCCCAAACAGCCCATGCTGTTAAGACCTTTTTGTGAGGATTTTAGGATAAATTAGGTTTGTTCCTTTTTTTTATTATTCATTTGATTAGTCAGCATACCAAAATCTTAAGTATCACTGGTATTTTATTCAGTCTCATCTTCTACCCTATATTATAGCCCAAATTGTGTATTGTGCCTTCCATCCAAACTGTGGAGTTCAGTTATCATCACAACCCTTTATATAAATGAAAAATTGAAGTCTCAGACAGATACAGCCACCTGGTCAAGGCCATACAACTAAGTGCGGAGGAACTTAAGGAGATGATGTAAATTGAAAACGTAAACTATCAAGCCCTATAGGAGTCAGAATCATTGTTATACAAAGACTTGTTCTAGCATCAAAAAATATGGCTCTTTTAAGAAAGTCAGGGAGGTTAAGTGAACTAGAGAATAGAAAAAGAGTATCTACTTAGAACTGTCAAGGGCAGCAGCATTAGCTGTTCTGAGATTTTTCTCAGACTGGTTTCATGTGTTTTAATTAAGCAGCAGATAGAAAAGTAAAATGCAAAAAGGGAAGCAATACAAATAGGAGAATATGTTTAACAATTACACAGTTTTCTGCTTCATTATTAATTGTTTTAAGTCCTTTAAGTGGAGTAGAAATAATTCATCAGGAAAATTATTTTCAAAGAAATACCCAGATAACAAGCCCAAACATGTTGTGTTTTCCCCCAAGTTAGACATCAAGAAATGTAAATCCTTGGCTACCTAATCAAGCATGTGTCCTCGATAACCATAACAACTGTTTCTTCTCTCTTAGGCTTAGCCGAGATCATGAGCCAAATAGAAGCGCTACGCCCCTGTTGCCACCTTTGCCGTTTCAAACCAAAGAAATGACAAGTCCTTTGGTTAGTGACGATCAAGTATTCCCACTGGTGAGTTGCTGGCTACTGATTATATTTTTTCCTTTAAGGGGTGATTACTCTTACTGATGTATACATAGTTGTTTTAAAAAATGTTGTTCCTTGAATAGGACCCCAAGATGGGTCGGTGAGTCTCTTGGCCATACCTGTCTATAGTAGGAAGAGAGATCCGTGATATTCCATGAAGCATTTCAATCAGTGGTTATTCACCTCTAGTGCAGGGGAGAACTACTGGTGGTGCTTTTTTAAAATTCAAGTGCTTGGAACTCAGCCCTAGACATTCCATGAGTCCTCAAGGATCTGTATTTTTAAAGAACTACAAGTGATCTTTTGTGCTTGTTTAAAAAAAAATTTTTTTTTTTTACTGTCTCTGACATACATACAGAAACATGCCCAAATCAGAATTGGACAGCCTGATGAATTATCACAAAGGGAACACATCACTGTAACTACCACATAGGTAATAAACAGAACATTAGTAGCACTTCAGAAGCTCCCTTCATGTCCCCTCCAGTCACTCCCTCGACTTGCTCCCACTGTCCTGACTTTAAATATCATAAATTAGTTGTGTTTGTGAATTTTATATAAATAGTATCATACTCTGTGTGTTCTTTTATGTCTGGATTCTTTTGCTCAACATTGTTTCTGAGTTCATTATCTATATTGTTTTATGCAGCTGTAGTTTATTTTTGTTTCTCTATAGTATTCCATTGTATATAAATACACATACAATGATATTACAACTTATCCACGCTACTGCTGACTGGGCATTTCAGTTATTTCCTGTTTAGAGCTATTACAAATAACACTACTAAAAACATTCTTGTATGTGTCTTTTGGTACACATGTATACATATTTCCATTGGATATGTACCTAAGAGTGGAATTGTTAGGTCATAGGATATCCATAGGGTAGCTTTAGAAGGTACTGCCAAGCTGTTTTCCTAACTGTTTGAGATGGTTAATACCCCAACAGGTAGTGTCTGAATGCTCTCCTTGTCCTACATTCTTTCCAGTACCTTCTGGTATTACTAGTCTTTTAAATTTTAGCTTTTATGGTCAGTGTGTACTAACATCTTATTGTGGTTTTAATTCTTATTTCTCTGGTGCTTAATGAAGTTGAGTACATTTTCACATATTTCTTGGCCATTTTGATAATCCTCCTTTGTAAAGTGTTTGTTCAATTTCCTTGCCTAATTTTCCACTGGGTAGTCTTTATTCTTATTGATAATGTGGGAGTTCTTTATGTATTCCGGGTATAGGCCCTTTGTTGATGATATGTATTGCAAATATCTTCTCCCACTCTTAACTTGCGTCTTAGTGGTATCTTTTAATGACCAGAAGTTCCTAATTTTAATACATTTGAATTTGAACTCATTAATTTTTTTCCTTTATGGTTAATGTTTTTTGGTGTCTTGTTTAAAACTTTGCCTGTCACAAAGTTATAAAATTATGTTATCTTCTAGAAGCTTTGGCTCTTTGCTTTTCATATTTAGATCTGCACTTGGAATTAATTTTTGCATATGGTGTAAGGTAGGATTCTCAATCCCTTTGGAAATATTCAACTGAACTTGCACATGTATTACAGTCCTGTAGATTCTTTTGGATTTTCTATATTCAGAATCAAAATAATTAGTTTGATTTTCTACTTCCAAATCTTCATACCTTTTAAAATTTCCCTTATGTTATTGTACTTATTACAACATCCCGTAAATGTTTAGTAGAATTGGTGTTTCCAGCATCCTTCTTTCATTCTCAGTTGCAAAGGGAAAGCTTTCAACATTCTAACATTTTATATGATATTTGCTATAGATATTTTGTACATTCTTTTTAAAAGATTAAAGAAGTTCCCTTTTATTCCTGGATTGCTAAATTTGTTTTCATGCATTGATACTGAATTTTATCAAATTCTTTTTCTGGCTCTATTGAAGTAACCATATAATTTTTCTCCTTTCCTTTGTTAATGTGATGTTTTTTCTTGATTTTATATCATTAACCCAACTTTGGTTAATGGAATTAACTGGAATAAACCCTGCTTGATCACTGGATTTGATCTGTTCACATTAGTTTAGAATTTTTGCTTTGTGTTCACAGAAGTGATTAGCCTGTAATGTTCCTTTGTTGTCCTTGTCAAGCTTCGGTATTAAATTATACTGACCCAATAAAACAGGTAGGAAGGGTTCTTAGTTTCATATTCTTCTGTTTCCTCATTTTCCTTGACTCCCTGTGTTGGTCTTTTTGTAAAAGATTAAAAAAGCAACTCTCCCAGTCTTGAGGAAGTAGCCTCATACTGGTTAATTTCAGTTTTAATATTTTTCAGTTCTTGAATTTTCACTTGATTCTTTTTTATAGTTTCTAGCTCTCTGATGAAATTTTCTATCTTGTGACTTAATTTATTGACCATAATAATCACACTTTTTTAAAGATATGCAGTTTTTCAATTCAGAAGTACTCTTAGCAATTACCATCATTTGTATTCAAAATATATTATGTCATTTTTCAGTGCCTCTCCATAATACACTAATATTACATACATCTTCTAAAAAATAACAAGCAAACCTAGAAAATTTTTAAACAGGATGGAGTATGAGTTCTTTTCTGCTTTTCTTAGACTCTTTCACCTTCTGGTAGAGACTGGAAGTAAGATTTAAGCTGCTGTGGAAGGAGAAAACTTAAAACTTAACTTTTGAGGTTTTACAGATCTCTAAAACCCTGAAATCCTCTCTTGTGTTCATCTCAACTTTCAGAACTCCAAAGTAAGCACATACTCCAGTCAAGCAAGAGAAATAAAAGAGGGATAAATGGCTAAATGTGCCATTGTCCTAATAGCAGATGATTTTAGGATCACTAGTTGCTGTCAGTTCTCACCTAATCAGACACACATGAAGGAAGTGATGGGCGTGTGGGGATTGCTTCAGGCTGGGAGCCCAGGAAAATGATCCCCGAGGAGGGAACGTTTAAGTTGAGTTTAAGTTGAACGTTTAATAACAAAAAAAAAAAAAGATCCAGCTTCACAAAAATCTGGAAGAATAAGGTTTCAAGCAGAGGGAACTATTGGCGCACATCTGTAAGTTTGCTAAATTTGAGAACAAAGACAGGGTGGGGTCTAGAACTTAGGGAAGAGAGAATGGAAATGGGACAGAGGAAATCCAGATGTGTAGAGACTGTAGGCCATTGGAAGAAATATGGATTTTATTTTAAAGTACTGGGAAGCCATTGGAAAATCACAAGTGGCGGAGTACATGATCTGTTTAAAAATTGTTTTAAAAGATCCTTTTGACTGCAAAATAAAGAATTAGTTAGAGAGGCAAAGGTAGAATTGGGGAGAACAATCGTCAGGCTATTTCAGTCCAGACAAGAGATGAGGCTGGGCTTGGAAGCAGTGGAAGTAGAGCAACATGTTGGATTCAGGAAATGTTTTGGAAAGCAGACCAAACTGACAACAGGTTGGCTATGGGGAGCAAGGGAAAGAGGGTGCAAAGATGGCTCTGAGGATTTTACCCTCAGCATTGGGTGGAAGCTAGTACCAATTCCTCATATGAAAGACTAGGGGAAGGAGCAAGGTTAGAGGAGAAAATCATGATTTCTAGGGTGGACATTTAAATTTAAAATGTACATTAGACATGCAAATGGACACATCAAATAGGCATTAGGATATGCGAATCTGATATTCAAGGAAGAGATCAGAGCTGGGAGTAAAATATGGCAGTAATCAGCCTTTGGCAGATATTTAAATTTGCAGGACTTGATGAGAATACTTAAAAGAAGAGAAATAGAGAAATTATCCCAAGGCAAAGCCTTAGACCATACCATTTAGAGGTCCCATGGGAGTCCTTGGGGAGAACAAGAAAGTCTGATGGTAAAGGAGATGGAACTCAGGGAGGGGCAAGGTTCATCTGCAGTGGTACAATCATCAGAAGCTGAGAAGGAATAAAATCCACAGTATAGGTAGAAGGAAGAGTCTCTGAAACAGAGTATGACCTCAGATATGGCTACAGGTACAAACAGGTGTGGAGAGATGAAGGAGCTCCCGCATAAAAGGCAAGGCCATGAGCAAGTGCCTGAGAAAGTGAACAGTAGAATGGTCAGGCAGTGTAACTAACCATTTGACATTTGTGGTCATGAATTGAAAGAGAGCCATGCTCTGCAGTACTGTAATTCCTCCTCCATCTGGCTGCCCCAGCATTCAACAGCCCAGGTGTTGGCATGGTTCAGGCAGTTTAATTAGGCCTGGGTTTCACCAAGTATTTATTTGCATATATTGGATGATATCAGCTGGACTCACAACTTTATTATTTATAACTTCCAAATATATATCTCTGACCCAGACCTATCTTATGAGATCTAGACTGATACATCTGTCCCACTTCCTATTTGACAATCTGAGTCCCAAGCATTCTGCAGAATCAAATGCATTTCCCTCGTTCATATATTAATTCAAAAATTTTATTGAAAATATACTCCGCCAGAATCTGTCAAAAATAAATAAGACCTTATCCATGGGCTCTTTTCTGTTTTCCCTCTCTCAATAAGTGGCATCGATGTCACCCAGTCACTCAAGTCAGAATCTAGAAAGTCATCTGTCTGAGGTCAGGGTTCCTGAACTTGAGATGGAGATGCTTGTGAAAGCAATTTATTGAGGGAATATTCTCAACAGCAGCAGTGAGGCAAGCAGTCTAGGAGAGAGGAGGAAAGCTAAACAAGGAAGAGGTCTCAGCTAGAGATTAGTTTAGCTTGATCTCACCAGGAGCTTGGAGCACAAATTGCCCAAGAGTTGGTTTCCCGGGAGACAAGAAGTCTGGCTTTTTGTGCACCTGCATTAATCAGTCATTGTCTCTGAGAGGAGGAGCGGATGGGCTGAGGGGATTGCAACTTCCAGATGAGGCAGGAGGCTCCAGTTTGGCCAAAGGCAGGTCTCCAGAGAAGTGGCAAGCTGGGAGCTGAAGCAGCCACACCCAAAGCAACCAAGCACAGATGTGCTAACCTGGTGAAGGGGATTCGGGTAGGGCACCCACAGCATCCCCTAGGGGCTACCTGTTGAGCTACTCAGATCCATGTTCTTTTCATGTTCATTCCATTCAAGTATACTTCTCCAAGATTCTGGCTGGCATACTTTATGGGGAAACTTGTAACAAGAGGGTCAGTGAGACAAACTGTAGCCCTAAATGCTGCACTTGATCTCAAGAACTTAACTGCAACTCATTATCTCCTCACCCATTCTAGATTCCCCGCCCCGTCAGCTGGTACTTCATATACTTCACTGCCTCCATCACGTAGCAGTCGTCTTACCTCTTCATGAGTTACCTCTGCCAGGACAGTGCCTCTTTTCTGTGCCTCTGATCTATCAGCACAAGGAGCCCACAGTGACTAGGTGCCAATAAAGCTTTAAGTTTACTGAGACTCTTACAGGTCTCTTGGTGGAAGCACTTCCCCTGTGAGACCAACAGAACCTAAAGATACAGAGACAGAAGGCAGGGATCCACCAAAGTGATAGAGAATGGAGCCATTCCTACATCCTGCCTTTTTTTCCTCAGATCCATGCATCCAACACAGTAGCATATAATGGCCATTGGTTTGAAGTTTATACCATATCCTGAAGATTGGCACCCCTTCCTCACAGCATATAATTCCCAAGCTGACGCCTCCGTGTGCCTTCAGGAAGCCACTTGGGTTGTCACCTTCCAGATGGTTCGTATGTGGCAGGACCAATGGGTGCCATGGCCATGCTCCCACTGCCGTATTCCGCGGCTGTAGGGTAGATTCTTTTACTATTAATCAGGACCCCATGTCAGTGAATCAGTCTGTGAGCCCTCACTCCAAGGCCCTACAGGCAGGAAAAGCAAACCCATGGAATACATGTGCGTTTTGGCAAGGAAAAACATTGCCCTTTCCAAGGTGTAAGGGACCTGATGCAATGTAATTGCCACCAAGAAGCTGGTTGGTCTTCTTGAGGAATGGTGTCATCTCAGGAGCTCAGCTTTGGTCTCTACTGTAAGCAAATCACTCAATAGCAACAGTAGCTTAATAAACCTTGGGAGACCATTGCTGTTTGGGGCCCATGCATAATTTCTAAGGGACAGAGGCTGGATCAAGAGGCTGTCCACCTCTTAGATGTTCTCTCTCAACCAGGGCTTAATAGCATGAAGAGCTGTTCCGAAAATAATACACAGATTTCTGCTGCAGATGGCATGGCCTTGCTCCAGAATCTTAAGGATATGCAACACAACTTTCCCATTAGAACTTTCCAGAGGTCCCACAAGGCATTTTTCTCTACTAGAGATTCTTTAAGTACAGGATATGCTAAGTCATTTGGCCCAAGTACTTGTAACCCATTCCCAAACTACTTCAGAGCCCTTTCTTGCTTTAGGCCCACCCACCCCCAAAAACAGCCTTCTCTGTCAACTAATAAATGAGTCATATTATTCCACCCAAAACCTACCAACCTCTGTGCTTCTTTCACAGTGATAAAAAATGCAAGATGCATTAATTGGTGCTTAAGAGATGTCCTGACATGCTCCATATATGACTGAATACCTAAAAACAATGTGTCAAGCCTCTGAATCATTTATGGCATTTATCTTTCACTCTCTGGAGTACAGCCTTTCCAAGCCTCAGCACTTCTTCCTCATCAGGTTTTAGAATGATGTTAAAGTTAATAATGAAGTCCTACAGTCTATAGTCCTTAGAATGTCCAGATGGCCCAGCATCCTTCAGAATGTATTGTGACAGCATCATTAATGTAAGCATAATGTTGAGGCAAAAGTGTGGATGTGTACTTTTGGGTATCCCACATGAATGCTAACTGCTTCTGTTCTTCCTCCTCATTGGATATTTAAAAAAATGCATTCTCAAACAGAGTAAAATACTTAGGAATAAATCTAACCAAGGAGATGAAAGACCTGTACTCTGAAAACTATAAAACACTGATGAAAGAAATTGAAGGTGCCACAAATAAATGGAAAGATATTCCATGCCATGGACAGGAAGAACTGATATTGTTAAAATGGCCGAATGACTGACCTCAAACCAGAAAAAGATGGCAGCATGAGAAGTGAGTCAGAAACCTCCTCCCAAAACCACACATAACATGAAAATTCAGCAAATACAACTAATCCTGAAAAAGCAAACTGAAGACTGCAACAGAATGCCTATATCTGGGGAAAAACTTCAGAGAAAATGGTAAAGTAGCAAAGCCATGATCCAGCAGGACCCAAACCCTCCCCCAACCCCAGCTCACAGGCAGGAGGAAAAGAAACAGAGCGGGGAGGGAATAGAAACTCAGGACTGCTAACTACCCAGCCCTGGAGATCTGCTCCAGGAGCACGAACCACATTACATGGTGCTCTGGAGATTAGAGGGGTTGGAAAGCAAAGACAGGCAGAAAACTTGGAGAGACTGAGTTCCAGATGCTTGTGGAGAACAGGTACCGACAACCAGCTGCTCTGGGACAAAAGGCGGGCACTTAAAAAGACTTCCCAATAGCAAGAGGGGCACTAAAAGGACAAGGATTATACAGAGCTTGCTGCTCAGGAGAAAGGACAAGTGGACAAAATCATTCTAGCACACTCAGCCCAGCAGGCTGGGAACTTTCAGGAGCTTCAGGTACTCCATCCCCCTGCTGGCAACTTAGCGATGAAGCTCCCACTGCGATACTGCAGCCTGCCACTCCTTCTTCCCAGCCAGCACCAGTTAGAAAACCTATTGCTTCTGCCATCGTGCCACACTAGCCAGAGGATGGCCCTGCCTATGGCAGCTACAAGGCTGTAATGCAGAGGCTCCTCTCTGCATGCTCAGCCCACTGGCCCTGGCAGTGGAGGCAAGCACTGCAGCCAGGAAGCAGGAAAGAGCTCTTTCCTCCTGCAGGCACCAGCGCCGCTCAACTGCAACCCCCACCATAGCTCCAGGTGCTGGGCAGCTCCACAGAGTAGAGCTTCTAGGCACTAGAGGGCACCACCTACACAAAGTTATTCCATAGTAGTCATTAGAAATATGAAATGGCAAAAGAATCTGGGACAAACCAAAATCCCTCAAACACCAGAAAGAGGGCTAAGTGAAATTGTAATAACCAATCTTCTTAATATTAAGATTTCAAAATAAAAATCATAAACATGCTTGCGGACCTACAGAAAATATTCAATACCTCAGGGAGGACTTTGAAAAATACAGTATCTGAAATGAAGCATACAATGGAGGGATTTAAAAGCAGATTAGATGAGATAGAGGAGATGGTAAATGAAATAAAAATTAGAGAACAGGAATTCAAAGAAGCTGAGGCACAGAGATAAAAAACATTCTCTAGGAATGAAAAAATAAGAGAACTGTGCGACCAATACAAATGGAACAATATTCGCATTATAGGGGTATCAAAAGAAGAGAGAGAAAAAGGGTTAGAAAGTCTCTTTCAGGAAATAATTGCTGAAAACTTCCCCAAATTGGGGGAGGAGATAGTCTCTCAGGCCATGAAAGTGCATAGATCTCCCAACACAAGGGACCCAAGGAAGACAACACCAAGACATATAATAATTAAAATAGCAAAGATCAAGGACAAGGACAGAGTACTAAAAGCAGCCAAAGAGAGAAAAAAGATCACCTACAAAGGAAAACCCATCAGGCTATCATCAGACTTCTCAGCAGAAACCTTACAGGCCAGAAGGGAGTGGCATGATATATTTAATGCAATGAAACAGAAGGGCCTCAAACCAAGAATCCTCAGAATGCTCTACTGGCAAGATTATCATTGAAATTTGAAGCAGAGATTAAACAATTTCCAGATAAGCAAAACTTGAGAAAATTTACCTCCCACAAACCATCTCTACAGTGTATTTTATAGGGACTGCTCTAGATGGAGGTGCTCCTAAGGCTAAATAGCTATCACCAGAGAAAATAAAACCACTGTAAAGGAAATACATAACTTAATTACTAAGCAAATGCAAAATTAAATCAACTACCCACAAAGTCAGTTAAGGGGTACACAAAGAGTACAGAATATGACACCTAATATAGAGTGGAGGAGGAAGAAAAAGAAGGGAGAAAAAAAAGAACCTTTGAATTGTGTTTGAAATAGCATAATAAATGAGTTAAGTAAGATGGTTAGATATTAAAGAAGCTGCCCTTGAAACTTTGGTAACCACAAATCTAAAGCATGCAATGGCAAGAAGTATGTGTCTATTGATAATCACCCTAAATATAAATGGACTGAATGCACCAATCAAAAGATATGGAGTTACAGAATGGATAAAAAAGCAAGACCCATCTATATGCTGCCTAGAAGAGACTCACTTCAAACCCAAAGACATACACAGACTAAAAGTGAAGGGATGGAAAAATATATTTCATGCAAACAATAGGGAGAGAAAAGCAGGAGTTCCAGTACTTGTATCAGACAAAATAGACCTCAAAACAAAGAAAGTAACAACAGACAAAGAAGGACATTACATAATGAATGATAAAGGGGTCAGTCCAACAAGAGGATATAACCATTATAAATATCTATGCACCCATAACAGGAGCACCCAAATATGTGAAACAACCACTAACAGAATTTAAGGGAGAAATAGAATGCAATGCGTTCATTTTAGGAAACTTCATTCAGCACACCACTCACTCCAAAGGACAGATCAACCAGACAGAAAATAAGTAAGGACACAGAGGCACTGAACAACACATTAGAACAGATGGACCTAACAGACATCTACAGAACACTCCACCCAAAAGCAGAAGGATACACATTCTTCTCAAGTGCACATGGAACATTTTCCAGAATAGAGCACATACTAGGCCACAAGAAGAGCCTCAGTGAATTCAGAAGCATTGAAATTGTACCAAACAGCTTCTCAGACCACAAAGGTATGAAACTGGAAATAAATTATGCAAAGAAAACAAAAAAGCCCACAAATACTTAACAACATGCTCCTAAATAATCAATGGACCAAGGACCAAATAAAAACAGAGGTCAAGCAATATATGGAGACAAATGAAAACAACAACTCAACACCCCAAAATATGTGGGATGCAGCAAAGGTCATTCTAAGAGGGAAGTATATTGCAATAGAGACATATCAGGAAAGAAGAACAATACCAAATGAACAGTCTAAACTCACAGTTAGTGAAACTAGAAAAAGAACAAATGAAACCCAAAGTTAGTAGAAGGAAGAGCATAATAAATATCAGAGCAGAAATAAATAAAATTGAAAAGATAAAACAATAGAAAGAATCAATGAAACAAGGAGCTGGTTCTTCAAGAAAATAAAGAAAATAGATAAGCCCCTAGCCAGACTTATAAAGAAAAAAAGAGAGTCTACACACATAAACAGAATCAGAAATGAGAAAGGAAAAATCACTATGGACACCACAGAAATACAAGAATTATTAGAGAATACTATGAAAAATTATATACTAAAAAACTGAATAACCTAAAAGAAATGGACAACTTTCTAGGAAAATACAACCTTCCAAGACTGACCCAGGAAAAAAAACAGAAAACCCGAATGAACCAATTACCAGCAATGAAATTGTATTTGTAATCAAAAAGCTACCTAAGAACAAAATCCCTGTACCAGATGGTTTCACTGCTGAATTTTATCAAACATTTAGTGAAGACCTAATACCCATCCTCCTTAAAGTTTTCCAAAAAGTAGAAGAGGAGGGCATACTCCCAAACTCATCCTACGAGGCCAACATCACTCTAATACCAAAACCAGGCAAAGACACCACAAAAAAAGAAAATTACAGACCAATATCCCTGTTGAACATAGATGTAAAAATACTCAACAAAATATTAGCAAACCGAATTCAAAAATACATCAAAAAGATCATCCATCATGATCAAGTGGGATTTATTCAAGCAATGCAAGTATGGTACAATATTTAAAAATCCATCAACATCATCCACAACATCAACAAAAGGACAAAATCATCTGATCATCTCCATAGATGCTGAAAAAGCATTTGACAAAATTCAACATGCATTCATGATAAAAACTTTCAAGAAAATGTGTATAGAGGGCAAGTGTCTCAACATAATAAAAGCCATATATGACAAACCCACAGCCAGCATCATACTTAACAGTTAAAAGCTGAAAGCTTTTCCTCTAATATTGGGAACAAGACAAGGATGCCCACTCTCCCACTTTTATTCAATATAGTACTGGAGGTCCTAGCCACGACAATCAGACAACACAAAGAAATGGAAGCCAAGATATGGAAGCAACCTAAGTGTCCATCAGTAGAGAATGGATAAAGAAGATGTGGTATATATACACAATGGAATATTTTTCAGCCATAAGAAAGCAAATCCTACCATTTGCAACAACATGGACAGAGTTAGAGGGTATTATTCTCAGTGAAATAAGCCAGGTGGAAAAAGACAAGTATCAAATGATTTCACTCATTTGTGGAGTATAAGAACAAAGCAAAACTGAAGGAACAAAACAGCAGCAGACTCACAGAACCCAAGAAGGGACTAGTGGTAACCAAAAGGAAGGGGTTGGGGAGAGTGGGTGAGGAGGGAGGGAGAAGGGGATTAAAGGGCATTATATATAACACACATAATGTAGTGGGGTCACAGGGAAGGCAATATAGCACAGAGAAGACAAGCAGTAACTCTATAACATCTTACTACACTGATGGACAGTGACTCCAATGGGATGTGGCAGGGGACTTGATAATATGGGTTAATGTAGTAACCACAATGTTGCTCATGTGAAACCTTCATAAGATTCTATATCAATGATACCTTAATAAATCAAGAAAATAAAATAAAATAAGGAAACATGGAAATGAAAGTTTGAAATAGAAAAAAACGGCCCTATTAGCCAAAGCAACCTAGAAATTCAAAATTCACTGCAATCCCCATCAAAATACTAATGGCATTTTTCACAGAACTATAACAAATAATCCTAAAATTTGTGTGAAGTCACAAAAGATCCTGAATATCTTTTGTGAAAGATGATAATCTGGAGAAAGATGGTTAGATATTAAAGAACTGCCCTTGAACCAGCCCTGGGGTATCATCTCCCTCGTTTCAAACTGTACTATAAAGCTATAGTGACTAAAATAGTATGGCACTGGCATAAAAATCGACATGTAGATGGGACAGAACAGAGAGCCCAGAAACAAACCCACACTTATATAGCCAATTAATACATAACAAAGGATGTAAGAACATACAATGGAGAATAAATAGTCTCTTCAATAAATGGTGCTAAGAAAACTGGGCAGCTATATGCAAAAATGAAACTGGATCACTATCTTACACCAAACACAAAAATAAACTCAAAATATGAAATCATGAAACTCCTAGAAGAAAACAGGCAGGAATCTCTTGAACATCAACATGAGATTTTTTTTTCTGGGTATGTCTCGGTATGGGCAAGGGAAACAAAGGCAATAATAAACAGATGGGATTACATCAAACTAAAATGCTTCTGCACAGTGAAGGAAATCACCAATAAAACAAAAAGGCAACCTACTGAATAGGAAAATATATTTGTAAATGATATATAGAATAAGGGGCTAATACCCAAAATATATAAAGAATAGGCAAAGGACTGGAATAGACATTTTTCCAAAGAAGACATACAGATGGCCAATGTGAAAAGATGCTCACTGTCATGAATCATTACAGAAATGCAAATCCAGACCATAATGATATGTTACCTCACACCAGTCAGAATGGCTAACATCAACAAGACAAGAAATAACAAGTGTTGGTGAGAATGTGGAGAAAAAGGACCCCCCCACACACACACACACTGCTGGTGGGAATGTCAATTGTTGCAGTCACTATGGAAAGCAGTATGGAGGCTCCTCAAAAAACTAAAAGAATTACCATATGATCCAGACATTCCACTCCTGGAAATTTGCCCAAGGAAAACAAAATCACTCATTCAAAACGATATGTGCCCTCCTATGTTTATTGAAGCATTATTTACAGTAGCCAAGATGGAAGCAACCTAAGTGTCCATCAGTAGATGAATGGATAAAGAAAATGTGGTGTATACACACACACACACACACACACACACACACAATGGACTATTGTATTACTCAGCCATAAAAGAAAATTAAATCTTGCCATTTGTGACAACATGGTTGGACTTAGAGGGCATTATCCTAAGTGAAATAAGTCAGACAGAAAGACAAATACCATCACTTATATGTGGAATCTGAAAACAAAATATGGACTTATAAACACAGAGAAGAGACTGGTGGTTGCCATGGGGGAGGGAGATGGGCGAATGGGTGAAATAGGTGAATGGGGAAATAAACTAGAATTTTGATATATTGATCTGGGTGATGCTTACGTGAGTGTATACACGTCAAAATTCGTCAAGCTGCACACTACAATTTGTGCATTTCGTTGTACACATTCAAAAAAAAAAAGGAATGCATTTGCCAGATCAACCACAGCGTATCATGCACCCACAGATGTAATATTCTACTTTAACAAAGATACTATATCTGCACAGTGGCTAAAGTCGGGGCTACTATGGGATAAGTTTACTGTATCTCATTGTCGTCTGCCATGATCCACACACTTTTGGCAGGGGCCAGATTTGTGAACTAAATCTCCCTGTAACAAAGTTCATCTGCATATAAACTGTCACCTCTTCAAACACTTATTCAAGTCCCATTCTTCCTAATAAAACAAAAGTTGAAGAGTCTAGAGACCACAAAACTAGAAAATTTAAGAATTTCCACAACTTATTTTTTTAACCTAAAAATTATTTTGAATGAAGCACTGTAAAATCATCTAATACTGATCTTTATTCCTCAGCCACAGATTTCACGTGTGCGTGTGTAAAAGAGCACTAAAATCAGGTCGCACGCAGTTAACCAAGCACTCCCTTATCGCCATGGAGGGAGGAGCTATGCCCTCGTCACCGCGGCTTTCCGGACTATGATTGGGCAACCAGCCACATTACCGCCCTCCCCACTAAGGAGCCTCTTGCAGCCTTACCTGGCTGCTCCTCACCTGTCTAACTCCAAACAGCACTTAGCCCCCTTTTAGGCCAATCTTTAATTTTTTTTCCCTATACAAACTTTCTTTGCCTAATGCTACTATAATCTTTACTTTAGCTTTTTGGAGTTGCCTATTTTCAGATGGAAATCACTGGCTTTGCAAATTCATGGAATATGATTTAGGCGGGTTCCGTGGTAATTATGTTGTTCCTGCATTTGCAGTCAGACACTATAATACTCATTTCCAGAGCTCTTTAAGGCTGTGACGTCTTGAACGTCTGTGACGTTCCTGGAGGATTTTGCTAGCAGTGATTGCATTACAGTGGTAGAGGGAGTTCTGCTTAAGATACAATCTTTCATTAAGAGTTGCAGGGTTTGACAGTATGTCAGGAATGAAGCATGCCTGGAAAGAGCAAGAGGTAAAAGGCTTTCTGTTCCTTATCTAACTTTTCTTTCTTTCTTTCTTTAGTCTCCCCTAGATATATCTTTCCCAGCTTCTTTGGCTGTACGGCAGTTCCTTCTGGAGGAAGAAAAGCAAGCAAAAGAATTTGAAAGACTTCTAAATACACATATTGATGAACTGCAAAGACATTCAGAATTTACTCTTAATAAATACGCCAAACTCAAACACAACAGACACGTATGACCTTTTAAACTTTTTCATTTGCTTCCCCTACCCCAAGAAAAAAAGCTCTGGCAAAATATTTACAAAGCTGATTAATGAAACTGAGAAATTTTGTTCTGTCTTCTTGACTAAATCATTTTTGTAAGGCAGCTAGAAAATAGTAAGTATTTTGTTCATTAAAGCTGTTCATGTTTCTGCATTAACATAATAAATTGTTTGGCTATAGAGTTACTATAAAATAAACATGACTACAAAAGAGGCCTTTTTTTCCAGTCTAAGGAATATTTTGGAATTAAATATGCAGTGTTTTTTCCTACTTGAATCATGTATACTGAAAACCCATTTCCTCTGTAACAGCACAACATGAGGGAAAGGGAAGAGCCATATTTCAAGTATAAGCAAATCAAGTACAGCTCAGTTGTCTAAGGTTTGAAAACTCAAGGATTTTTACACATGAAAAGTATTAAGTATTTTGGGCTATATAAACATCCTAAAATTTATTTTAGGAAAAAAGAAAGGTACAGCTTTACTGTTCCTGCAGTCATCTGTGTAATGTCTCTGTTTTAGCACAAGGCAAGACGTGGAATGTGCTGTTTACACACTGACATATATGTGCCAAAGATGAATGCTTTCCTGTTAGTACTAATTACTTCATGGACATGAACATGGTAAAATATGAAATAATGCTTTATATTTTGTAAGAGGTAAAAGGTATAAATGTAACTGCTGTTACATTCTCCTTTGTAAGACCTCTGTTTTTCATACAATAAAGGAATGTAAAATTCTATGGACTTAAAGTATAAATGCCAAATCTGTATAGAACAGCAATAGCATGACAGCAAACAATAAAACTCAAATTATAAATACACAAGTATGATATCCATTATTCTTTCTTTTAAAATGACATTTATGTAAAGTTTATGAATCCCTATTTTAATCGAGGTAAGTCCTACAGCTTTTACAGTTTTCTTTTTCTCTTTGAAGAAACTCAGTTTCAACATACTGAAAGATAAGTCAAGATGCCTTTAGGTAATGAGTGTCACTGTCATGTGACAAATGCAGAGCCCTGTTCACTGTAGGTGACACAACCACGTGGGTTTATACAGCTCTTGGTATTTAAAAACACCATTCTCATAGCATTATTCATCTCAAGTCAAGACAGGCCAGTGAAGTCAGCAAGGCTGGGATCCTTATTCCTGGAAATCAAGCAGTTACGAAACTTACTAGAATCTTGGTAAAAACAGTCAGAAGCGCCTGGCTGCTACTTCCTGAGTCCAGCTCTTACTCCTTCCCTCTCGAAAGCAAGCAGGTGGTGAGCAGTGCTGTATCCACAGAAGTCATGTTTCATGACACACCACCAGCGGGGTACCAAGCCCTTGGTGTACTCCAAAAAGCCCCACATGAGGATAACAATAAAAGTTACAATACTTTTCAATTATTTAATCTGGACACCAAGACAAAATATTTTTCCATGTGATCTTTGGAAGATGGGAAGAAAAAGTATGTTTAGGAAAAGGCCACTCCATAAACAAATTCTAAAATCTTTACATATGGAATGCAAGTGCAAACTATGCAAAAATTTAAATATACATATCTTAGTGATTCCTTAAATCTTGAATGCCACTTCATTTTCTTCAGGGTTAAAATGTGATTGAAAATTGCATGCTGAAAGAAAGATCTAGGCTACAATGTTCTTAGAATTCAGCAGTCAAGAGAGCATGAACTTGGAGTATGTCCACGACTAACAGTGAATTTGCCCATCTGGATTATTTCAAGTCCATAAGCAAACTTCTTTTAAATCCCTTAATACAGCATTCCACTTAGCACTGGCTTTCATAAGAGTAGCTTTCGAAATTTTTTGCTCAAGAGCAGGATTCAGTGTTCAAAAGGAATCATATGATGAAGCCCAACACATATATAATTGAGATAAAAAGGAAGCAGCTCTGGTTGAATGTGGAAAGGAGAGCAGTGACACCTGCCTGCTGTCCACCCACCCCACACTCCATTCCCTTCTCCTACCGAGGCAGACCAGAGGGGTTCCAGGGAGCAGTGGCCCCAGATTTGGGAGGGGCTGAAGAAGAGGCAGCTTTGCTTCGGTTTTACCTTAGCACAGAACACATTTTCCTGTAGAAACCATGTTATGGCTAATGGCTAAAACCTCCTCCAAACTACAAAAGCCAGTTTTGCCCATGAGTTAGCTGAAACATGAGGAAAGCAGTAGGAGGAGGGACATGGGAGAAAGGCCGATCAGGCCATCTAACTCTGGAAGTCAGCTCAAAGTGACCTCAGTTAACTGTTGCCTGACAGTGGCTTAAACATATACCTTTACTTTTCAATTGCCCAGGACAATGTTAGCTGGTTTGGGAATTAAGCAAATTTGGAGGCGGGAGGACTGCTGGGAAATCACAGATAATCCCCAAACTTCAGTTAAAACAAAAATGACAGACAACTCTTGATTATCTGTCAAGAGCTGCTCTGGCTAAGGGGAGCTTAGAGGCTCCCCAGTACCATTATTCTGAGCCTTGGCCCGCCCAGGCCCTGGCTGTTCCCTCCCACTCTGGGAGAGCAGCCAAAGCCAGGTAGCTTTGGCAGCCTAATGGAAGCAGCCCACCCTGCTGGTGAGTTTGTCTAGGGCCCAGCGAGGCCTCAGCCAAGGCCAATCTGACCCAAACAATCTAGAATCAATTGTAATTTTAACAGTGATTTGGGGTTAACCCCTCCCCACACCATTATCTCAGTGTAGATTTCCTCTCTCATCTCTCCAACTGGCCTGAACGCTCCCAGGAGAGAGGAGTATTCTGAACTACTTTGCCTGCCCTGTGTTCATAGCCCAGGTCCTGGTTCTGGGAGGTAAGATAAGTAGTGACTGATGGTTGACCTGAAACCAGACCTGGGGGATGCCTTACAAAGGCAAAGAGGAGAAGGAGTCTGAGGCACTTACGGTGCAGTGACAAAATTCTAAACGTATCAAATTATCAGCTGTAGGAAAGTGTCCACACTGAATTTGCCTGAATGTTGGTAGATGGGGCCAATTTGCACACATACTTGATCTCACATAGGACCTGTGAGCATCTACACGCTCTATTTATGTGTCTAATAGGAACCTAATAGAGAACATTAGCCATGGGACTTAGTGGTCAGAGCAAAGAAAACCCTAAGAGTTCCAGGACTTGAGCAATGCAGTAGGAAAGGTGAGAGGGAATTGGGCCCAGGGACATTAAAGCCCAACTAGCAACTGACAATATTCCCTGTCCTTCCAAACACATAGCCTGGAGCATCACCAGCAGCTTAAACCTTAAGGGATAAAGCATTCCAAGGAGATGGGAGGCCCTTTCTCCGACAGCACAGCGGCACTGTGGCCAAAGGATGATAATGAAGGGACTGTGGGGCTATGGAGTGAGGCTGAGCGGTAAGCCTGGGGAGAGTATCCCTGACTCCTGAGGAACTCCCAGGCCAGAGGTGAGGCACAAACATTGGCATGAATCACAGCCATCACCCAGGCAGCATTCAGAAGTCGCCACACATCACCATCCTCCATCATGAGTCAAGAGGGGTCATCATCTTGTAACAAGGATAAATATGAGTCAGGCAGGCTATACCTGTTATGGTAACCATCAATCTAATTGCACATCAGAACTGCCAGGTAATCTAGAACAGCAAGGTTTCAAGCAGGCAAGGCTTTAACAGGGCCAAGCATAGAACAGAGCAGATGCACAGAGCAACCTCACTGGCCACACTAGAAATTCTTAAGTCTTAAAGGTTCTTGATTCATTAGTATAGGTTAGATCTGTTGGAGGCAAGGGATTCTCCATGTCCTAGTCCCATGACCTTAAGGAAACTTCCATTTTCCTTATCTGTAGAACAGGCATAATAATCCCATGTGTGTCGGAGGACTGTTGTCAGGACTAAAGGAGTGAATGTACATAAAGTGGTTAGCACAGAGTCTGGAACCTAGTGAGCACTCCGGGAATGCTAACTGTTAGCACTTCCGGCCATCCTTGCCCTCTTAGCCATCAGGTCTGAGCTCAGAAGATGACATATATCCTCTAAGAATAATACTATCATTTTTTGAGGACCATGTGTCAGCCACTGAACATTGCCACAACCCAGCCTCAGAACATTTCCATCACCCCAGGAAGACCCCTCACGCTCATCTGCAGTCACTCCCTACTCCTGTGCCCCCCAGGCAGCCACTAAACGACGCTCTGTCTCTATGATTTTCTTGGACACTTCATAAAAGTGGATTCATAGAATATGTGGCTTTCTGCATCTGGCTTCTTTCATTTAGTATTTTTTGTGGTTCAGACTGCAGCAGGACTGGCATTTTGTTCTTTTTTTTTAATTGCTGACTATTATTTTGTTGTATGAATAAATCACATTTATACACTTCACTAGTAATGGGCAGTTGAGTTGTTTCCAGTCCCCCCATTATGACTAAAGCTGTTAGGAACATTTACATACAAGTTCATGTGTGGACATGTTTGTGTTTCTATTGAGTAGATTCCTAGGAGCAGAATCTCTGAGTCATGTGATAAATTTATGCTTAACTTTGAAAAGAAACTTGTCAAATGGTTTTCCTAAGTACTTATACCACTTACATTCCCACCAGCAGTGTATAAGGGTTCCAATTTTTCTGTATGTCTCCTATACTTCTTATTATCTATCTTTTTGATTATAGCCATTTCCAGTGTATGTAAAGTGGTATTTCTTTCTCATTTTAATTTGTGTTTCCCTAATTATAATCATGCTGAGCATCCTTTTGTGTGCTTAATGACTATTCATGTGTCTTTTTGGGGGTGAAATGTCTATTCCTTTTGCCCATTTTATAATTATTTCTCCTCTCAGTTACGAGAATTCTTTATATATTTTGGATATAAGTCCCTTATCATATATATGATTTGCATATATTTTTCTCCCAGTTTGTGGCTTATCTTTTCATTTTTTAAGAGTATCTTTTGAAAGCATACATTTCTTATTTTGATGTAGTACAATTCATCCATTTTTTTCTTTTATGGATTATCTTTTGGCATCATATATGAGAAATATTTGCCTGACTCAAGGTCACAAATATTTTCTCCTATAGTTTTTCCTAAAGTTTTATAGTTTTAGGGTTTGTATCAGGTTTATGATCCATTCTGAGTTAAGGTTTTCTATGGTGCAAGGGTCTAGATTCATCTTTTTAGAGGTGGATATTCCATTGTTCCAGCACCATTTGTTGAAAAGATTTCTTTCCCCCATTGAACTGTTTTGGTACTTTTGTCAAAAAATCAATTGACTGTAAATGCAAGGGTTTATTTTGGACTCTTAATTCTGTCCCATTGATCTGTATGTCTATTCTTATGCCAGTTCCATATAGTCTTAATTAGTACAGTTTTGTAGTAAGTTTTGATATTGGAAAGTATAAATCCTCCAACTTACATGATTGTTTTGGATATTTGGGGCCCTTTGTATTTCCACATAAGTTTTAAGATTAGCTTGTGAGCTTCTCAATTTTTGCAGAAAAAGCCTGCTGGGATTTTGATAAGGATTAAAATGGCAATTCTCTCCAAACTGACCTATACTGAACCTCAATTTGGGGAGAATTACCATTTAATAATATTGAGCCTTCCAATTAATCAGTGAACTTGAAATAACACTCCATTTATTTGGATCTTCTTTCTCTTAGAAATACTGTACAGTTTTCAATGTTTAAGTCTTGGCAGTTCTTTTCTTAAATTTATTTCTTAGTGTATCATCTACTTGATGCTATTACAAACCAAATTTTCTTATTTTTTTCTTACCATATGATTCATTGTTAATATATAGAAATATAATCAATGTTTGTATATTGATCTTATATTCTGTGACCTTCCTGAGCTCATTTATTATAGAAGTGTGTGTTCCTTAAATTTTTCTATATACAGGATCATGTTGTCTTTAAACAATTAAAGCTTTTATTTCTTCCTTACCATTTTGGGTGTATTTTTTTTTCTTACCTGATCACACTAGTTAGAAACTCCAATTCAGTGTTAAACTGAAGTCCTGAGAGTTACCATGTTTGCTTTATTCCTGATCTTAAGGGGAAGGATTCAATCTTTTGCCATTACATATGATGGTACCTATAGGTTTTTGGAGATGATTTTTATCAGGTTGAGGAAGTTCTCATCTATTCCTAGTTTGTTGGGAGGTTTTATGATTGGATGTTAGATTTTTTCAAATGCTTTTCTGGACCTATGGAGGTAATCATTTGGTTTTTGTCTTTTATTAATAAAGTATATTATGTTAATTTTATGTTTTAAGACAAACCAATCTTGCATCCTTGGGATAAATCCTACTTGATTGTGATGTATAATCCTCTTTATATGTTTCTGGATTCTGTCTGCTCATATGTGGTTGAGGATTTGGGGTCTATATTCATGAGAGACAGTGGTCTACAGTTTTCTTGTCATGTTATGTCTTTATTTGCCTTTGGTATCAGGGTAATTCTTGCTTCATAGGATGAACTGGGAAGTTTCCCCCACTCCTCTATTTTCTGGAAGAGTTCATAAAGGACTAGTATTATTCTTTCAAATTTCTGGAGGAATCTACTAGTGAAGCTATCTGGGCTTTCTTTGTGGGAAAATATTTTAATTAATACAATGTCTTTCTTTGTTATAGATCTATTCAGGTTTTCTATTTTTTCTTGAGTCAGTTTTGGTTACTTAGGCTTTTAAATTGAATCTTTATAATAACCCCTTGAAGTAAGAATTAGGCCCATTTTATTTTGAGACTTAAAGACTTGAGTGATTTATTTCAAGGTCAGATATCTGGAAAATGGCGAGTCTGTAGGGCTTCAAAGTCCATGCTGTTTCCACCAGGCCACATTGCCTCAAAACAGATGTAGGGCTTTTTACAGTGACCCCCATACATACCCCAGAATCACCACTATAAATGCCCTAGTCCATCCAAGTTTTTCTTTTCTCAGAGACTTGTGTCTCCCTGCAATGGGAGTTGCTGGCAGCAGGGAGGCTGCCTACAGACCAGGGTTTTCCTTCTTGTAAAGCCCCATGGAGAGCCACTGCCTTATGAGCTCCAGTATGATGCTCCAGGGAAGCCCTGCTGGGAAGGCGCCCAACGACAGAGGCTGCACTTCACAATTTAAACTGACACTTCCCTCCCTTGCCTACCAGAGACGGGGAAAACAGAACACCCAAGGACCTAAGTGCTTAGAATGAACCACATTTATTTTGACATTAACAGTTGACGACTGATAATCAAGGCCTCTGCTAGATAAGAACCTGATGTGTGACTTCCTAAATGTTGTTGATTAAAAAAAGAAATGATATGGTTTCTCCCCTAACAGTAAGAACTCAGCAGAGATAAAATTTCTTTGGCTCTGTGCTTCACACAAAACCCCCACCAGCAAAAGTGGATGGAGAGACTAAATTTCCAACTTTGTCCCAAATTCCCTACCACAGTGGTGTCAGAGAAGGCTGAGTAGGCTGGCAAAAATTTCAGGCCTGCCAACAGGTGATGGGGCAATCTCCCTCCACAGTATCATTGGCGACTAGGTGGGGAGCTCCCAAGAGGCAATATCAAGGCAACCCTACTCCTCTCCACTAGGGTAGTGTCAGTAGACCTAGTGGAGAGTCAGGAAATTGACCACAGCTCAGTGGCAATGAAACTACAACCATCCCACCCCCAACAGTGTCACTGGAGTCCATGTAGGAAACAGTATTAAGGCCCTCTCAGCCAGGGTGGTATCAGCAAGAGACTAATGGGGAGCTAAAACTCCCAGCCTCACCCAGCAGCAATGAGGAGCCCCTCTGCCCAGGTGTCAACAGAAGCTGAGTAAAGAACTTGGGCTTCCACTACCACCTGCCAGTAATGATGCTACACCACATTTCCCTACTTGAACAGTGCCAAGATCCAGAGTCCCACAATATAATGCCCAAAATACCTAGGTTTCAGTCAAAACTCACTTATCATACCAAGAACCAAGAAGATCTCAACTTAAATGAAAAAAGACAACATGTAGAGACTACGCTATGATGAAACAGATGTTAGAATTATTTGGCAAAAACTTAATCATCATAAAATGATTCAGTAAGCAGTTAGAAACATGCCTGGAAAAATGAAAATGAAGATCCTTTTAGCAAAGAAATAGAACATAAAAAGTAAAACCAAGTGAAAATCTTTGAACTGAAAAATACGATATCAAATAAAAACTAAGTGGACGGGTTGAAGAGTAGAATGGGGGAGACAGAAGAAACAATCAGTAAACAACAGAAATAACCCAATATGAACAACAGAGAGAAAGCAGAATGGGGAAAAATAACAGAATCTCAAGAATAGGTAAAACTATAATAAAGGACCTAACAATTGTGTCACTGGAGTCTTGGAAGGAGAAGAGAGAAAGGTCAGGACTGGAAAAGTATTTAAAGTAGGAATGCCTGAAAACTTGACAAGAACTGAGCAAAACCCATGTAGGATAAACCCAAGGAAATCCACATTATGACATGTGTTAGCCAAAATTCTGAAAACTAAAAACAAAGAAAAAATTCAGAAGCAGGAAAAGAGAAATAAAACATTACTTACCAAGAGAAAACAATTTAAAGAAGTTTTCTAATCACAAACCATGGAGACCAGAAGTAAATGACACAATATTTTGAAGTGTTGAAAAAAAAGAACCATTAACCCAGAATCTTATACCCAGTGAAAGTATCCTCCAGGAATAAGAGGAAGTCAAGATATTCTCACATGAAGGAAAACTAAGAGAATTTTTTACCATTAGATCCACCCTAAAAGAATTGCCAAAAAAAAGTTGTCTAAACAAAATAGATAGATGATAGATAGGTAGATAGATAGATATAAAGATGATAGATAGATAGATAGATAGATAGATAGATAGATAGATAGATAGATAGAGGAAGGAATCTTGGAATATCAGAAGGATAAAAACACCAGAAGAGTAAAAATATGTTTAAATACAATAGGCCTTCTTGAGTTTTTTAGTGTTTGCTGGCTAAAGAAAAATTATTACACTTTCTAATGTGATTTTAACTGTATGTAGAAGAATTGTTTAAGATAATTATGTTACAAACAGGCAGGGTAAAGAGACAGAAAGAAGGTAAAGTTATTACACATCACTGTAACTTGTAAAATGATAATACCAGAAGACTGTGATAAGTTATATATACACATATATATATGTGTATATATACATCCAGATTCTTTAGAAATATAACTCAGATGAAGGCAGGAAAAAGTAAACAGAAAAATTAAAAACAGAGAACAAACAAAAATTTAAATGTCAGGCTTAAACCCTTAAACATCAATAGTTACATTAATATAAATGGTCTAAATATACCAATTAAAAAACAGAATGGCAGAGTGGATTAAAAAACAGGATTCAATTCTGTCTACAAGAAATTCATTTCCAATATAATGATATAGGCAAGTTAAAAGTGTAGAAAAATATATCATGCAACTAATGAAAAGAAAGTAGGAGTGGCTAAATTAATATCACATAAAGTAGATTCCAGAGCAAAGAAAATTACCAGAAACAGAGAGGGACATTATATAATGATAAAAGGTCAACCCACAAAGAAAGCAATCCTAAATGTACATGCACCAAACAACAGAACTGCAGAATATATAAAACAAAATTGATAGAACAAAAGTTGAAATAGACAAACCCCAATAATTGTTGGAGACTTTAACACTTCTCTCATCAATTGATTAAATGTGAGACTAGAAAAACAGCAATATGGAAAAAAGTCAACAATGCCATCAACCAACAAAATTTAATCGACATGCATAGATTATGCCATACAACAGCAGACTACACATTTTCAAGGGTCCTTAGAATGTATGCCAAGATATACCATACCCTGGGTCATCAAAAAAACCTCAGCAAATGTAAAAGAAATGAATTAATATTGTCTGTTCTACCACCACAATGGACCCAAACTAGACATTAGTAACAGAAAGAACTAGAAATCAATACAGGCAAATCCCCAAACACTTGGAAACTAAATAACATTCTAAAAATATCAATGGGTCAAAGATGAAGCTCAAGGGAAAATACACTGAACTGAATGAAAATAAAAATACAGCATTTCAAAATTTATGGAAAAGAACTAAAGCAATAACAAGAGGGAACTTTACAGCACTAAATGTACACATTAGAAAAAAATTAAGTCTCAAATCAATTAATGTAAGCTAGTTTCTCAAGAATCTAGAAAAAAAGAGCAAAATAAATACAAAACAAACAGAAGGAAGGAACTAAAAAGAGCATAAATCAATGAAATTGAAAGCAGAAAAACAACAGAGAAAATCAATGAAACAGAGAGTTGATTAGCTGGAAAAACATCAATTAAATTGACAAATATCTAGGGAGACTGATGAAGAAAAAAAAGAAGAGACAAATTACCAATATCAGAAGTTTAACAGTGGCTATCACTGCAGACCCTGCAGAAACCAAAAGGATAATAAAGGAATGCTATGAACAATAATATTATTAATGCTATGAACATTTGACAACTTTAATCAAAATACTCCAAGTCCTTGAAAAACACAAATATCACAACCCACCCATTATTAAATAGATCACTTGAAAAGCCCTAGGAGGAAATTGGCCCATAATTTAAAAACTACCATAAAAGAGATCTCATGGCCCAGATGGCTTAACTGGAAAATTATAACAAAAGTTTAAATAAGAGTTAACATAAATTCTACACAATTCTTCAGAAAATAGATTTCCCAATTCATTCATGAAGCTATTATTACCATAAAACTAGACAAAGTCAGTACCAAAAAAACTGCAGACCAATATCTTTCATGAATACAGATGTAAAAATCCTTAACAAAATATTAGCAAATAGAATTTAGTAATATATAAAAAGAATTATACACCAAGATTAAGTGAGATTTATTCCAGAGATACAATGCTGTATCAATATTAAAAAATCAGTGTAATCCAACTAAAGACATAGTAAAATTAAAGGAAAAAGTACACAGTTATGTCAGTTAATAAGGAAAAACACTTGACAATACTAAACACCCTTTCATAATTAAAAAACACTCATAGAAAAATTATGACAGAAATGAACTTCCTCAACTTCATAACATTTATTTAAAAACTACCTATGGATAACATTTTACTTAATGGTGAAAGACAATGCTCCTCCCCAAGATCAGGAACAAGGCAAGAATGTCCATTCTCACCACTTTTACTGAACACAGTGCTGGAAGTTCTAGCCAGTGTGATAGGCAAAGAAAAAGAAATAAAAGGTACCCAGATCAAAAATGAAGGAAAACTTCCCTATTGGCAGATGACATGATTGTCTAGTAGAAAGTCCCAAATAATCTATTTTAAAAACTTCTAGAATTAATAAGTGAATATAGTAAGGTCACAGGATACAAGGTAGACATACAAAAATCAACTGTATTTCTGTATACCAGCAATGAACACATGGACACTGAAGTTAAAAATACAATGTCTTTTACAACCATTCAAATAAATGAAAATATCTAAGTGTAAATCTAACAAAACTTGTGCAGGACTTGTATGCTTAAGCCTTGATGAAAGAAATCAAAGAAGATTTAAATAAATGAGAGATATACCACAGATGAAAGATTCAAAATAGTATAGATCTTAGTCCTCCAAAAATCTCTAAAAAGGTTTAACACAGTTCCTATCAAAATTTCAGCAAGATGGTGGGAATGCAAATTAGTTCAACCATTGTGGAAAGCAGTATGGAGGTTCCTCAAAAAACTCAAAATAGAAATACCATTTGACCCAGGAATCCCACTCCTAGGAATTTACCCTAAGAATGCAGCAGCCCAGTTTGAAAAAGATATATGCACCCCTATGTTTATCGCAGCACCATTTACAATAGCCAAGAAATGGAAGCAACCTAAGTGTCCATCAGTAGATGAATGGATAAAGAAGATGTAGTATATATACACAATGGAATATTATTCAGCCATAAGAAGAAAACAAATCCTACCATTTGCAACAACATAGATGGAGCTAGAGGGTATTATGCTCAGTGAAATAAGCCAGGTGGAAAAAGACAAGTATCAAATGATTTCACTCATATGTGGAGCATAAGAGCAAAGAAAAAAACTGATAGAAAAAAACAGCAGCAGACTCACAGAACCCAAGAATGGACTAATAGTTACCAAAGGGAAAGGGACTGGGGAGGATGGGTGGGAAGGGAGGGACAAGGGGGAAAAAGGGACATTACGATTAGCAGACGTAAGGTTGGGGGGGCGCAGGGAGGGCGGTACAACTCAGAAAAGACAAGTAGTGATTCTATAGCATCTCACTACGCTTATTGGCAGTGACTGTAATGGGGTATGTGGGGGGACCTGATGAAATGGGTAGTTTAATAACCATAATAATATTGCATATGTAATTGTAGATTAATGATACCAAAATAAAAAAATTTTTCAGCAAAATTTTTTGGTAGATAGGCAAGATTATTCTAAAATTTATATGGAAAGGCAAAGGAACTAGAATAGCTAAAACAATTTGGAAGACAATTAAGAGGATTCAGTCTACTCAATTTCAAGTCTTTAATATATAGGGAAAGTAAGCAAGACATAAGACATGTTAAGTCTCATACTTTATACAAAATTCATTTTTTGGTAATTGAAAAATTATAAAATTACACAAAAATGGATTATGGACTTAAATGTAAAACTGTAACATTTTTTGGAACAAAAACACAGGAGAGAAGCTGTGGGACGCAGGGGTAGGCAAAAAAGTTAGACATGAAGGAAAACCACAATTCATAAAAGGAAAAATTGATAAAATGGAAGTCATCAAAATTAAGAACTTTTTGTTATGCTAAAGGCCCTGGTTAGAGACTGAAAAAAATCTACTGGGAGAAAATATTTGCAACCCACATATCCAAAAAAGAACTACTACCTAGGATGTATAAAAATCTCTCAAAACTCAATAGCAAAATGATAAATAAATAACCCAAATAGAATATAATTGAAAGACATGAAGACATATTTCACTTAAGAGTAAAATATACAGGTTGCAAATTGAACCAAAACCACAATAATACTACACATCTATCAGAATAGCTGAAAACTAAAAATAGTGACAACATGGAATGCTGGCAAGAAGGAAGAGAAATTGGATCACATTGCCGGTAGGAATGTAAAGTGGTACCGCTACTCTGGAAAACAGTTTGGCAGCTAACATATGATCTAGCAATTGCACTCCTTGGCATTTATCCCAGAGAAGTGATGACTTATGTTCACACACACACAAAAAAAAACCATATACATAAATGTTCATAGCAGCTTTATTCATAATAGCCCCAAAGTGGAAACACAGATGTCCTGCAATGTGAATGATTAGAAAAAAAATAAAGGCAGAATCGACCACAAATGGGTGGGAGAGAGGCAATGTTGCTGGCTTTTGAAGGTGGAGAAAGGCAAGCCACAAGCCAAGGTGGACCACCAGCCCAGGAACTCTGGCAGCTTCTAGAAGCTGGAAAGATTTTCAAAACAAAAATAGAGTTATAGTCTCGACAGAACTGGACAAAGAGAAAAGAAAATTACTAATGCAGAACCAGTCTTCAACAACTCATCCTGAAGCTAGCCTGCACTCCCAAGACGCTCTGTTAAGGACTTCCAGGGTCATGCCGAGCAGCAGCACATTGCTCCCCAGCAAAAGGCAGCTTTGAAGCCTTCACATGCATCTGGATACTGCATAACTCAAACCTGCGTTTGGGAATCTTATTTTTTTTCTTGTTTTACCTGACTTGACCCAGAAGGTAGAAAATGTGTGTAATGAAAGCAAGATAAAGTTTATAATACCAAATGCCAAAGTTACTATCATTCAGTGCTAAACAAACTTTGACTTTCAGAATCTTGGTGAACTTTTACATTATTTGCTTCTCTAAAAAAAAGGTATGTGTAAGTGAAAGTAAAAATGGAGGGTAACCAGGATGGTGAGAGTTTAAGGAGATGGATTATCTGAGTATCTAATTATGCTACCCATGACGGTGACCTTTTTGTAATACAGTTTTAACTCTAAATCAGATTCTGAATGGGTCACAAATTCACCCTCCAGCCCCCAACTTGAACTAAGTAGATTATGTCCACATTAGACTTTCAAGAACCATTTATAGTACTTAACTTTAAAGAAATAAGGGTGTTTTTTAAAAAGTGAATAGGCTTAAATAAGTTACTCTTATTTGCTGTTTATAGAACTTATAACAGTGTACTTTTTGAGTTTACAGTCAACATATAATCCTGAAAAATCCTTTAATTCATGACTAGTCTCCTATCTCACTTTTGAAAGACAACCCAAGATAAGGTTAAGTTACCAGCCAGTCTTAAAAATCTGTTATAAACCTATGGCAGTATAAATTATGTGACAAAATGCTACTAAAAACAATTTTAAGAAAGGAAGAGTGGTACATCCATACCATGGAATACCACTCAGCAATAAAAGAAAAAAAAAGAAACCCAACTGATTAATATAAAGCATAGAGGACTCTCCAGAGAATTATGATGAGCAAAAAAAATCAGTCTGAAATAGTCACATTTTGTTATTTAACATTCTTGACATACCAAAATTATAGAAATGGAGACCAGATTGATGGGTGCCATGAGACAATGAGTGAGGGAGGGCAAGAGGGCAGTGGGTGTGCCCATAAATGAGAACCTGAGCATCCTTTGCAGTGATGAGTTTGTTCTCTATCTTGACTGGGCCATCGTCTTGGTTGTACTAAAACATACTACAGGCTTGAAGAATTTAATATTGGGGGAACTAGGTAAAGGGTACACAGGGTCTCTCTGTATTACTTCTTAGAACTGCATTTGAATCTACAGTTTCCATTAAATGAAAAGCTTAACTTAAAAAAGTTAACTATCCTTAGCTCTCCACCTGTTTGAAAACAGGTAGTCAACTAGATTTGCCTCACAGCCTGTAGCAGTTTATAGTTTAATGCAAACTACAGGAAGACCTGTATGTTCATTCCATGGTGTTTTAGATTCTAGAACTTTACAGAGATCTAAACACAATCAGAGGTCCTAAAACGTGTCTTCAGTCATTAGTTCTTATAATTAATGTAGTGGTTTTCTAGAGGGCAACTGTCTACTCCCAATCCTCACTTGAAAGGGGTAAGAGGATGGGTATGGACTCCTCTGGGTTTGGAATCATCAAAATCCTTTTACTGTTGTAGCTTTTCTATTAGCATCAGGAGCTCATCTTCTCCAGTCCTAGATCCTGGATTTTCACTACATTGTGGAAGCTGGTGTTAGTTTTTTTCAGCTCTGTTGTGGGCCATATAAATATGATTGTTCTTTGAACAGGAGTTCCGTTTGATTTGTACAAGTTGGTTTTAAGCTTTTCAGTCTTTCCTTTTACAATCTGTGGTGTCTACTGCACAGAACAAAAAAAAATTGTAAAACCATATTTAAAACATCTATATTCACATTCATATTAGGAAATCTACTTTGATCCAATACAACAATCATTATTCAGTTACTCACTCACTACGGTCTCTGTTTCTTTACATTGCTTTTTAAGTGTTTCATTGTTTTGGCCTCTTTTAAAAACTGCACTGTGATCCTTAGCTGATTGTTTTCAGAGTGGGGTTTGTGCATTTAGGCCTTTTCTCCTGGGCCTATGAAGTTACCTGGAAAAGATGCTTACTTTTCTGTTTAAGGGTATAATTCTCCTTGCTGCATTCTGAGGTTTAGGCATGGGGAAATGCTGCGATCTCAGCATTTTATATGTGTTTCACTTAAGGCCCATAATTTTGGTACAAGACCTCATCCTTAAACTATGCCTGGTGTCCTCAGCCAAGATTTGGTTTACCTTCTAAGAATCACCTGCCTTCTGCCAAGGTTGGGGAAGGAATCTGGGTTCTAATGAGTTTAGACTGACTTTCAGCCAATCTCCTTTTTTCCTGCTCTGTCTTCACAATTACTTCCAGAAGAACCTTGTCATATTGATTCCTGGGTTGGGAGGCATCTGCAGGGAAGGTGAGGCTGGTTCCTAGGTGCTCGCATTGCTAGCTTACCATTCAGCACCCTAGGTCTGCTAATCCAGTTACCACTCATCCATTTTCTTTCCAATGAGAGCTTCCAAAATGTTGCTCTCATCTCTGCTCACTTTCTCTTCATCCTGGGAACTTAGTTCTTTTTCCTTTACTGTTGTTTTATCACCAGGAGGGAGCATGTGTTCAGCTTGCCATTATTACCCAGAAGTCTTCAGATGCATCAGGAACTGCTGTGGTCGTAAGGATTTAACATGACACCTGGTTTGTCATCATCCTTACCCAGCGATGAGCTGGGATATGGCCATATCACCCTTACCCCATGGATATTTTATGCACATGGACTCAAATTATCATTCTGGACGTAGCTGAGATTAGTTCTTGTCATTACTAGAGGGCAGGAGGTCAAATCCCAACCCTAACTTGAAGGAGGAAGTACAGTAAGGTATCTTTATTTACATATGAAATCTTCACAATCCTTTTTCTCCTGATTGTTTTGCTTGTTTTTTTGTTAATACCAGCATTTGGGCCCATCTTCCACAGTTGTGGGCTCTCCTTACCCTAGGTATTTTATCAGAATCTATCAGGATGCTACAGGAAGACGTAGGAAATTGAACCAGTAGCCTCTACAGACCTTTCAACTCTAAGGTTCTAAAATTCAAATAGGTTTTTGTAGAATCTATTCTGTAAATCTAACCATGAACTATATACCTTTATTGCTATGTGAAAATGTGCTGAGTTCCATGTAGTAAATTTATGTCAGCAACAGGCTAAATGCCAACCTGCAGGAGAAGCTCCCTTGGGGGACAGCTGCAGAGAGGCCCACGATGACAACGACAGGCAAGAACAGCGAAGAACAGAGTTTCTGGGGGCAGTTCAGGAGTGCGTCCACCTCTGTCACAGGCTCATCGGGATGCTATGCCATCCTGTGGCCAGGCCACCCGCTAAAGTAAAGGACAAGTTACAATTAACATAACACAAGCACTACATTTGCTTAAGGTCATGGCTCACCTGGATGTTTGCATGAGGGAATTAGGAACTGGGAAGAGCTTTTTTTTTTTCCTATTTTGGTTGACATCTTGCAGTTGACACAGTCTCTAGGTGTGCATTTATATAGACAAGGCAGGATTTAGAGCATGTTACTTCTTTAAAGTTTTGCCAGTGTGAAAAGTTAAATATTCTATTATTATTTGAACAGAAATAACTTTGTTTATAAACTTGTACTTTTTTTTTATCCTCATGTGCTTATCGGCCATTTGTATTTTTCTTTTGTGACTTGTGTTCTTTTATGTAAAAATACTTATTGGTCACCTCTGTTAACTCCTGGGGAAATACAGTTAACAAGACAGACAAGTTCCCTTCCCATCTCATGGAGTTCATGATTTGGAGTAAGCACATAATTCAATAACTTTTTTGTAAATGTTTCTGAAACTTGGAAAAAAAAACCTGTTTTTCATGACAGAATTTGACATATGTGAGTCAGATCTATTTTACTATGGTGTTTGTGTGTTCTAAACCCTTCTCTTTTATTTGCTTGCTCCGTCATGGGCTAAAGATGGTGAATGTTAAGTCTCCATTTACTGTTTCTATGACCGCTGGCTGTAGTTTCTGTAATGTTAAGAAAAATTTGATCATTTTTGCATATATATCCATACCTTTCAGATCTTCATCATGAGTTATGTACGTTGTCATCATCACATGTCCTTTATCTCTTCTATGCTTTTTGTTCCGTTCGACTTTAATCATGGCGCTGTGACTACTGCTTCCTGTTTGCCTGACAAATTAGTTTTTCCATATTTAGAGATGTAAGTATTTAATGCTGTGGATTTTCCTCTCAGCACGGCTTCAGAGGTATTGTTATTTTCTACCTGTAATACTAATATACATTTTTGTCCATCCTTTGATCTTCAACTATTTTGAATCAGTTAAGGTGTATTTTTTTAATATGGCATATACTTGGGTTTTCCTTTGTAATTTGGCTTTTTACTTAAAATAAGTATATTCAGCCTTTTACATTTAGATATGACAGATGTTTGGTTTTGTTTCTATCATATATTACATCACACTTTCTATTTTGATCGATTAAAACAACGTCCAATATATGACTTGTTTACTTTGCTCACATGTATACTCTGATCATTCTGAAAGTTTGTCTTACTTTTAAATTCATTAATCTACTGCTTTAACTTCTTACTGACACCATTTATAAGCAACAATACACTTTACTTTCTCATCTCCTCTTCCACTTAATTAGCTGATTATTTCTATTTACTCTTTCAGTACTTACCTATTTTTTAATATAATTTATTTTATTATCATTAATCTACAATTACATGTGCAATATTACGGTTATTAAACTACCCCTTCATCAGGTCCCCCCCACCAACCCCATTACAGTCACTGCCAATGAGCGTAGTGAGATGCTATAGAATCACTCCTTGTCTTTTCTGAGTTGTACTGCCCTCCCCATGCCCCCCCAACATTACATCTGCTAATTGTAATGCACCTTTTTCCCTCTTATCCCTCCCTTCCCACCCATCTTCCCCAGTCCCTTTCCCTTTGGTAACTATTAGTCCGTTCTTCGGTTCTGTGAGTCTGCTGCTGTTTTGTACCTTCAGTATTTTTTCTTTGTTCTTATACTCCACAGATGAGTGAAATCATTTGATACTTGTCTTTTTCGGCTTGGCTTATTTCACTGAGCATAATACCCTCTAGCTCCATCCATGTTGTTGCAAATGGTAGGATTTGTTTTCTTCTTATGGCTGAATAATATTCCATTGTGTATATGTACCACATCTTCTTTACCCATTCATCTCCTGATGGACACTTAGGTTGCTTCCATTTCTTGGCTATTGTAAATAGTGCTGCAATAAACATAGGGGTGCATCTGTCCTTTTCAAATTGGGCTGCTGCATTCTTAGGGTAAATTCCTAGGAGTGGAATTCCTGGGTCAAATGGTATTTCTATTTTGAGTTTTTTGAGGAACCTCCATACTGCTTTCCACAATGGTTGAACTAATTTGCAGTCCCACCAGCAGTGTAGGAGGGTTCCCTTTTCTCCACATCCTCGCCAACATTTGTTGTTGTTTGTGTTTTGGATGTTGGCCATCCTCACTGGTGTGAGGTGATATCTCATTGTGGTTTTAATCTGCATTTCTCTGATGATTAGCGATGTGGAGCATCTTTTCATGTGCCTGTTGGCCATCTGAATTTCTTCTTTAGAGAAGTGTCTATTCATGTCCTCTGCCCATTTCTTAATTGGATTATTTGCTTTCTGTTTGTTAAGGTGCATGAGTTCTTTATATATTTTGGATGTCAACCCTTTATCAGATACTTTTTTTATGAATATATTCTCCCATACTGTAGGATGTCTTTTGTTCTACTGATGGTGTCCTTTGCTGTACAGAAGCTTTTCATCTTGATATAGTCCCACTTGTTCATTTATACTTTTGTTTCCCTTGCCCGGGGAGATATGTTCATGAAGAAGTTGCTCGTGTTTATGTCCAAGAGATTTTCGCCTATGTTTTTTTCGAAGAGTTTTATGGTTTCATGACTTACATTCAGGTCTTTGATCCACCTTGAGTTTACCTTTGTGTATGGGGCTAGACAGTAGTCCAGTTTCATTCTCTTACATGCAGCTGTCCAGTTTTTCCAACACCAGCTGCTGAAGAGGCTGTCATCTGCCCATTGTATATCCAAGGCACTTTTATCAAATATTAATTGACTGTATATGTTTGGGTTAATGTTTGGATTTTCTATTCTGTTCCACTGGTCTGTGGGCCTGTTTTTGTGCCAATACCAAATTGTCTTGATTACTGTGGCTTTGTAGTAGAGCTTGAAGTCAGGGAGCGTAATTCCCCCTGTTTTATTCCTCCTTCTCAGGATTGCTTTGGCTATTCGGGGTCTTTTGTGGTTCCATATGAATTTTAGAATTATTTGTTCCAGTTCATTGAAGAAAGCTGTTGGTAGTTTGATAGGGATTGCATTGAATCTGTAGATTGCTTTAGGTAGTATAGCCATTTTGACAATATTTATTCTTCCTAGCCAAGAGCATGGGATGCATTTCCATTTCTTAGTGTCCTCTTTAATTTCTCATAGGAGTGTCTTGTAGTTTTCAGAGTACAGGTCTTTCATTTCCTTTGCTAGGTTTATACCTAGGTATTTTATTCTTTTTGATGCAATTGTGAATGGAATTGTTTTTCTGATTTCTCTTTCTGTTAGTTCATCATTAGTGTATAGGAAAGCAACAGATTTCTGTGTGTTAATTTTGTATCCTGCAACTTTGCTGAATTCAGATATTAGTTCTAATAGATTTGGAATGGAATCTTTAGGGTTTTTTATGTACAGTATCATGTCATCTGCAAATAGTGACAATTTGACTTCTTCTTTACCAATCTGGATGCCTTGTATGTCTTTGTTTTGTCTGATTGCTGTGGCTAGGACCTCCAGTACTATGTTGAATAACAGTGGAGAGAGTGGGCATCCGTCTTGTTCCCGATCTTAGATGAAAAGCTTTCAGCGTCTCGCCGTTAAGTATGATGTTAGCTGTGGGTTTGTCATATATAGCCTTTATGATGTTGAGGTACTTGCCGTCTATACCCATTTTGTGGAGAGTTTTAATCAGGAATGGATGCTGAATTTTGTCAAATGCTTTTTCAGCATCTATGGAGATGATCATGTGGTTTTTGTTCTTCTTTTTGTTGAAGTGGTGGATGATGTTGATGGATTTTCGAATGTTGTACCATCCTTGCATCCCTGGGATGAATCCCACTTGATCATGGTGTATGATCCTCTTGATGTATTTTTGAATTCGGTTTGCTAATATTTTATTGAGTATTTTTGCATCTACGTTCGTCAGGGATGTTGGTCTGTAATTTTCTTTTTTGGTGAGGTCTTTGCCTGGTTTTGGTATTAGAGTGATGCTGGCTTCATAGAATGAGTTTGGAAGTATTCCCTCCTCTTCTATTTTTTGGAAAACTTTAAGGAGAATCGGTGTTATTTCTTCTCTATATGTCTGGTAGAATTCAGAGGTGAATCCATCAGGCCCGGGGGTTTTGTTCTTGGGTAGTTTTTTGATTACCAATTCGATTTCTTCGCTGGTGATTGGTCTGTTTAGTTTTTCTGTTTCTTGCTTGGTCAGTCTTGGAAGGTTGTATTTTTCTAAGAAGTTGTCCATTTCTTCTATGTTTTCCAGCTTGTTAGCATATAGATTCTCGTAATATTCTCTTATGATTCTTTGTATTTCTGTGGGGTCCGTCGTGATTTTTCCTTTCTCACTTCTGATTGTGTTTATGTGTGTAGATTCTCTTTTTCTCTTAATGAGTCTAGCTAGGGGTTTCTCTATTTTGTTTATTTTTTCAAAGAACCAGCTCTTGGTTTCATTGATTTTTTCTATTGTTTTATTCTTCTCAATTTTATTTATTTCTTCTCTAATCTTTATTATGTCCCTCCTTCTGGTGACTTTGGGCCTCATTTGTTCTTCTTTTTCCAATTTCAGTAATTGTGTCTTTAGACTATTCATTTGGGAATGTTCTTCCTTCTTTAAATAGGCCTGGATTGCAATATACTTTCCTCTTAGAACTGCCTTTGCTGCGTCCCACAGAAGTTGTGGCTTTGTGTTGTTGTTGTCATTAGTCTCCATATATTCTTTGATTTCTGTTTTGATTTGGTCGTTAACCCATTGATTAATTAGGAGAGTGTTGTTAAGTCTCCATGTATTTGTGAGCCTTTTTGATTTCTTTCTAAAATTTATTTCTAGTTTTATACCTTGGTGATCTGAGAAGTTGGTTGGTAGGATTTCAATATTTTTGAAATTACTGAGGTTCTTTTTGTGGCCTAGTATGTGGTCTATTCTGGAAATTGTTCCATGTGCACTTGAGAAGAATGTGTATCCTGTTGCTTTTGGGTGTAGAGTTCTGTAGATGTCTGTTAGGTCCATCTGTTCTAGTGTGTTGTTCAGTGCCTCTGTGTCTTTACTTATTTTCTGTCTGGTTGATCTGTCCTCTGGAGTGAGTGGTGTGTTGAAGTCTCCTAAGATGAATGCATTGCTGTCTATTTCCTCCTTTAATTCTGTTAGTATTTGTCTCACATATGCTGGCGCTCCTGTGTTGGGTGCATATATATTTATAATGGTTATATCTTCTTGTTGGACTGACCCCTTTATCATTATGTAGTGTCCTTCTTTATCTTTTGCTACTTTCTTTGTTTTGAAGTCTATTTTGTCTGATACAAGTACTGCAACACCTGCTTTTTTCTCTTTGTTGTTTGCATGATATATCTTTTTCCATCCCTTCACTTTTAGTCTGTGTATATCTTTGGATTTGAGGTGAGTTTCTTGTAGGCACCATATAGATGGGTCTTGCTTTTTTATCCATTCTGTTACTCTGTGTCTTTTGATTGGTGCATTCAGTCCATTTACATTTAGGGTGATTATTGATAGGTATGTACTTATTGCCATTGCTGGCTTTAGATTCGTGGTTACCAAGGGTTCAAGGGTTGCTTCTTTACTATCCAACAATCTAACTTAACTTTCTTGTTAAGTTATTGTAAACACAGTCTGATGTTTCTTTATTTCTCTCCCTTCTTATTCTTCTTCCTCCATTCTTTCTATAATAGGTGTTTTATTCTTTGCATTTAGTTAGTTTTTGGATGGTCTGCTTTCTTTGCTATAATTTTATTTTCTCTGGTGACATCTTTTTAGCCTTAGGAGTGCTTCCATCTAGAGCAGTCCATTTAAGATATCCTGTAGTGGTGTTTATGAGAGGCAAACTCTCTCAACTTTCGTTTGTCTGGAAATTGTTTAATCCCTCCATCATATTTAAATGATAATCGTGCTGAATACAATATTCTTGGTTTGAGGCCCTTCTGTTTCATAACGTTAAATATATCATGCCATTCTCTTCTGGCCTGTAAGGTTTCTGTTGAGAAGTCTGATGATAGTCTGATGGGTTTTCCTTTGTAGGTGATCTTTTTTCTCTCTCTAGCTGCCTTTAATACCCTGTCTTTATCTTTGATCTTTGCCATCTTAATTATTATGTGTCTTGGTGTTGTCTTCCTTGGGTCCCTTGTGTTGGGAGATCTATGAGCTTCGGTGGACTGCGAGACTATTTCCTTCCCCAGCGAGGGAAAGTTTTCAGCAATTATTTCTTCAGACACTTTCTATCCCTTTTTCTCTCTCTTCTTCCTCTGGTACTCCTATAATACGAATATTGTTCCGTTTGGATTGGTCACACAGTTCTCTTAATATTCTTTCATTCCTAGAAATCCTTTTATCTCTCTCTGCCTCAGCTGCTCTGTACTCCTGTTCTCTGATTTCTATTCCATTAACAGTCTCTTGCATCTCATCCATTCTGCTGTTAACCCCGTCAATCGCTTGTCTGATTTCTGCATTGTCTTTCCTCAGTTCCCTCACTTCCTCCCTCAGCTCTTGCACATTTCTCTGTAGGTCCATCAGCATGGTTATGACTTTTATTCTGAATTCTTTTTCAGGTAGACTGTGCATTTCCATCCCTTCAGACTCCCTCTCTGGGGTTGTCTGGTTGATTTTGGTCTGAACCATATTCCTCTGTCTTTTCATGGCTATAGAATTGGTCACTGATAGTTGCCACATATGTCAGCTGGGCTCTTTAAGACTTTAAAAAGACAAGAAAAAAAGAGAAAAAAAAAGAAGAAAGAAAAAAAGAAAGAAAACAAAAAAAACCAAAAAAAAAACCGCCCACCGGACGTAGATTCTGTGGGAATGCTGTAGCTAGCGCTATTGCCCCACTATTCCACAGCTTTGGCTGCACTGCTCTGCAGGGCCCTTTATCACTCTGGCAGTGGTGGGAATGAATAGGAGGCTGTTGATCTCAGTGAGAAGTGTAAGTATGGCTACGCTTCCTCAGTCGCCAGCTAAGGCGTCTGAAACTCCCCAGGACTCCCAGCCTGCTGGCCTGAGGGTGCTGGGGCGATCCGGCTCCTCTGCTGGGCTCCTGTCTCTTTAAGACCGCTGAAGAAAGCGTGTGTTTTTTTTTCCTTCCCGGGAGCCGGCTGCAAGCACCCTGGCACGTTCCCTGCTCAGATCCTGCCCCTCTGTCTGTCCAATCTCCGCTGCACTGCGCAATGTGGGTCAGCGCTCCCCGCGCAGATCACCGGGGCTGGCTACTTCGCGGGGTGTACTTCCACTCCCTCCCGGCTCTGAATCCTCTCCTCCCACCGGTACGCTGGGGTGGGGGAGTGCTCGGGTCCCGCCGGGTCGTGGCTCCGTATCTTACCTGCCTCTTGGGGTGCCGAGTCCTCTCGGGTGTAGCTGCACGCTGTGCGCTTTCCTGTGTATTCTCGTCTCTCTTTTAGGAATAGATGTATTTGCTGTGTTTTTGTAGATAAATGTAGTGTTGGGAGGAGATTTCTGCCGCCCTGCTCACACCGCCATCTTCCCGGAAGTCAGTACTTACCTTTATAAAGTATATTATCAACTCTAACATTTACTCTTAATAAGAGTTATGCCACCTTGTGTCTTCTCATTTCCAATCTCTACTGTGAAACATTTTTGTAACCCTAATTTCCACAGTTGGTCCTTTCTTCATCCTACAGTAGATTCTTTTGCCGTAGTTTCTCCATTTATCTCTTGATTGGTTGGATTCTATTCTCTTGTAGTTTCTTTATAAAACACTCATGAGAAATACATTCCTGAACTTTTCCATGTTTATAAATGCTTATGTATTGCATTCACACATAAGTGGTAGTTTGATTGAGACATCCCCTCACTAGAATGTAACTTACATAGACAGGAGTATGTGTCTGTTCTGCTCACTGGTGTATCTCCAATGCAAAGAACAGTACATGCCACATAACTGCACTATAAATATTTGTTAAATGAACAATACACAAAGGAAAAACAGAAAAAAAAGTCTTGAGTCTGGCTTTTTCCTCCAGAGACTTTTGTCAGCATTGCTCTTCTGGTGCTAAATGGTAAAGAAGGAAATTGGAGGACTATCTGATTTCTACTCCCATTACAATTTGTCGTGGTTTTTAGCAATTTGACCATGGGGTGCTGAGATGTGGTTTTCTTTGTGTTTATCTTGCTTGAAATTGTTGAATTTCTTGAATCTGTGGGTTTATATTTTTCAGCAAATTTTAAAGTGTTTAAGCCAATTTTTATTAATGTTCCATATGTGCCTTTAAAAAACAGTTTATTCTTTGTTGAGTGAAAAGATTGAAACAGCCATACCTCATTTTATTGTGCTTTGCTTTACTGCAATTTGCAGATGTTTTCACAAAATCAAAGTTTGTGCCAACACTGTATCAAGCAAGTCTATTGGTGCCATTTTTTCAACAGCATTTGCTTGCTTCATGTCACATTTTGACCATTCGCATGATAGTTTTCCATTATTGTTGAATTATTAATGAATTATTTCATTATTCAAATTTTTCATCATTATTTGTTATGGTAATGTAACCAGTGATTATGACTGCCTGAATGCTCAGGTGATGGTTAGCATTTTTTAGCAATAGAGTGTATTTTAATTAAGGTATGCCCATTATTTTTTAAGACATTTACTGCACACTTACTAGACTACGAAATAGGATAAACATAACTTTTATATGTACTGGGGAAACAAAACAACTCATGTGACTTGCTTTATTGTGATGTCACTTTATTGCTGTGTGGTCTGGAACCAAACCCACAATATCTCCAAGGTATGCCTGTATTGATCTATTAGCTCATGTTTATTAATTTTATCATTCAAGTCTTCTACATCTTTGCTCTTTCAAGTCCCTGATCTATCCATTTCTAAAAAGTATGTATTAAAAGTCCTCAACTAAAACTGTTGGATCTATTTCTAGTCTGTCAATAGTTGCTTTACATATTTTGAAGCTATATTGTTAGCAACATACAAGTCCATGATCATAATATCGTTTGTTATTACATTACTAGTATATGTCATCCTTTGCCCCTTATGGCATGTTCATCTTGTAATTGTTTTGCTAATGTTAAAATTGCTGCCACGGCTTTTGTTCAATTAGCCTGACACACCTTTGCCCACCTTTTTAATGTTTAGTACACTTTTGTTTTAAATATGTTTTTGCAGATATTGCTACATATTTTAAAATCCAATCTGGGAGGACTGTCTGAGGCAGGGAACTTCAGTGACTCCGGAGAATCTGGGTGGATGAAATAGATGGGCTGAACTTCAAGTGAGCCTGTAATACAGAGAGGGGCAGAGATATGTCAAGGTGGAAGGTCTTGTAAAAGGAGACATGATGGCTTCCTTAATTTATTCCAGTCCAAACAAATTGATGGTTTGGGGGTTAAGTCTAATCCCAAAAGTTTTAATGTACTTCCTGAAAGAGTTTAGGTGATCAACAAATGGCCAGCGATGCCTTGTTTCAATTGGAAAAGGAATATTCACAGGCTGGAGAAAAGTTTCCTTCCCAGGAGGGTTCAAAGACAGACAACCTTCATATAATGATGAGGAAGTGAACAAGGGAAGGAGAGAGATCTTTAACCATGACATTACTGACCCAAATGCTTGTTCTGGTCTACATTCCTTAAATTATTACCCAACAGTTCAAGGGATTAAAAGCTTTTTGAAAAGACTGGCTCCTTTCCACTTTCTACAGAACTGGCAGGTAGGAAGATGATACAGATGACCCAAATGGAATATACTGAAGTCAGACAAATTTGCCCGGTAATGAGAAAACACTCAGAACAGAAGAGGACAGACTGGCTACAGAGCTACACAAAGAGCCATAAGAAAAATTCAGCCTAATAGAGTGTGTGAGGCAAGATGTATGTGCATAATTGCTCTTGATCTTTGAAGCCCGTGGAGAAAAGAGGAACAGGAACCCAGAGGATGTGCAAACCTTATCCAGTTCTTGTACAGATATTCTGAAAGGATCAAGAGGAAGCTACTCATATATTTCCTATCCAATCATTTTTAAAGTTTTTTAAATATTAAAAAAATTTTAGTATCTCACTTTTAATATTTAAGCAAGTCTGTGGCAAATATTGTAGAGAACACAGAATTAGACAGTTCCTAACTTTAGAACCTATTAGATGGTTCCCGAAAAAAAAAAAACTCATCCAAAGGTAGGCAGGTACCTTCAGGTGACAGATGATGGGAGGCATTTTCATTACAGGACTGTAAACACTGGAGATATACATATGTACACACACACATACACATGCACACACACACATTTGATGGTATACTTCCCCAAAGAAATCTAAGGGCCATAATTTCAAGAGATTTTCTTCTTTTCTACCTCTAGCAAGTAAATAATGATATGCATTTCTTTTGGGGAAAAGGGAAGAACAATCACCTCTTTTGTTTTCCTAACAACCCTGAGGCAGGTGTTAGCATCTCCAATTTAAAGATGAGTCTGGCTGCAGGTTTCCTTCCTAATAGCACATGAAGGAAAGATGGATGTGAGCTGCTCTGTCTTTAAACTGACTGGGAGAGAAAGAGGGGTGTCTGCTGCTCTGTTTTTAAACTGACTATAGGGAAAATGGAAATTTTATGGCCAGTATTCTCACCTGACCTTAGTATCATCCACTGTATACATGCAATGACATAATAGTTAACCTGCTTGCATATCCCTTAGCAGTAAACTGTTTATAGCCAATATTGCTTTAAGAAGAGAAGCCTATACGTCGGAGCCCTGTGCTAGGAAGAGAGAAGAGAACAGGAAGAGAGAGGGAAGCAGGAGAGGGGAGAGCAGAGCCTGATGCTAAGAGCACGAGGGAATGGAGCCGGAGCCACGAGCGAAGGCAGCGCCTGGGTATCAGAGCCTGGAGATGGGGCCAGAGACTGAGACGGGTGGACAGGAGTCTAGCACTCAATTTGCTGTCCTGAGAATAAACCTTGGTACGAGCTGCCCCTTTTTACCCCCAACATTCCATTGTTGTTATTTGGTCTCCCCAAAATAATAGTGAACTTGCCCAAATCGAGGAGCCCCCTCCTCCCAGAGCAACACTGACCAAGAAGGAAAGATGGGTATGTGCTGCTCTGTCTTTGAACTGACCTGGAAGGAATTAAAGTTGGTGGCTTCAGAACCAGCAAATATACAAGCATATCTTGATATCATGATTTTTTTTATATAAAGTGATACCTTTTAAACCAATGACAATGGTTTCTAACCTAATTCCTATTTTCTCTTCAAGAAAGTTAGGCTCAGTAATGAGGACTCTGAAAGCCAAGAGCCCCAGATCCTACCAAAGAACCTAGCATGGCTTTCTGTGAAACTCCTAATAAATCATTCAGTTTTGCCTGGAATCCATTGAGTAACTGGGGATAATTTGGAAGCTGGTGTCTCAAATCATTACCCAATGTACCCAAATGGGAGTATTATTTACCTTAAGAATTGTTAAATTCCACCCAGCAAGTCCACAGTTAACTAGCATCTCATCCCTGCCAGGAGGTGGCTCACATCAAAGTTGTGTTAACTTTCAAGAGTCCATTTTTAGCCTGCTTTCACCAAGCCTGTCTAGTAATTGCCTTCTCCTGAAAACCCAGTCCAAATCCATAGGCCTCCTGATGGACAACAGAGAAAAACAGTGGGTGAAAATAAGAGCCAGGTGCACCTAAAGGATCTATTATTCCGTGTGTGGGGTAGTGTCAGCCTGGTAAGTCAAGCCTTGGGAGGAAGGCCTTGATGTATATTCTGGGTGGTTTGAATACACTGACAAGAAAGAAGGGGATGGTCACTTGTGAATGTCTACAAGGAACTGGGCATGATGTCATGCCTGTTTCCTATTTCAATTTATCCTCCCATCATCCTCTATAGAGTAAAATAAACCTTGACAGAAGCTGATAAATGGGGGGCAGCTGCAGCTCAGGCACTGGGATCTGACTAAAATTTGGCTGGAAAGGGGCTGTTAGGATTCACATATGTCTCTGCTCTCCAAAGCTCATGTTCTTCCCACATCATGCCCAAGATGTCCTAAGCAAGAATACCAATAATAAGGAGCCATGGAACACATATTTCTCCTTGATCATGCCTGGGGTAGGGCTCCTGTTCCACCAAAAGATGAGAGATGGGGTGAGGCGTGAGATACCCCCATGGGTGAAGTTGAATTCACAGCTTGTTTGTCTAAGGCTGTTGATGTCAACTATTACCATGAGAACTGTTTGTACACACCTGGCCAGGAAATGTTTCTTTAGATAGGGAGAGTGAAGAGGAAGAAGTGTTTATTAAGAGATAATAAATCTTAATGGTGACATGGATGGACTCTGGAGCCAGACTGTCTGGGTTTAAATCCCGTCCCATTTTTCTGCAGAGCAAACCAAAGCGTGTGTGCCTTGAGGTGTCTGGTGTGGGGAGTGGTAGAGATGACTGGGCAGGAGTGGCCATGTGTAGGGGTTTGCTAAAGCTGGTCAACCGGTACATGAGTTGATTTATTCTATTTCTGTATGTTTGAAATTTCCAAAAAAAAAATGCATAAAAATCAGCAAACCTGGGCTCCTCCACTTACTAGTTGTATAACACTGACAAGTTTCTTGGACTGCCTCAGTTTCCTCATTTGTAAAATCGAGTATTTAGAGTACCCACCTCACAGAATTGTATGAGAAATAAAAGAGTTAATACATACAACATGCTTAGCTACTATGACTCTTTACAGAGCAACTACCACATCCAGGTCCCAGACTTGGATTTATAAATACACTATTTCAACTGATTCCTCCAAAAATCCTATGAGCCAAGATAACTATTTATACACAAAGAATTGGACTCAGTGGGGTTCTGGCAACAAAACCTTCATAAAAACCCAGGTTTTTCCTAATGCCTGTTTTCTCTTCGATGGTCTACTTCCCTAAAAGTGACTTGACCAGTTACCTGCAGGGGGGGAAACTGAGGTGCAGTGGGTCTGAGTGATCCACAGTTCTGAGGGGTAGGCTGGGAACTAAATGCAGAACAGGAGATTACACAAGCAGCCTGGCTCTTTCTACCAGAGAGGACAGGCTGTCTTCTCACCAGCCTCCCACCTCCTCCCTGAGGCCACCATGAAGAGCAGGACGCCTCCTCTTCCTCTACCCGTGAAGAGCAAGTCCTCAGGGCTGGAGCCTTCTGTGTTTCCCAGACCAACAAGCACCGAGCGTAAGAGAACCAAATGAGCGGGGAGAGGGGGACAGAAACCTAAGAGGACCTCTATGCTAGCAGCATCCACATTAGATACGTATTTTAGCCGATCTCCTTCCAGGGCCGGGGTTGTGGGAGTGAGCAGCAGGGCATCTGCCTCTGGGATGGCCTCTCACAGAGCATCTGCACAGCTCTCAGCCCTGCCTCATTCTGGGACCTCCAAACATCAGCTGGGTCCTCACTTTCAGCAGCTCCTTGTCTTCCTGAGAGACTCACTCCAAGAGGCCAGGTCCCCAGTAACAGCCTGTGCCATCACTGAGCAAGTCACGCAGACACTAAGATTAGAAAAGTGCTTCTGTGCCCACAAATCTCTCTGAGATCGGCAATGACAGGAGAACAGACACAGTCTGAACATTTATCACGAATCTGACTTCCAACATGGGGCCACTCCACCAGGAAGCAGGTCCAGGGCTAATGAAGCCCTTAGAGTACACTGACACAACCCTGCCTACAAGGCCAGTCTGCCTCAAAACCTCAGCTGGGCTGCCAACCCTCTGCATCCTTTCAGCCCCAGCAGAGCCAAGCCTGGCCTTTACCTCCAGGATCACCTTTGTGCGACTGTTTGCAAACTGGTGTAAAAAGCACTTGTGGTCATAGTCCAATGAGAACTTTTATTCTGCCACAACAGACCAATTAACACATGCTTCCTGTCCCTCTCAAGAGTCTCTCAGCCATAAAAGCATCTAGACAAAAGGCACAATTTTCCTGGCAGTGAGTCACAGCAAGGAGCCAAGGATGGGGTAGAGAAAGCCTCAGGAAAGGTGGGGTGGGGGGAGAGGGACCACAGCCCAGAGACAGAGCCCAACAGACAGTGCCTCCCTGCTCCTCCACAGAGAGCATAGCCACCTCCTGGCAAAACAAAATAAACATCCAGTTTAAGGCTATTATCTCCTTTATTCAAAAATAAATATTTCACTTTTGAGTCGACATATTTCAAATCACATTAAGCACAGAGAAGAAATACAGTCCCTTTGGAAATTGTGAACACGTGTAGGAAAAGGGTCATGTTCAAAACAATGGGGATGGGGTGAACACTGATTCCAACTGATTCATGACCCAGAGATTCCTCCTCTCACCACGTGGAGCTCCATACTGATTTTAGGAGAGAAAAAGAAACACACACACACTGCTTTGAAGTCTGAAAGGCACATGAAGTGGACCATAGGGCGTATGGCACGTTCACTGATAAAATGTTCCCTATTCGCTCCCAGGAAAATTGGAGAAACTTGTAATCAAGTCAAAGACCAGAGAACACAGGGGCTCCTGCCTAGAGCTCAGCACAGGAAAACCTCCAACCATGGAGCCATTTTCTTTGGCTTTCCCCCTCCAGGGCCTCCTGGCCCTGCCAGAGGATCCGCCCCAGCGCTCACTCGGTGACAGCGGGGCGCGTGGCCACGTACACGAACACCACGATCAGGAGCACGACCACGGCCAGCGTGGGCAGCACCACTGTGGTGATCTGCTGCCGGGCCTCCTGCATGGCCTGCTTCCGCTCCTTCTTGTCCTTGGACGTCTCCTTCTTGGGCTTCCCTTTGAGCTGCCGCATTTTTCTAGGAGATGCAAGGAAGCCACGTCCAGAGAGAGCTTTGAAGGAGGGGCCACACTCTTCAGGTCAGGGCGCAGAACTTCCTGTAGAGAGAACCATCATCAAGAACGAACGGAGTGAAAGGAAAAAGAAATCTTAAAGGCAAATGCTAAACTAGGAAACATACCTGCAACTTAATAAGCAGGGTTAGGAACGGTGTAAGTCACCAGCATGCTCAGAGGGCCTCTCAGCTCCTGGGTGGCAGGACAAGGCCCTGGGTACCATGTAAACATCACCACTTTCTATGCCAACCACGGCATGAAAAGCCTGGAGGGTGCTAACTACACTGCCTCTGCTCAGAGGAGGCAGCCCATCTCTCCCTTCCGCGGCTCCACCTACCTACTTCCCTGTCCTACACCCGGTGATCTCCCCAGCCCATCTCCAGTGTGTAACCAAAGGCCACCTTCCTGCCAAGCCCCAGGCCACATCCATCTCACTGGGGCTGAGGCAAGCCCAGAGGCACCAACTTCTCACATCTCTCCGTTGGTCCCTTTACCCACCCATCCAACCTCCCTGAGCACCTACTATGTGTTTGCATGGCTGAAGAAGGCAGGGAGACTCGGCCCTGTCCTCAGAGCCTGCGGTGCAGGGGTGCCCCGTGGCTGCAGGTAGAGCAGAGCTCTGGGTCAGACAGACAGTGAGGGGAGACTGGCTGAGCCTGTGGTCATGGCACCACTTAACCCAGGAGTCTCGTGAATCCTGTGCCCTGTGGAGGTGCTGAGGCAGTGAGGCAGTGCTCTCAGGGGCCTGGGGATGAATGAGAACCCATGGATAACCAGAGAAAAAAACCCATGGATAACCAGAGAGCATTGGTCTGACTCTTAGCTTTAGACCAAAGAAACAGATGTTGTCTCATTTAAATTGAGAATTTCACTCAAAGGCCTTTGGCACCTCATGGGATCCCCAGGAAAGCCAGAGGACCAGGCTCAGGAAGTGGGCAGGGCAAGGGAGCTCTGGCCCCAGCCGGAGTCCGGCTCACACTACAGGCCACGAGGGTGCCACTGGCTGAATCGCCTCCTGGACGCTGCCCCTGGAGCAGGAGGTGCTGAGGCCACTGCCCCTGGAAACTGGACACAGCTGCTGTCACTGCCTCTGGGGGAACCCTCCAGTGCCCTGGCTCCCACGTGCGTGGGGCTACCCAAGCAGAGGGCCAATATGCTCACAGCCTCTGTGGCAAGTGCAGTGTTTTCTAAACAGTGCAGAAGCAGGGGTTGGATCCTGGGCAGGGAAATAGAAAAGACAAATGCCCACCATAGTATCTGGGGAGACCAGCACGGAGTTGGGTACTCTCAGAGGCAGAAGAGCAGTAGGTACCAGTATTCCTCTAACAAAGGGACTTTTGTGACAAGATATTGCAGGTGCAGTTTGAGCCAGGGTACCGGGTGGCCTGCTATCACCTTAATGATGAAAACGACATTTATACCCAGGTGACAGTGGTATGTGGCAGGATGTAAAGCTGGATTCCAAGTCGGGAAAGGGCTTGTCTAGTGCTTCCTGTGGGTACAGGGGTCCTCATCTCTTACCAATTCCCTCATCCCATGTAGATCCCACAACTTTTTTTGTTCATCCACAATTAGGGACTGGGATGATAAAATGACAGCCAGAAGCAAGTATTAAAGTTGAGAGCAGCCCCATTTGGGCAAATGTACAAGTTCCATCAGGCTTTTAAAAATACCCATTATTACTTTGAGACCTGACAGGTGTTAAGAATCCCTGGCTTTTACCAATTCTCCTTTTCACATCTTTCAAAGGACTTTTCAGACAACCCTGGGGACACACCCAGGCCTCAGCACTCACGACTAAGTGGCTTTGGGCAGGTCGTTTAACTACATCAGGCCTCCACGTCCTCGTCTGAACAATGAACAGCTGTCCTCACAGGGGCTGCCCAGGAGGATGTGAAGACACACACGTCCAAGGCGCTCGGCTGCCCACAGGGAGGCAGCACAGGCAGCCCGAGCAGAGGGAGCCGGCAGCCTCTCTCCCCGCTGCCCACCTGCTCTGCCACCCTGGGCAGGCTCACTGAGCTTCTTTGAGCCTCAGCCTCCTCCTGGAAGGTGGCAGTAATCGGGGTGCTCCCCTCACAGGCTGTGGTGAGCACGAGACAAGAATCTGTGTGACACGGTGCTTGGTGCAGAGAAGGCATCAATCCGCGGTAGCTGGCCCCAGGGGCCTTACACCAACAGACTGCGGGTTGACAGGACAGGCTTCGTATCCCCATTTTAGAGATGAGGAGACCAAGGAGCAAGAGGAAGACTGTCCAGCCAGCGGTCAGCCCATCTGGAAATGGCGTCAGTGGCTTTTAACAGAGCAATGGACAGAGCCCTTGGGCAAAGCTACGAACCACAGTCCATTCTCTCCCTGACTAAGCCTCACAAAATTGTCTAAAAAGAGACGAGCCCTTAGCAGCACTCTGATTCGCAGCCATTTCTCCTCAGAGTTAGTGGCCTGACAGGCCTGTGGAAAGGAAAAGAGCCCCATGGTTGCCCTCATGGGATGGGCTGCAGGCAGGCAGCACCAGGTCCAGAGTCAGCAAGGGCCCCGGGCCCTGCCTTTCATCCCAGCCTTTTAGCCGCTGTCTGCACAGCCCATGGGTGTGCAGCTGACATTCAAAGCCACCAGCCTCATGATGACCAGCTCCTGACATTTGCAAGATGCATCTGAAAGTTCCTGGAGGCTTGGGGAAAAGCCTCGAGCTGTTGGGAACAGCACAGGCCTGGTTGGGTTTAAAGGACAGACACTTGGGTCTAAATTCTGGGTTCTCCATTAAGCTACAGCCATTGGCCAACCTGCTCTCACCCACCGTTGGTGTGGACCTCAAACCACACTCTCCCTGGGGCCAAAGAGTCAGAGAAGCATCTCAAGATGCAAACTGAGAAGAGGGATGGACACCAACGGGGACAGAAGTGGGGAAGAACAGCCGGCAGAGGGAGTGGACGGAACCAGGAGAGGGACAGGAGATGAATGTAGTGTGCGGCAGAAGCAGGGCCACCTAGGGGCTCACAGGCCACTATAAGGAGTCTGACTTTATTCCGGGGACAGAATAAGGCTTCACACAGGGGCACTCATTTTAAAAAGCTCCCTCTGGCTGGTGTGTGGAGAGCGGGCCACAGGGAATGAAAGGGAGGCTCTTGGAACAAGTGGGGTGGGAGTTGGCTCAGAGGAGGATGGAGTCAGGTCATATTTAATATTTGGGGGGTACAGCAGAAGGAGCTACTGACAAATTAGTAGCTCCTAATTTGTGTGGGGCTAAGGAGGGACCACAGGTGAACCTGAAGTTTAGAGCTTGAGTAAGGGGCTGGGTGGTCCTGTCACACAGGGCAGAGCAGGGTGCGGGAGGATGGATCTGAGAAGGAACACTACGGGCTCTGCCCACGCCTATCCGTGTGTGAGGATGCCTACTAGACTTCGCCATGAAATATCAAGGGACGTTTGGAGAAAAGAGGAACTTGGTTGGGGCTGAAAATGTATGTTGGCAAGTTGTCAGCTATTGAGTGAGGTGAGCTCACGAAGGCCAAGCGAGAGGCGAAAAGGGCCTGACACAGGTCTACAGCACCCAACAGACAACAGGCAGGGGAAGAGCAAGCCCAGGAGCCCGGGGAGAAGAGGCAGGAGGAAGAGAGGCAGAGAACATGAGTCCCAGGGACCAAGAAAGCAAGAAGGGCACTGCTTCAAAGCACTTGTTCGCTGTTACGGAGTGGATGAAGAAGCACATGCTGGATTTGGGTCCTGTACTGCCCCCCACGTTGGGGCCTCGTCATTGCTTACCAGCCCCTGGCAGAGAGGAAATCAATGGTGAAGCTCACACAGCAGAGCCTGGTTTTCCCAGCAAGCAGCCCACACAGGACAGAGACGCCACTAGCTGAGCCCCAGCTTTACAGCTGCAAGTGCCACTTGGTCGCCTCACTGCCTCTAGCTCCCCTAACCAGGGAAACAGAAGACCTCACAAACACTTGAGTTCCACCCAATTCTGATCAAACTCCACCTGCTCCACCCCCACAGCAGCTGGTCAGCACCGGAACATTCCAACTGGCCCCAGTGGTGGGGGGGGGGAGAGGGGGAGGGTGTTAGGGAGGCAGAGGGAGGGAGGGGGGAAACATCCCTTCTGACAGAATCATTTTAAGTTTGTGATTTACCTTTAATTATAGCTCTCCAGTCTTTCCTCATATACATTTACATACATATACATGTACACACACACATGCCTACTAAGTTCCATGTGTGTATTTTTTCCAGTTTGGAGATCAGCCTACAGAGTTGGACCCTTATGAGGCTAATGGCTAGGGGCAGAGATAGAGACACAGGTTTGAGATCAGGTCTGAGCTTCAACTCTGCCACGTCTAGTGATATGACCTCAGGCAAGGCACTTAATCTCTCCTGTTCTGACTCCGTTTCTCTGTGAAATGGGATAAGAACACTGGCTTTGTAGAGTTACTGACAAAATTAAAAGAATCTGAGTATCCAGTACATTATTAGCAGGCCATACCAGATCCTCCGTAAATGGCACACAGGGACCTGCTAACAGGGAGGTCTGTCCAGCGGAGATGCGCATAAGGGCGTAAATGCCAGGGAATTCTGCCTTTTTTTTTGTCTTTAAACCATATAATCTGTGGGTGATAGGATTCCCCCAGTTTTTTTTCTCTTTTTCCTGCTGAAAACCAGAGTCACCAATCTGCTGCTGGGTGGGTTTGTTGAAAGGTTTGTTGGGAGAAGAAGGTTGCTTCAGATTACAGAGGGAAGCTGCAGAATCACACAGATCACTCCCAGCTGCACACTGCAGACCCACTTAACTTAACCCATGCTGCCCACCATGGTAGCCACCAGCCACAGGTGGCTACGAGCATTGGAAATTTGGCTGTGGTCCCAGCTGAGTGGTAATGTACATGTGGAGCACACAGAATTTGAAGATGTAGTGCTGAAAGAAGGAATGTAAATTATCTCGTAAAATTTTTTTTATACTGATGACATGCTGAAATAATATTTTGGATACACTGGGTTAGACAGAATGTTTTACAGTTAATTTCATTGACTTTACTATTTTAATGTGGCTGCTAGAAACACTTAAATTCCATGAGTAGCTCACATTCCACTTCCACCAGACAGGGCTGGGCTTGCCCCATGCAATACAAAGCACCATGTGCTGCCCGCTTGCAAGCTTTCCACACCAGAGCCCCAGGTCACCAGGGTGAGGACTTCCTAACCTTCACAGCCCAGCCCTAACTCATCTCTCCAGCCTCCTCGCACCCATGTGACCCACAGCTGCCGACACCCAGAGCTCCCACCTGCACGTTTATAGCAACACAGCACCTCTGTGGAACGCCCTCTCCCTTTGTGCTGTCCCCCCATTGCAGTCTTTCCTCCTTGGTCAACCCCATATGCATCCAAGGCCTTCAGCAGCCTCCCCAAGGAGAAGCAATGGCTCCCTCCTTCAGGCTGTCTTAGCCCTTGTTTGGACCTTTACTGCAGCCCTGACCAGTGGCCCCTGCCTAACAAGCTGAGCCTCTGATGTCCCCACTGGACTCAATGCTCCTCGAGGAGAGCAAATGCATCTTGCTAGTAATAATATTCCCCTGGGCTGCCATGATGCCTCTCTCATAACAGGTGCTCAACAAACATCTGTGGGATTGAATACCAAATATGGAATTAAGACAAGCAGTTCATCTTATGAACAAACCATAAAGTTACAGTAGAAAATTCTATAGTAAAGTTATAGTAGAAAATTAAAAACCAGCTAGCTACCCCTTATAAATGTTCCTTGTGTTCTCAACACAGTCTTGCAGGATTGGTATTTTTACCCCCATTTGACATGAAGAAACTGAGATTCAGAAAAGTATGGGGACTTGGCCAAGATCAAAGAGTGTAAGGAAATCAGCAGTCTCAACCCTGTAAAATCCATAACAAGTACTCATTAAGTATTTACTGACGGAATAGAATGATGATCTGAACTCAAACCTAATTCCAAAGCCCACCCGTCCTCTCTGCATGAGGCAGGTGCCCCAGCTACCCCATGGTCAAGAACAGCAGTGACCCTAGATCTAATATCTGAATTCAGTAGAGTTGCAGGATACAAAATTAATACACAGAAATCTGTTGCATTCCTATACACTAATGATGAAGTAGCAGAAAGAGAAATCAGAAAAACAATTCCATTCACAATTGTATCAAAAAGAGTAAAATACCTAGGAATAAACCTAACCAAGGAAGTGAAAGACTTACACTCTGAAAACTACAAGACACTCATGAGCAAAATTAAAGAAGATACCAATAAATGGAAACACATCCCATGCTCATGGATAGGAAGAATTAATATTGTCAAAATGGCCATCGTGCCTAAAGCAATCTACAGATTCAATGCAATTTCTATCAAAATACCAACAGCATTCTTCAACGAACTAGAGAAAATAGTTCTAAAATTCAAATGGAACCACAAAAGACCCCGAATAGCCAAAGCAATCCTGAGAAGGAAGAATAAAGCTGGGGGCATTACACTTCCCAACTTCAAGCTCTACTACAAAGCCACAGTAATCAAGACAATTTGGTACTGGCACAAGAACAGACCCATAGACCAATGGAACAGACTGGAGAGCCCAGATATAAACCCAAGCATATATGGTCAATTAACATACTATAAGGGAGCCATGGATATACAGTGGGGAAAATCCATAACAGCTCTTCTACAGCTGGTGTTGGCAAAACTGGACAGCTACATGCAAGAGAATGAAACTGGATTATTGTCTATTCCCATACACAAAAGTAAACATGAAATGGATCAAAGACTTGAATGTAAGTCATGAAACCATAGAACTCTTAGAAAAAAATACAGGCAAAAATCTCTTGGACATAAACATGAGCGACTCCATCATGAACATATCTCCCCGGGCATGGGAAACAAAAGCAAAAATGAACAAGTAGAACTACATTAAACTAAAAAGCTTCTGTACAGCAAAGGACACCATCAGTTGAACAAAAAGGCATCCTACAGTATGGGAGAATATATTCATAAATGTCATATCCGATAAGGGGTTGACATCCAAAATATATAAAGAGCTCACGCACCTCAATAAACAAAAAGCAAATAAGCCAATTGAAAAATGGGCAGAGGAGCTGAACAGACACTTCTCCAAAGAAGAAATTCAGATGGCCAACAGGCACATGAAAAGATGCTCCACATCGCTAATCATCAGAGAAATGCAAATTAAAACCACAATGAGATATCATCTCACACCAGTTAGGATGGCCACCAACTAAAAGACAAACAACAACAAATGTTGGTGAGGATGTGGAGAAAGGGGAACCCTCCTACACCGCTGGTGGGACTGCAAATTAGTTCAACCATTGTGGAAAGCAGTATGGAGGTTCCTCAAAAAACTCAAAATAGAAATACCATTTGACCCAGGAATTCCACTACCAGGAATTTACCCTAAGGATGCAGCAGCCCAGCTTGAAAAAGACACATGCACCCCTATGTTTATCGCAGCACTATTTACAATGGCCAAGAAATGGAAGCAACCTAAGTGTCCATCAGTAGATGAATGGATAAAGAAGAGGTGGCACATAAACTCAATGGAATATTATTCAGCCATAAGAATAAAACAAATCCTACCATTTGCAACAACATGGCTGGAGCTAGAGGGTATTATGCTCAGTGAAATAAGCCAGGCAGAGAAAGACAAGTATCAAATGATTTCACTCATCTGTGGAGTATAAGAACAAAGGAAAAACTGAAGTAACACAACAGCAGCAGACTCACAGAACCCAAGAATGGACTAACTAACAGTTACCAAAGGGAAAGGGACTGGGGAGGATGGGTGGGAAGGGAGGGACAAGGGGGAAAAAGGGGCATTACAATTAGCAGACATAATGTAGATGGGGCACGGGGAAGGCGGTACAACTCAGAGAAGACAAGTAGTGCTTCTACAGCATCTTAACTACACTGATGGACAGTGACTGTAATGGGGTATGTGGTGGGAACCTGATAATAGGGGGAGTCTAGTAACCATAATGTTGCTCATGTAATTGTACATTAATAATACCAAAATTTTTTTAAATGGCAAAAAAAAAAAAAGAACAGCAGCGACCACTTCCTGAAGGCTCACTATCTGTCAGGCTACTGCACAGAACACCTCCTCAAACACACAGACCTCACTGCGGCCTTTATCCCATCTTGTGGACAAAGGGACTGAGGCTTAGAGAGGGTCCAGACAGCACGTGAGTGGCGCGGCTGTGGTTCAAACCCAGCCCCAGCTGGCTTGGAAATGTTGCGCCTGCTGCTCCACACAGCTGGGGGCCTGGACCCCGCTAGAGGCACGACAAATCATGGGAGGCAGAATCGAGCGCCCACACTTGGTTCTTGCCCACCATGTCCGGAGGCTGAGGACACAGGGAGGGTGTGTAAGAGAACAGGGGCGCCCTCAGTGTTCCTCACTTGGCCGCAGATAAAGCCTGTTCCTTACAGCCAGACCTGCCCTGATTCCTGGAAGACATCTGGGCAGCCATCCTGGGTTTAAAGATGCACCACGTCCTGCTTGACTTCTCACTGTGGGCCAGGCTGCTCCACAGACCCCGGGAATGTCACACAAGCTGTTGGAGGGGTGCCAGCCCAGAACACTGCGATCTGGCCTGGGGACAATGGTGAGTGGCTCGGACTCTGTCAACTGCTCCCCCACCTCCTTGTATAATAGATTCAAGAACAGAAAGCAGGCTCAGGGGAAGTGCTCCTGGACGACCACTCCCAGGGATGGAGGACAAATGGCAGCGCTGTTCACCTTTCCTAAAGAGCCACAGCAAACCTGTCTTCAGAGAAGGCAGTTTAAGGGGCTAAGAAAATGGCTGCATTTTCTCCCACTTCAGAGTCAGGACTGTGAATGACTAACAGCACAGAAGACACGTGTGTGTGTGTGTGTGTGTGTGTGTGTGTGTGTGTGTGTGTGTGTGTGTGTGTGTGTGTGTGTGTGTGTGTGTCGGGGGGGGTGGGGTAGTCTCCACGTCTTCTTGTAGCTGTGTCACTATCACAACAGAAATATTAGAAGGGTTGAGCTGCTCCATGCTTGGAGCCCAGGGAAGCTGCACTGAGTTCAGGGAAACATAAACTGTGCGCTGGAGAGCCGCGGCTCTGCGGCTCATCAAGTGTGCCTGCTTCGTTTTATGTCCCTGGTATTTAGTCATAATGGGCCTGTGATCACTTCGCTCCAGTCGGCCACAGAGTCGGGGCAGGAGGTGGGCAGGCTGCCAGGAGAATTGTGCAAGTTCGGCCTCCTGACACCCGCTAAGCACCTGCTGATAACATAAACGCCTTCCCTGGGAGCACAGGCATGAACAATAACAGCCACACAGACACCAGCTCTGGGCCACGCTGCTGACAGGCCACGAGGTCTGGGGGCTCGGGATGTGATGGCCAGGGTGGAGGGTCAGGGCTGCAGATGGACAGAAGCTGCCAGACACAAGCACACATGCATACACTTCTCTCATCAAGGGCAGAGGAAGCAGGAAATAGTATCGGGTGCTCCTAAATAAAAACTCAAGAGCATAAAAGAACCTCTGGGTGGGTTCCTGAATAACAGACATAAAAAGCTAGGATTCTCAATATATTAGATAAGCAGCATCTCTTTGCAAAGACCTTTTTTGTACATCATCCATTTCATCCTCACAGGAACTCTGCATGTTATGTATTTTTGAACTTAGGTAACAAGAAAAAGGTGCATACAGAGCAACTGAGTTCATGTCAGGGCTTCCATCCTGGGCCCGGCACTCTAGGGTTTGTGGCCCTGGGCAAGTAACTTAATGGCTCAGATTTTCAATCATTGTATTTGTAAAATAGGGCTAAATATCTATTGTTTGAATACTTTTTGAGCCTCTACTATATACTGGGGACATGTTGGAGATACAGCTATGAACAAAACGAGCCAACCACGGCCCTCAGGTAAGTTTACAGGGAATGTGGGAGACTGACAACTAACAAATGAACAGAATATGTATCAGATGATGCTATGCACCGTAAAGAAAATAAGGGGCATGGGTGTGGCACAGAGGCTCCAAATTTAGAGTAATCGATCAAGCAAGGCTTCCTCAGAAAGTGACACTGGATCAGATTCAGGGAAGTGAGCAAATGACCACTGCGGATTTCTGGGAAGATCTTCCAGCCAGGGCAGGGCACATGCGAATCTCTAAGGTAGCCCCCCATCTTCACCCCCCACACGTCTGAGAAGGAACACAGCAGCTGGTATGGCTGGAGGGCAGAGGGGAGCATTCAGAGGTGATGTCAGAGTAGGAGCAGGTAGAGGGTGAGATGGAGGCCACGAGAGACTCCGCTTGAATCTAAAACAAGCACTGTTGCACAACTGGCTTCCAGCGGGGCCAGGGCTAGGCAAGGAATCAGGGCAGACACTAATGAATTATTCAGGTGAGACAGACGTGGACAGATCCTGAGTGACTTTGAAGGTACTGAAGTATGAAACAAGAAAACAGACTAGAGGCTCTGTGGCCTGAGCAAGTGGAAGAGTGGAGGCACCATTTAGGGATGTGGGAAGATGCAGGGGCCTTGGGTGCAGAGGGTGCGGGCCTGGCATGGGAGTGAGGAAAGTTAGTGTGCCAGGTGGGAGATCCTAGCAGAGACCCTGGCCAAGCAGGTAGATGCACGAGGCTGGCTCAGGGGGAGAGCCAGGCTGGAGATGGACCAGGGAGCTGCCGGCAATGAAGGCTGTGAGGCTGGTGAGTGGACGCCCAGAGAAGGGGCCAAGGCCTGCGCCCTGGTGCAGTCCAAAGTTCAGGTCTTAGAAGAGGATCTGGTAAGAGAAACTAAGAGGTATGAAAAGAAAAAAAAAAAAACAGGAAGAATACGGTGACTTCCATGGAGGGAAAGTGATAAAAGTGTTCCAAGAAAGAAGATGGAGCATTTTGATTTGGTCATGTGTGGGTAGTGGGTGACCTGACAGAGCCGTGTTGGGGGAGAGGTGGGGAGGGGGCAGAGGTCTGAGTAGGTCTTAGGGAGGAAGGGCGAGGAGATATCCCCACAAGGAGGCAACTCTTCCCAAGACAGGCCTGGACGGCTGTGTCCACGCTGAAATCCCAGTTCTGCCATTTATCAGCCCTGTGCTTCACTTCACATCTGAAAATGGGGTTAATGCTCATACTTAATGACTGCTACCTGAGAGCAATGCCTGGTTCATCGTCACCATAAACATAGCGGCAGGATAAGAAGGGGATGAGGACAGGAGTTTTGTTCTGTTTATTTCTTAAGGCAGTTACAGAATGTTTGTAGTAGAGCAAAAGTGGACCAGGAGAAGGAAGGGCAAGGGCCTGATGGGAGCTGCTTCCCCCGCGGAGCTGGGGTGCGTCTGGAGCACCAGCAGGCTGGGCCCCGGGCGGGGGAGTCCGTGCAAGTTCACAGCCCACTGCTGCTAGTTCTCTGTGAGCTGGGAAGGTCAGCAGCCTGGGAGGCGGGAAGGGAAGTGACACAACACAGGAAGCTCTGTGGCAGCAGTGCAGGAAGGCGACAAGGACAGAGGACTGTCGCTAACCGCCAGCAGCGCAGGGCCCAACTGCAGTCACAGGTCAGAGACCTTGAGGCTAGAGGAGTCAGGGCGGCACCAAATGCACAGGTGCCGGTGCTGCGGATGGGGTCGGGATCGGGGCGCTGGACTGAACCAGGGCAGGGCTTTGGCCAGGCCCGTGTGACAGAGGGAGAGAAAGACAATGTGCAGGTTCCATGAGGTTACAAAAGTGCCTGGCATAGGACCTGGCCTGGGAAACACTGCTGTCACTCAGAGCTAAGGGGCCTATCCAAGGAATGACCCCCACATCATCCCCTACAACATCCACAGTTCAAGACCTGAAACCCTGCTGGACTCTCAGTTCTGCTCTTCGCACTGAGCCCCGTTCCTCCCTTTTCAGTTCAAGTGACTGCCACATTTCTGGGGCCAAGATGTGACCAGATGCTGACTCTCATGCTTGTCTCAGAGAACAAAGCGGCCCACACAGTGCAGGCTGGACCCCACACGCTCCTTCCAAGAACCAGCAGCAAAGGGGGATCTCTCCCGGCCTTGAGGAAACATGGGCTTTGCAGGCCCTGCCCTACAGTTCCTTGTAGCCCCCAAGGCAAGGAAAGAGATCGAAGGAGGACCTTTGATGGATCTTGCTGTGAACACTGGACAGCCAGCCCACTATCCTTCTTTACAGAAGAGCTAGAGTTAAATTCATAGCAATCAGCCACCTTAGGCACAGCAGCTTCCCTTTTAGCTAGTTCCAGAAGCAAATTCAACCATGGAAAGGATAAAGAAGGTGACTGAACAGAAAAGAAATAACTTAAAATTCCCGCAAAAGGGTCAAAACAGTGGCTTTTGAAATGGTTATGATGCATGAAAGAAATGTAATTAACAGCAGTTAAACTGAAACCAAAGTTTTACAAGGTAATACGCAAGCTTCCTATGTACAACACATGCTGCTGTTTTCTATTTAAACACCAGGTTAGGAAGTCCTCCCACCAGTGGGGCTACTAAATGGTTACATCACAGCCCCAGTGAAGCTGTGGACCATTAGGTCCAGAAGTCTGTGTATCAAAGAGAACATCGGTCCCTTGTTGAAGTGCCAGGTTTATTTGTGATCTAGGAGACAGAGGCCGAACCAGGGAGCCAGACTGGACTGCTTTTGGAGCAGGGGGCTCTCCGTTTCTGGGAGAATCCAGGAGACTAACAGATGCTGCTGAAAAGACTCCAGAATCAAATGGAAGAGATGGACCCAAGAGTTGCTCAAGTTTCTTTCCACTCTGACAGTCTTCTTTACCTTGATGAATAATCAGCTATTATGAGAACAAAACGGAAGTAATGGGTGTGCAAACCTCAGAAAGGTTACAAGCTCTTCTAAGTACTGTCAATCCTTAAATGGCAATTCTTACCCAAACTTGTAGGTTCCCTCAACGTCATCTGCCATTCAATTAGGTACATTAAGATAGCAGGCACTAGAAGCAAGCTTTACAAATTTATCACTTTGATAATGATAGCTCAACTCTGTGACATCAAGACTAAGACAAGGTTGGAAGCAGGAGGGGAACATGCATACCAGCCAATTGCATGTGTTCGGTCTTTTAGCTAACTTTTTCAGCTCAAACATGGCAGAAATGAGTGACCATTCATCCCTGAAGGCCAGGTCTGGAGCAGAGCCACTGCATAAAAAAAAACAAACCCTTCATTTGTCTCCTCTGTTATTGTAAAATGTCAAGCAATTATATGTATCATTAGTCCTTGTTCACTTAGGATGTGCATGGCCCTGTGATAAAAGCCTGTTGTGGCTCTCACTGAAAGCTGACAACACCCCTCTGCAGTAGGCTTCCATCTTAGAGGTGAGAAACAAGGTTTTGAGAGGCAATGCAATTTGCCCAGGACCACAGAGCAAGTAAGTCGTGGGCCAGACTCAAACCTAGGCTGGTCCCAGAGCACTGTTCTTAACTTCTAAGCTGTGCTGAATTCTCCTCTAACAAACATCCATGCTTGTTTTAATATTCTTTAAATATTACGTCCCCCAAATCTTTGGGTAAAACATGACCTTCGAGGCAATGCACACACTCACCCCAGGGCTCTGCACACCACAGAGCACCCTGGGAAAGGAGAACCATGCCACCACAACTCACCGGCCTGTCCTAACGCTTCTGTGGCCGGGCGAAGGCTAACAGCCCTTCTCTCCTCAACACATAACACAGTCCTCATGTTCTGTTAGGCATGAGCTTCATTAACAACCAAGATATCACAAGCACTGGTTGTTTATGACATCTTTAAAATGAGAAATTAATCTCTAAGCTAAATTAAAACAAGTTAATTGCAGAGCCTGGCTGACAGCAGACATACTGAGAGAAGGAAGTATTGACTAAATCATCAAATACAAACAGCAACTGCAACTGCACATACCCTAGCCCGCACCTCTAGGCCTTCCTCACCTGAGGACACTGGGAGCTCACTCCATCAAGAGGGTCAGTCTCAGAAGAGGCAGGCGAGCTCTCTCACCATTCATTTATTCAACAAACACCTGCTGAGCACCTCAAGTGCCAGGGACTGACTGATCACAGCATCCCTCACTCCCAGTTCAGTCATTCAAACACTGAACACCTACCTTGTGCCAGGCATCAAGGAACTGTTGTGAATATACAGCCTGATTAACTGGTCCATCTATCAGTCACTGTTCACCACATACAGGGCAACTGTACTGGCAGTGGGGATAGAATAAGGAACAAAGTTCCTGCTCTTATGGAATGCACGTTCTAGGAAAGGGAGACAGACGAGAGACAGATAAATATGTACCATGTCAAGGAGGGAAGTGCACCAGGTGACAGGGAGTAGCGATGTGCTATAATACAGAGACTTACAAGGGACTGGTCAGACTGGAGAGCAGAGGCCTGAAGGAAAAGTGGAAGCAAGCTTCGGGCAGAACCAGCCAGGAAATGGGGATGGCAAAGGCCCAGAGGCAGGAGTGCCCCAGAAAGGTCTGTGGGAACCCCGGGGTGGCAGTCTGGCTATAACATGCAGCTGATGGCAAGGGAGAGGAACAGCCCAGGAGGTGAGAAGACCAATCCAAAAAGAACTGTGCAAACCCACAGGCGAATGTCTCAAAGCCTGCTATCGGTGCTTCACTGCAGGCTTTGATTGCTCCAAAATTCAAATACTCTGCAAAAGGCAGACAGTAAACCAACGTGCCACCAAACAGTTCCATGGTGGTGTGCCCATGCTCTCTGGGGTCTCCAGGGGGTCGACTTTAGGGCAGAGGAAGGAGAATGACCCCCATCAGGCAGGGAACCCAGGCTGTTGAAGTTGAGTTTGTCACTAATAAGTGATTAAATATTTGATCTTTAATTTAAATGCTACCTTTTTGCTGAACCATAAGCTGGTTTACAATCCAAACAGTCAATTTGGATGGTTTGGGCACAGGGCTCAAGAACCAGAAGGCTTTTGAGCCCTGAAGACAAGGTTACTGACTTTGCCAGCGGCCCACCTGCAGGATCTATGGAGAGCCCCAAGTCAGCAGTGAGAGCGTCGCTGCAGACTTGCGCAGGGCCGCTGCTAAGGCAAACCCAGTCACTGCATGCAGTAGGGGTCTGCAAGTCACCTTCGCTCGGCCTCCCTCACTACCCCCGACCCTGTTTAATAACTTACTAGGGGCTAATTCTTCTTTTCCTGTGCTGACTCCAGATTCTAGGTCCGACCTGACTTCCAGATGAAATGAACACTCCACAGATGTGCACACACCCCAACCCCACATAGTGTCCTACCATCACCGAGGCCCTCGGCACCTCTCACACATGGGTCTTCCTGCCTCCCACCTCCTGATTCTTCAATCTTCAGACAGAATGAGTTTGCTTAAACCAAGGTTTTATATTAGCTCTCTTCCTGGAAAGCCTTCAGAGGCCCCCAGTGCTGACTTGGCCTGGCCTCCCAGTGGGTGTGCTGAGCCCAGCCCTGTCGCCTACATCACACCCCTGTGTGTGCAGTGGCAGAACTAGCCAACATGTGCCTACCCAAGTCTTCTCCTTGTGGCCTGCTTTACATACTCTTGCCACTGAGAAAACTTCCCTGATCGCCTTAGTCAAAATTAATTGTCCTTTGGCCTACTCTTATGCCTTTAAAATAGTCCTTTTGTTTTGCCTTTTTAAAGAGTTAATCATTTTTTGTCAAGCTTCCCCACCAGGGGTTCAGTTAAGTATTCGCTAAATGATACAAGCCTAATGCTCTTACTACTATTGCCCAGGCCAGAAGCTTAGGGGTTGTACTGGATGCCTCCCCTCTCCCCATTCCCTATGTTCCTTGTTTCCCAAGTCCTGCCAGCCCCTTCTCCTAAACATCTCTCAAACTTATCCACCTTCTCCAGCCCCCCTACCACTAGGTCAGGCCCTCACCTTCATTCATGAAGATTTCTGCATCAGCCTCCTAGCTTGTTTCCCTGCTTGACCTTACCACTTTCCCAAGCCTTGAATAGTACAAACATTTCTAGATCCTTCTAAAATCACTACAACTTACCCATCCCACACACTTCCTGCTTACCAGCAAAAATTAACATGGCGATAATCTTGCAGTACTGAAGAAGCAAACACAGGGGATGTATGGATGACTCATTTAAACCTCATACATGTTTTAAAGTCTAGTTGTTGGAAACTCTTAAGCTAAAACACATCCCTGGTATAAATACGCATCACTTCACACTTCAAGGTTAACAACCAAACAAGTCATGTTAAACGAATGATGGGAAAGCCCAGCTCACAGTATAGGATAATTAAACACCTAGATTCCTAGCAATAAAAAACTGCCACAAATTTAAGATGGTGCTGATATTGCACTGTTAGAGAACTGTTTCCAAGATTGGTGGAAATTCCAGTGGTCTGAGTCCGTGCTTCATAAGAGCCTGAATGTTCCACAGCCAAGCATGGCAGGGCAGCCGGACTCCCAGTGGAATACAAAGTAGAGTCATACATAGACTCCAACAGGCAGTAATAACACCCATCACATTTCAGTAACTTTTAATTGCATCTCTGTGATCACTGGGAGATAGCCAATAGTTATACCTTTAACTTGGGAGTCTGTAGAACTCTGAGTCCCACACCTATTGGATCTGCGTGCCTGAATCGGATCACTGCCATTCAGGAGAAGCCTCAGAGGTAGACATCAAGTCTACAGAATCCCTACTGTAAAAGGCGAATCTAGTCCAGTAACTCCCTTGTGTAAAATTCCCCAGGGGTGTTCCACTGCAGCATCTGGCCCCTGCCACCTCCCAGCCCCCACCCCACCCTTGCCTTCAAATGCAGCAGCCACAGCAGGTCTCTGCGCGGTTCTCTGGGCACACCATGCTCTCGCTAGCCTCCTGAGCCCCCATCCACACAGCTGTCTGAAATGCTGTTTTCCACCTCACTTCTCTCAGTTCCTCAGCTTGGCAAACTCCTTCTTCGAGACCCATCCTAAGGTCACATACTGCTGAAAGCCTTTTACAACTTTGCAGTCCCCAAGGTGAACGAGGAGCTCATCCCTGTGCTCCCTGACACCTGATGACACCACCACAGTGCCCACACACTGCACTGAGATCACCTCGTCTGCATTCCTACTGCACTCATCAGCGACCCACCAAATTGGTACCATAAACATTTTCAAAGTCAAGATCATAGACAAGCTGTCTTAAGCTGAGGCCACAGTACACCAAAAATGAAGCTGGAATTTCAGTATTCCCATTAATTACCTTGAATGGAAGTCCTGCAGAGGATGGAGAATGTCATTCACCTAAGGCAGTACTCCCTTTTCAGGTGTGTGTGTGTGTTTCCACAAACTTACATACAGAGGTAAAGCTCAAGGCTAAGGTAAGGAAAGCAAGTAGGTTTCAGGACAAGAGAAATGTGTTTAAAATGGAAAGCTGTGTGTAATCTTGAGTTTATTTTTCCTTTAGAATGTCCATCTTTTCTCTTCTACCAGCCTGGAACCTAGTTCATTCATGATTCCTGTGCTAAAATACTGCACACATCTTTATACAAAAATATTTGGTGGTGGTGGGGGGAATAAACAGCTACTCGGAGAGTAACAATGGGTATTAGAATTTCAGCTCATTACCTATTGGTTATTTACTTATTAAGGTTCCAAACGAAACAGTGGTCACCTCTGTGGTTTAAGAGTTGATATTTTGGGGTTTACAAGAACAAATCCCTCCCTGTATCATTTCCAAGAACACAATATCCATTCTAAGTACACCTTTGCCAGTGTGATAATTATTTTATTGCATTTGGAAAATCAAAGTCATTGCAATTTGCCAAGGAAGTTAAGAGTGAAAGGGAAAAGTTCTCAAAAGCTACTTCAATGGGACGTCAACAGTGCTGTGGATCTCCAGCCAGGCCTGGGACCCTGATGGTGCTGTCCTCTCCAAGGGCCACGCTGGACACATGGGATTCATCCACGTCCAGGAGGAGGTCACTGACAGGTTTGAGCAAGGGAGTGAAATGATGTGACAAGTATTTTTAAAGCTTACTCTGGGCCTGGAGTGATGGTCAGAGAGATGAAAAGTGTTAGCAGGACGACCGGTCAAAGGCCTTTGCAGTACCTTAAGCAAGTGAAGATGTCATTGGACGTGGGAGGTGGACATGGGAGGGCAGTAGAATGAACTGAAGATCTACTTTAGAAGAAGCATTGTTAGGACTTGGTCATGTGGAGGGAGAGAAAGGTGAGTTTAACAGACAATTCCCCAGTTTCTGGCTTGCAAAAGCAAATTAACAACTGAGCACCTAAATGAGACGGGGGAAGGGAAGTCTGGAAAGGTGCTGTGGTAGGAGGAGACCATGAAATAAAATGGGACCCATTAAGCTGGGGGTGCCATGAGAGACATATGTTTGCTAACTGCTATCCAAGGTATAAACAGTGCTTCAGAGCACAGAGGAGTCGTGTGGAATGACAGTTGCCCGGGCTCTTCTCACTGTGACCCTTCTTGCCCACTTCCTGGGGAGCTCAGATGTCCACTGCCATGCCAACTCCAGGTGGGGTGCAACACATGGGGAGCTTACGGGGTCAAATTCAGCCAGGACACATGCAGGCTGCTTCTCTGATGACCCTCAGTAGTAACACAAGCACCAGCTTGGGGGCTAGGAAAACAGTAACAGTAAGATAGTGTTTGCATCACACGCCAGTGGGAACTACAGTAGGTAGCATGGTATTTTCTTCAATCACCAGCATCATATTAGGTTTGCAGATTTCTCGACATGGATGTTTCCAAGGAGTGCCAGTGGCAGCGTCTTGGTGTCCAGTCCTGTGCTCCACAGTCACACCACTGGGAGCGCCACCTGCTTGCGGGATTCCAAGTTAGGGCTCCCCCCCCCAGGAAAATGTCAGTCTAAGGTGGCATCAGATGCAGTGGAAGGTCTCTCTCTCTCAACAAAAAAACAGGAAAGAGGCCCTAGTTCAGGAAAACGATGACTCACTAAAATCACATCTGCTCTGAAGTTATTATGCCTCCTTCTGGACCAGAATTTGGTTTCCTATTCAGAATGGGTCTATTTTCCAATTCCCCCACTAAAGGACAAATCAAAATGTCATTCAACAGTCTGCTTTCTAATTAAAAGTTGAGCCATTTTTTAAAAATCGCGTTTAACTAAACAACCCCACATGGCAGCAAAGTGCTGTGCCCTGCTGCCTTGACGGGCAGAACCGCTTACAATTACTCTGACAAAGAGGGAGGGAAGGAGCATCATTTGATACAGCTAGACTAAGCTGACCGAACCCCTGTCGGTGGTGCTCATCCAGCAAGACAGTGTGGCATTAGGTAAACTAATTAAATTTCCTGCATTTATATAAGCCCTAACAAAAACAAAGCTGACAGGACAGACTGGGAGGTCTCGGGAGGAGGACATCTGCTTTTTAAAGACAGCGGCCAGTCTGGTGGGGGGTGGGGAGGGCAACACCAGGGTCAGACTGCATCCCTCAACAGAAAGTCAAGGCTCCCCTCCCTGGGGACACTGGGAGTGGGGAAGAGACAGAGCCCCCAGGGGTTGTGATGGCACCAGTGGCTTCCAGGTGGTACAGAGCAACAAAAGAACCACCATCACACTTAGAGATGTGACCCAGCATGAGACATCTGGCGGCTCTGAGCCTGCTTCCTGGCTGAAAATGAAAAGTCACCATTTGCCCCACTGGTTTCCTAGGACTGGCAGGAGAACCAGATATGGTGATGTGTGCAGAGGCGCCCTATAAAAGGGGGAAAACTCCAGGAATGTAAGCCAACTGCTGCTTACTGTTGGGGAAAGGAAAGGCTGGGATGAGTCTTCTAAAGGGATGGTGGCCAGCCAGACCAGTGAAACTGGCAGGAAACTCCCTTGGGCTAGTCAGCAGGTGATGTAGGCAGTTTGAGAAAAGGAACCTGCTGGCTCATTCATACAAAGCAAAAACCTATTGAGCAGGGAGGTGGGTTAAGATGCACCGTTCTCTGAAGAAAGCAGCTCAAAGAGTCATATAGATGGATGGAGAAAGGGGGTCAGCTATCCAGCAGACAGGAGGGGCCATGGCCACAGCAAGACCAACACTCCACCTCATGTAACCCCCATCTGACGCCAGCCGCAGGAGGCACGGGCAGGCTGGGAAGCCAGCAGGCTCCCATGGTCAACAGTTTCCCCACCTGTCCGTCCCCTCCCTTCCTTTCTAGTTTCTGGATGACTGCTCTCAACATGGGCCCAAATTGCCCATGAAAAAGAAAAATCAGATTCAAAAGCTTTACTATTAGCATCATTTCACTAACAGCCAAAACCCAAATGACAACTAGAAAAGATTAGCAATTCCTGATGAATGCACAAAGCACGGAATCGATTTGAGAATGATTTATAGTATTGGGGGGTGGGGGGACGTACTAAGTGAATCCACACTGGAGCTGGCCGTCCACCGGGGGAGGCTGATGCACTGTTCACTCAGTAGACACTGAGGGAGCATCTGCTAAATCCCATGCACAATTCAGCTATGCCCTCAAGAAGCCAACCAAGGAAAACAGCAAACAGGCAACTAGAATCAAGGGTGGAGGTGCTAGGGTGGGGAAGGAGCCCCTATACTCAACACAGCCATGGGAGAAGAGCAGTCACAGGAAAGGGCACGAAGGATAAAGCCAAACCCTTTGGAACACACGGCACTTAGGAGACAGCGTTCTAGGGGCACAAAAGCAGGAGGAAGCACTGCCAGCCAGAAGGGAATCAAAAGACTTCCATTTCCAGGAAAGCAGCATTTGATAAAGGCCTTAAGTGACAGACAGGAACTTGGCCAAGCAGAGAAGAGGGGTAAAATATTCCATACAGAACTGGGCATGCTGAGGACTGACAGGGACAGTAATCTCTCCCCAAACGTGGGTTTCCCTTATCAGAGAATTAGAGTAGGTAACCAATTTATTTCTGTTTACCTTTTCTCCAACTTCAAAAGCTGCTGCTGCAGTAGGTTCAGCAAACTGATGTCCAATAAAGGTGACTTGAGTTATTCCTGTTGAGAAATCAGAAGAAGAAATAGGTTTGGGGGGCTACCCCTCCACACACCCCTTTTCTGGGACACCCTCCATCCAGGCTGTGCTGAGAGGACATGGCTCCCCTCCCCCAAATGGCTGGCTTGGGGATGGACACTTGTCTCCATCAGCCACACTGCCTGCCCCTCTTTCCCTCATTTGAGAACAAAGACATGCAAACTTAGGCAGGCAGTGGAGAGCTCTGATGAGAGAAGCAGACACACACACACAGACTGAAGGAGGGGGGACTGTGCAGCCCCTGAGTTGGAAGGGTCTTCCAGCTCCCACTCCCGGCAGGCTGGTCTAGTTTGGCTCTCTGAGTGCCTGAGATTCCTACAACAGCCCTCTGCCAACTTAAGCTGGCATGAGAGCCTTTCTGTTCCTTGCAACCAAAAATCACTGATTGAAGAATAAGAGATCCAGGGCTGGGACTAGAAAAAGGAACCAAAGTAGAGTGTTAATGAACCAGAGGCTTCTGAAACACAGCCTTGGGAAAAATAAAAGATCAGAGAAAGTGACCTGAGCCTCTGAACTGCTGTCCCATCATGTCTGAGCAGAAAGGAAGAGAGAGATGTGTGAGACCCAGTGGGTAGACCCAACAATAATTTACAAAATCCCAGGGATATTCAACATTGAGATGGAGGCCCAGATACTGGGTGGGGGTAGGGGCTCTTACTATGGGCATTCTCCATAACAAAATAAATAAGGACTTTATTGAGAATATAAAGGTGAGAGACTCTGAAACATGTCAACAGCAAATGAGGAATAGTTGAGTAGTTATACAAAGCCTATCATTACTAAAGCAAGAGGTATTAATAATTCAGAGATCAGTCTTAATTAACTGTGCTGCCTTTTTTGGGGCTGCTAAACAATAAACACTGTATTTACTCATGTTCTGGTGGGTCGGCAATTAATGTTGGGCGCAGGGGATGGTGTCTCTTCTAGTCCTGCCTGGATTACTCGTGTGGCTACAGTCTCCTGGTAGCTCAGTCAGGCTGGCTGGTAGACCAGATGACCACTCACACCCTAGAGACTGGGACAGGCTGTTTGTGCTGCCTTTTTAGTAAACGCAAACTTTTTTTTCCCCTTGAGCTCTTCAAAGATTTATGCTCACTATCCCCTTGCCATATTTTGCCACTGGTTCTTGAGTTAATCAACCATTAACTCAGCTATTGAAGGGCTTCAAGAATCTAACCTCTTCTAATCCCCTCTCCGAGGAAGCAACCATTTGGGCCAAGTTCAGAGATCAAGGTATGTGAAAGGGAGGGGTGGGAAGCAGGGCAGGAAAGAAGGTTCTTCAGGGGGCCATGGATGCCAAGGTAAGTTGGATGGACTCTCAGTCAAGCAGAGTATGAGTCAAGATGACTTGTAGGCTAATCTCATATTCTCTAAGAGATCATTACCACTCAGAAAACGTAGAAAGCTAAAATTGGGCTGCAGGAGGAAAACAGACTCCAAACCATAAGACTGAAGCAGTCAGCTCAAATTAAGTTATAGCAAACCATGACCTTTACCCCCGACAGGGTCCTTGGCCTGCTGCTATTGGCTCATAGCTGCATCAAAGGCTTTATAGTTCTCCTGACTTCCAGGCTATGCAAGCAACTCAGTGCTCCCAGGCCTCCCTGGAGCATCAGCTCTCACTCACCAGGGTACAGAACAATGACAGGGACAGCAGCTGGCAGGTAAAACAGGCTGAAGGGCAGCTCTCCCGTCTGCTCACCCCACACCCGGCCCCCAGGAGGCTGCTGGGGCCACATCACGTCGGCCCACTGCAAGCAGCAGAGGCACCCATGCTCTCATCACAGCCCTCCCACTCCCTCTCGGAGCCTGTTCCCTCACCCATCATACAGGGAGGGAGACGACCAGGGGTACTCAGTGGGTGGTCTGCAAAACGGGGCCCCAACCACCAAGTCTTTGCCATTGGTTCATGGCAAGGTAAGCACAGAAACTAAGAGAAGCTTAGAAGCGTTTATAGTGTATGATATGACACGTACAGCCAAGCACGTTTGGTGGAACTGTCTTGCTGAAGAGAGACTGGTACGTGAGTTTCCTGCAGCTGCCATAATAAATGACTACAAACCGAATGGCATAAAACCACAGAAATGTGTGTGTGTGTGTGTGTGTTTGTGAGAGAGAGAGAAAGAGAGAGAAATCTCCCTCTTCCTCTCTCATAAGGCAATAATTAGGACCCACCCAGATAGTCCAAGCTGATCTTCTCTAAAATTCTTATCTTAATCCCATCTACAAAGACCCTTCTTCCAAATTAGGTAACATTATTGGGACACATCATCTTTGGGACTGCCATTTAGCCCACTACAGTTTGAATATTACTGAATTTGTGTGGTCAGGTGTTATCAGCTCACCACTGTGGGGAGAAAACACTACGCTTTCACTCAGTTAGGACCCCTGCTCTTCCTCTACAGCCTAGGGGCCTGGGCTGGGCAAATCCAGACTCCAGTGGGCACCTCCCAAGAAAGGAAATAGGGCTAAGGTGGCAGGGGTACAAAGAGCAGGTGCAGACTGTTCCCTCAGCCCTTCCCAAGGCTGTCTCCCCCTTCATCTGTTGCGCAGTGCAGGAACTATCCCCTCCTCACCCCAACCCCTTGTCCTTCACATGGTTTTAGTTGTAAAGTAATTAAATTAATTTGTTTTCAGTTCAAGTGTTTCCCTCATCCCATCAAATGCTTAGAGTTTTCAATGTCCAAGTTTGAGAACAGAAAAAAAACTTTTATTACAATCTTTGTGCACCAAGCACTGCCCTGCTACTTACATATTCTCTCCCGCAAAACCCCTCCCTGGAACCTCAAAAACACTCAAGAAGTTTCCAGGCTTCATAACACAATGGTGAAGGCCCACGGAGACTTGATGAGCAAGGATTTTGTTTCTCCTTAGCCGTGGTCTGGCCTTGCAAGAATATTCCTTGCTAAAGGAACCAGGTTGAGTCTCTTTGCTAATGTTACATTTCAGCCTTAAAGGGCAGACCATGCTAAAATGTCTGAGAATGTTTTAAATTGTAACGCTTTACGCAAGCTTGGCCATAGTGAAACGGGAACTCTCACCATTCAACTGCTCATAGGAGCGTAATAGGCACAATCTTTCTGGAAAGCAATCTGACAAATTCTTATTAAGTGGTTTAAAACTGTATGCACCCTTAGATGCTGTAATCCCATTTTCAGAACTCTACACTAAGGAATGAATCTGAAATGGGGGCAAAACTTAATGCTGTTATCCATGGCAGTGTGATATACAGGATAAAAAACTAGAAATAAACTTAACAGCCAACAAAAGGAAATGAAAGATAAATTATGGTACATTCATAAATACAGATTTATGCAGCCATTAAAATGATATCTTTTATTAAAAGAAGTTTTAATAAAAACAGTAATAACAGCTAATGCTTTCATGGGCCAGGCACTCTCCTAAGCTTTATCAGGTACTTTACATATATTAGCCCTCTTAATCCTTATACCAACTCAGCAAGGTAGGTACTGGTATTATCCTCACTGCACAGATCAGAAAATGGAAGCATAAAGGATGAAGACATCCAGGGTTATGCTGTGGTGAGATAGCAGTAGGATTTCAGCTCCCCAGTCTGGCTCCTAAATTGATGCTCTTAAGTCCTGTGGTAGGCTAGCTAATGACCCCAAAGTTATCAGGTGCTAAGCCTGGAACCTGCAAATGCTACCTTATATGGAAAAGGGGTCTCTGCAGATGTGATTAAGATAAGCATCTTAAGATGAAGAGATATGGTGGACCATCTGGGTGGACCCTAGATGCCATCACAAGTGTCCTCCTACAAGAGGCAGAGGAAGATTTCACACATACACACACACAAGAAAGGCATGTGAAAACAGGGCCAATATTAGAGATGTGGCCACATGCCAAGGAATGCCAGCAGCAACAAGAAACTGGGAGGGGCAGGGAACAGATTCTCCCTAGAGACACAGGAGGGAGCCCAGTCCTTCCTATACCTTAATTTGGACTTCTGGCCTCTAGAAGTATGACAGAATAAATTCCTGTTGTTTTAAACCACCCCAGGTTTTGGAAATTTGTAACAGCAGCTACAGAAACTAATGAAGTTCATGTGCTGTACTGCTCTGAATGTAAGAGAAAATATTCCCATGTTAAATGGGGAAAGTAGAAATCAAAATTTTTACACAATGATCTTAATTATGCATATAAAAATAAAAATACATGCAAATACAACAAAATGTTTTGTAGTGATTATCTCTGAAAACTAGAATTATGGGTAATCTTCAGCATTATGCCTTCTGATATTTTTCCAAATTTCTACAATTAGTGTGAATTACTTTTACAAAGAAAATTTTTTTAAAAATTAGCAACTCATGATATTTCTGCAACTCTAACTCAATCACAAAAATTAGACATCAAGAGGACCAAAATTCCCTGAGAAGTTTAATTCATCTCAGAGCACCACCAGAAAAATCAGCAACCCAGATGCATGCCTCTCTCCAAATGGCTCCACTCAACCCTCGGCTTCTCCAAAGCCTATTAATTTTCAGACTCTGGCCTGAACATGATGTGGCTGAAGAAGTTTCAGGCTTTGAAACAAGAGGATAATGTGAGCTAGCAAATGTTTTCCTGTCTATCCATGGTGGTGGGGGGTGGATGGGAGGTATTCATGCATTCCTTGAGCTCATCCAACTCAACGTGGTGTGGGACACATGCCAAGAACCAAAAGCACTGGTTAATACACATGCAAATGTTTGATTTCTCTGTAGGTGACTTCACAGAATGAAACACATCAGATTAATCATTGGCTTAATCTTCTTACTAAAGCCTGACTCCAAGGCTGTTCTGCTGTAAAAGCCTCCTGTTATCATGTGTCCAGGCAGTCAGAAGACCAAAGGCCAATTCTGCTATATCAACATCATGTCCTTTGATTAAAAAGTCATATAAACAGTGTATTAACATTTTCCCCCAATGGGTGGGCAGTACTGGATCAAAATAAAAGTGGGGTGTGCTCTGTTTTGCATAGAGGAGAAGGGAAGAGTCACTGGTTTCCTCCAAAACGGGCCAGGTCAGAGCAGTGGAGAAGGAAAAGCATTTTATATGGATTAATTCAATTTGCTCGGTACAGAGAAGCCAATTCAGGCACTAGGGTGATGAGAACACAGTGCGGGGCTTGTTCCTCAAATTTTTCTGAACATGTTTACTCATTCCTTGTTCAGCCAACCAACGTACACAGCACCTTCTCATGCCAGGCACCAAGAGGAGGTGGGCTCACATTTTAAAAGATCCTGTCTCCAGCAGGTCTACTCTGAGATGACACGGTTGAGCAAATGGCCCACATTTTTACTGACCCTCCTCAGCCACTCGGATCCCAGGGAAGACAGCAGCGAAGTGTTGAGAGGAATGCCCAGACAGACCTGGCAGAGCTTCGCAATGGAAAAAAACAAAACGCTAATGGCTTAGCCCTGGTTACCGTTCTCAGTAGTATTGAGGGGTGACTAGATGAATACTGGATCTCCCACTTAACCATCTGCTCCACACAAATAGCATATAGTTTTTCACCATGTCTGTCTTGGTTTTGTTGCTTGTCTTGGGATGCCTAAGTCTACCTGCATCTGACCTTAAGAGGTACTCATAAAATATCTGAGGTATAAAGTAATGCACGAGTGAATGCAGGTAATCAATTTCCTCATCTGTAAAAATGGAAAGGCCAGGCTACATGATTTTTTTCCCAAAGAAAATTCCAAAAAACCTAAATCGTATGACATAGGCCAAGAAGAGAAGGTTCACATGATACTCAATTTGAGAAATACTACAGTCTGTGGCCTCTCATCCCCCTTAGAGATTCACAGTGCACTTAATGCAGTAAAGGATCCGGAAAATCCTTCAATTAAAACCCTGTTTGAACATTCCCAAGTCTAGTTAACCACAGATGCCCTTTCGTGCTTAACATTTACTGACATGACAGAGAACCAATGTTGTAAGGAAACCCTGGAAAAATACTAACCCAAACTCTATTTGTTCAAAAAAATATTTATCAAGACCTTGCAATAATGATGATGATGAAGATAGCCAACATTTAAAAGTTAACACTTAATAGGCATGGTACTTGGTTCACAGTCTACACTCCACTGGAAGTGACCTATGAACACACGGTTAGTGTAACAGTATTAACTGAGGTGACACACACACATATGCATATATACACATGTACCTAGACACATATATATACACACACGTGTATTTATGTGTATATATATGTGTGTGTATACACACTCACACAAAAGGATGGAGAGGTGGTAATGATCAATGTCCAGAGATGGGAAGCAAGAGAATCTACTGTGTGCAGACGAATGAAGACAGTTTGGTCTTACCCAGTGGTTTTCAAAGTATGGTCCAAGACTCTCCTTGAGGATACTGCAAGGTCAAAACTATCCTCAATTGTGTTGACATCTGCACCATTGGTGGGTAAAGCTGCTTGTGGCTAAGCAAGAATCCAGGCAGTGGCATTTGACTGTATCAGGAGTCACTGTATTCCCTACTGCCATATATTCATGGTTGAGAAAAAAAGTCAATGTCACTGAGGAATGTCCTTGATGAAGCAGTAAAAATTATTAATTTCATTAAACATCAACCCTTGAGTACATCTCTCTTAATACCCCACATGACAAAATGTGAGCATTCATAAGGCACTGTGGCTGTGAGCCAGAGCAGGGCAGTTGGCAGGATGAAAAGCACTTGAGTAACCGAGCTGCAAGCTGAACAGCCCCCTTTCCGCAGACCGTTTTACTGGAAAGAATGACAGGGAAACTATGGTAATTCAGATTTGCATACTGTAGACATTTCCTCGAAAATGGATAAAGTGAGTGTGTTATTTCGAGGAAAGCTGATGGCATTTGTTGCTTAAGAAAACATTTGAACTTTCAAACAAAAATTTTGAATTTAAAAAACCTGTCTTGGCCACTGTGAGCTTTGGAATGTCTCAATACTTAAAGACTTTTCAGATGAGAGTGAGAGTAACATTAAACAAATATTATTTTCTGAAAGACTAATGTATGATGTTACAAAATGCATGAAGGAGCCTTTCAAAGTGTTAAGACAGATCAATAGATCTTAATGTGACACAGCAGGAAAAGTTCACTTACATAGTTTCAGATTCTATGCTGCAAAAATGTTTAAGAAGCTTCCACTTGTCAAGCTCTGATGTAGTTTCAAAGATTATCTATAATTAACTGAAAAGGCTATTAAAATTACTCTTCCTTTTCCCAACTACATATCCGTGCAAGGTTGTATTTTCTTCTTATAGTTGAACCAACACATCATACTGCAACAGAATGCATGCAAAAGTATTTGTGAGACTCCAGCTGTCTTCCATTAGGGGAGACATTAAAAAGATCTGGAAACAAGTAAAACAATGTCACTCTTCTCATTAAATGTGTTTGTTTTGGAAAAAGTTATTCTTCATTAAAAATGTTTATGTTACATAATGGGTTATTATTGCTATACTTAAACTAAATAAACATTTGAAAATTTCCATTTTGATTTCTAATACAGTACATATTTCTAGATATAATTCACATAATTGGAAGTTCTTTGGAGAGCTTGCTGATTTTGAAGAATTTTTGAAGGGGTCCTGAAATGGAAAGTTTGGGAACTGCTAGTGTTCAGGGGTGGGGCAAGGAGTCATGGCAGGTGAGGTGAAGAGGGAGAGGCAACAGCAAGTGGGACACCAGTAGCCTCCTGCACTGTGACACGGTGTTCAGAACTGACCCTACAAGAACCAGTGAAGCATGTAGAGCCCCAAAATGATACAAACAGATCTGCCTCTTAGAAAGAGAAAGGACACCATAAAGTTGTCCTCTGCTCCATGAACATGTGAATCTAGAAATAAGTCAGTCTGATGGGAAGTCAAACTACAGGGCATTGAAGATCCATTATTACAATCTAAAAAATGAAATATAAATTTCTATAAAAGAGCAGGAACAGGAAAGTGTTAAAATTTAATGATGGAAGGGAAAGAAGCAGGGTCTTGCAAAACAGACTTGCAACCAAAGGGATTCTGCAAAATGAGGGAGATCATCAGTAATAAAGAGCAGGGCTTTAAACATCTCAGATGCCAAAATCAAGATGCATTTCAGGCAAGTCTGGAAAATAAAAATAAAGGAGCCAGCGAAGTACAATAAACTGCAGCAGTAAAGAGGGAAAATGAATGTGGCCTCAAGAAGACAAACAGAAGCATTTAGAAACAGCAAATAGGGAGGAAAGAAAATCAGCTCCTATATCCAGAGCAGGCACACCACCTAGTCAGCAAGCACTCCCTCCAGTCAGCATGCATGCCATCCAATCAGCATGCACTCCATCACTAGGGTGGGAACAGATGGAACAGGAAGCACCTCCAGAGCCAAGGAGACCCTGCAGAGTCCATTACAGGAATGGATAGGCTTGGCCTGGACCAGCAGACCTTCTGAGCAAGTATCTCAGTCAAGAAAAGTTGCATTACACCAATCAAGAACACAGACCATACAGAATAGATAAATAAAACACAGCTATTCAAACATGCTCTCAAGGAGCTTACAGTCATCATTTTCTAAATCCAAAAGAAAAAATGTAAAGAAAAAACATTAATAGGACAGTTGTAACTAAAGGGAGAATGGTGTCCTACAAAGAACTCCAAAAGGAAGACTGGCCAAGTTTCTCAAACTTGGGCCTCAGTTTTCTCTTCTGTCAATGGGGAGTTTACCACCTATTTCCCAGATTTGGGAAAAGAGGTGATGCACCACGGCACACACATCTGGCATACGGCAGATGCTCAGTAAACAAAAGCTGTATTAATTATCATCAGTATAATTATGATTTCAGGGCCAAAGTAGAATATAGAGTTGTCACTGTATAAGCCAGAAAATTCCTTGAGTTCAAATATCAAGGTTTTAAAATCACCAATATATGAACACAGAGAAGGAATTTGAATGGTTTTGCCCAGGGCTGAATTCACTCAAAGATGAGAGAGTTGCCTTTGGCCTTGACTGGCCTGATACCACTGGGCCTACAGAGTCTCTCCAATCACAAAGGCACCTTGTCAAGCACAAAAAGGCCCAAGAAAGAAGGAAGGAAGAAAACAAACCATCACCTTCCTAAACAGCCAACACAGCTACTTCACGTACCTTTCACACAATGTATCTCCTCTAATTGTCAAGATTAGCCCGGATGTAGGTGCATACACTGTCATAGCCCCCACTTAACGAATCAGAAAAGCTGTCTCATGGCTGAATTGCCAAGTGGCGTAAGTGGGGCCTCTATCTCTTGATGTGAGGGAACAGGTGCCCACCCCCACAGGGATCCACAGGCCCACCCAACAGAGGTGAGCCAGCAGCCCTTCACCCAGCTAGAACAGTACACTAGGAATGTACTGGATTAAAAGAGAACCACAAAAACAAACAAAAAAAAAACACTCAAAAGATTTTGACCCATCTACAGAATAAATGTGGCCAATTAAAGAAATGCTTTCTAGAAGACACAGACAGGAAGAAGAGAGCAAGGAGTATTTTGTCAATTCAGCCAAAAAGGAGACTCCTGCCTTTCTTCTCTATCCACAGCTAAGGATGAGCATTCACTGACTCAGGTGCCAGACACTGCCCGCAGGCCTGGGGATGCCAGCCAGCCTGGTGCCCCTGCCCCCAGACAGACAGCAGGGGAACAAGCCGCCGATGCTGTGGATGCGCTGTCCAGGTACCACGGGGCAGGTCGTGACCGGCCTGAGCCTGAGAGGTCACAGGAGCACATGCAGAGGCCCGGAGGGGTCTTGAAGCCTGCGAGACAGGAAGAGCTGTGGGACTCAGGAGGCTGGCAGGGAACAGCCTCCGCAGCCTGGAGGCACACAGCTTGCACACTCTCCTAAGAGCACGGGACCCTGCTGGAGAGGAAAGGCACCATCCCATTTCCACTGTAAAAGGTTACTGTGGCTGCAGCTCAGAGATCTACAGGGGATAATAGTGAAGGTACAGATGTCCGTCAAATAGAAACTTTCCACCCCCTTTTTTTTTCTTCACCACAATTTGAACAATAAGAAAGATACTTTGCAACTCAGGAAGTACCTATACATGTACACGCATGTACAAAGACTCTCTGAGAGGCAGGCTACCAACCTGGGCATTTTCTGTGACTGTGGGACAGTCTCTCAACTTCCCTGAGCCTCACTTTCCTCATCTGTGAAACAAAAATAATAATTATGATATCTATTGCATAGGCTGTTGTGGGGATAAATAAGCCAATATATGGAAGGTCCTTAGCAATGTTAACTTTTTTTCTGTAAACCTATTATTATACACAAATACAAGTTTCACAAAATAAAACTCAGCCTTACTCCATGCACTCCACTCCAATATTTTCTATTCTACTGCTTCTTCTTTTAAAATGCTGGTAAATACCACTTAATTTCAGAACCCAGTAACCTGGCTCATGACCCTCAGTTGGAGATGATGGCTTGGCCGTGGGTGATGGCAATGGAGGGAGAGAAGTGGAGACAGGGTTGGGGAATAATTACAGGGGGAGTGGAAGAGAGGAAGGTGTCCTCAGAGGCACTCTTAGGCCTCTGTGTTGAGGAGGTGTCCTTTCTAAGACTGGGAGTCCAGGGGAGGAGCCGGTGTGAGGCTGTGGGAGGAGCAGAAGGGATCAACTTTTTGGTCTAGACTTTCTCTTTCCATGAACACCCTGCCTGGACCAAAGGAACCTTCACATAAACCACTTTATAAAGCAGGGAACCACAGAGAGAGCATCAGAACTGTGGCTACAAATAAAGAATGCATTCTTCCAGATTGTGCTGGAGGCGGGGGCATGGACAGCCTCCAGGAGTGGAGCACAGCAGCAAGTGGCTGATGGAGGACTTGGGGCTCCCGCCAAATTCCTTTCCTTTCCAACCAAGAGTAAGCACCGATCACACGTAATTAGTGTTCATCTGTTTCCTCTACTAAGCAAGCTGCTTCAGAGCAGTAACCACCCTGTCTCATCAATCTTTCTGTTCCCCAGGCGTCCCCAGCACGCGGGCGGCCCTGCCCACTGCCTGTAGTAGGTGCTCAATAAACATCTGCTGAATGCACAGCACAATTCAACATGATAAAATCCTGGAAAGTCTGTGTACAGTGCAGGGAACTAAAATAAGGCAGAGCAAATGGGATGGAGGAGGTAGAATCTGCTAGGAGAATTCTGATCATTTTAAGGGTGTGAACCAACAAAAGGCCTGTTCACAGAGAAATTGAGGCTAAAAAAAAACACCTCTGAAATACGCGATAGGTAAGGATCTTCACATAAAGATCAGAAACACTGATCAGGTCTGGGATGGAATCAGTAAGAAAAAGGAAAAATAAAACAGGAAAAATGAGGCATGAGGTGCATATATCATCTCACCTCTTGGAAAGATCACTCTGAAAGTTTAATTCTTTATATCACTTCCCTAGCTACACTTTTCCATCAGCTCTGTGCTGTCTCTGGATGCCTCTGTTTCCAATCCTCTGCCATCCCCTACTGCCCAGCTCCTTGTACGTTAACTCTTTTTCTCTATACATACATGACAGGCATGGTGTTACATACCTCTTGCACAGGCGAGACACCCAACAGGAGTTTTATTGATGGGCTTTGACATTAAATACCAAATTCAGATTCATACTTTCTAGTCTCACCCCCTTTAGCTGCAACTGCTGCTAAAGCTAGCATTTTAATAGTAACAGCTGCATTTATTTAGCACCTATCACACATAAAACACAGCTAAGGTCTTTAAATGCATAACTTCTTACAATCCTCGATCTGTAGGGTTGGGAGTTTTATTGCCAGTTTACAAATGACAAGATTGAGGATCAAAGACAACACAGTTTAGTACATGACAACACCAGGATCCAAACCCAAAGCTACTTAACTCCAAAGCCAAGTAAAAGTGCAATCACTCTACAATTTTAGCATGATTTTCCCTGGCATAGAGGCACAGAGAAAAGCCCATCTGATATGAAGTCTACTCGATGTTCACCAAGACATAATTAGAGCTCAACTCAGAGAAAGCTTTTTTTAGGCTTGAAAAGGCTATAATCTATCAAGTCCTATTCATTCATTTCCTACAAATACAGAGGTCAGGTCAAGTTTATTTTAACTCTGTGATGAAAAAGCAGAATATGCCAATGGCATCATTTGTTTCTGAAGGAATATTTAACTTACACTGAGAAACCAAAAATAGAATAATCAAATCATTAATGTCAGGTAGTTAATAAAATAATCATAAAACTTGTAACAGCATTATCTCCTATCACCATCCTCCCAAAGCTTTCACGTTTCATTTGAACTTCTCAGTAACTGAGGTGATTATTGTTACACCACCGTACATATGAGAGAAAAAAATGAGACTAAGAGAAGTTCAATAGGTTGCCAAAGGTTCTGGGTTATGAGCGATAAAACAAAGCTTCTCCAATCAGCTTGGGGAAAAGAGAAGCCTTGCCAGAAGGAAGGACAGTGGGCAGCTGGGGACTCCCAGCTGAACACGTGCCCTCTCTCTGCTTCTGCCTGCGGCTGCCTCCTACCTGAGGGCAGGCCAGCTTCCTCCTCCGGACAGGAAACCTGGGCCACCAGAGTTCCACCCCCAGATCCCCAGCCACCTCAGAGGAAAGGGCTCTTCAACCTCAAGTCCAAAACTTCAGGAAGATGGAATTGAAATGGGGTCCACCACGCCCCTCTCCTCTCCCCAGCCCATGCCGGGTGGCAGGAGAGTATGAACAATGGACAGACGTCACCTAGTCCAAAGACATTTCTGCACTGTATCCTCTCCCGCCCCCACGGTCTGACCCGCCTCCCCTCAGCATCTGTGATCTGGCTAAGCAGCAACCCCAGTTCCCAGCTTCTCAACTGTGATTCCCACCCGGGGGTCTGCCGCATGCACACTCCAGTATAGGATGTCCCCGTACCAGAGGCTCTGCAGGCACACAGGCAGGGAAACCCCTCTTTTAACATCCTGTTACACGGCTGTAATTACTGCCTTGGAGTTGCTGAGACACCTGAGGCCTCATAATAAACTCTTCTCTTTTACTAAAAAAAAAAAGGAAAAAAATTCAGAGAGGTGAGGTCAAGGGTCCACCTACATCACAGGGAGCAATCAGGAGCCACACCTGGCAGCCCCGAGAATGGACAGAGGAGAAGCAGCTCCCCAGAAGGTGGGGGTGTGAGGGGGGGCAGTTCCAAAAGAAGAGAGCTGGGCAGAAATGAAATTGTAAAAATAAGTAGAAACCCTAACACACACAACTGCTAAGCCACTGCTTTTCAGACCCCAAACCCAGTGACCTTTCTTCCTGCTACTCCAGAGCTGACACGATCCAGGCATGAAGCTGTGAAGCACCCACAGTAAACAAGAGCCAGTCCACAATAAGGGGCTAACTATGTAGTAAAGCTATTTAATGCAAACAGAATTAGGAAAGAGAGAGCTCTCCGTGTACCCATTCACATCAGAGTAATATCCCCAAATTAGAGATCTCCACACCACAATTTGGTGCTAAGAAGAAAAAGAAACTATTTCTTCACCAAAAAGGTCAGACTCAGCTCCCCACCCTGCCTTTGCCCCATCCAGCTGAGTGATGGCAGCCACTCCCTCAGCCCAGGCCTTCTCGGTCCTCTACTCTGAAGGACGGCTCTTCCGGGCCCGGTGACGACTATGCCCTTCTTCCAGGGAAGAAAGCAGGAACCAGAGACCCAAAGCCAGTCTATCAGATGACCCCAGGAGCATGATGCTCTGCAAAGATGGGAGGGGCGATAAAACATGCAGGCACCCCACAATGTGCTCAGCGCTAGAGCAAGGCCCACGGGTGTCAGGACCAGGAGGCAAGGAAGGGAGGAGGGTCGGGGGGCATGCAACCCCATCGCTGGCTCATGAAGAGGGCCACAGCTCACTTGGGGCTTTTCTTCTTCTTTAATCAAACACTTCTATAGCCACCGATCTAAATGCTTTACAAATATTCTTTGTTTAGCTGGTAGAAGTCAGCTTTCACAGCATCACTGGCTCTGTGTGGTTATGGTGACTCCTAAAAGGAATCTAGGAAATGGGATTTTTTAAATTCTTTTCTTCAAGGTCTAACCTAAACCTAGATGGCTGAACTCAAGCCCCAGTTGTCTAGTGCCAGCACTTTGCTTCTCTCCCTGAGTCCACTTCATCCTCTCCTTCCACAGACCAGAGACAAAGGTGAATATTAAGCACCTACAATGTGCCCAGCACCATCTATCCATTACCTCACCTGATTCTCATGACAATCCTACAAGGTAAGGTCTACTTTTAAGCTTTCATTACAAAAGAGGGAACAGACTGAGAGAGGAGAGGCAACTCTCCGGACTAACTGGCAGCCTTGATGCTGAGCAGTGGGGTTGGATCCTGGCCCCAAGAGGGGTGACTGCACATGCCCTGCTCATACCCACCCTCAATGGAAAGCAACTCTTATAGAGTGTCACTGGAGGAGCCACCCTTGGCAAAAACACATACGGACAGCTCCTTCAAAAAAAATTTTTTTAATGAGGTGAAATTCACATAAACTAACCATTGTAAAGTGTTCAATTTGGTGGCACTTAGGACACTCACAACATTCTTCAGCCTTTATCTAGTTCCAAAACATTTTCATCACCCCAAAAGAAAACTCATACTGGTAAGTGGTCAATTCCCACACTTCCCATTCCCCCAGCTCCCAGCAGCCACCTTTGGTTTCTGTCTCTGTGGATTTACCAACTCTGGGTATTTCATTTAAATGCAGTCACACCATACGTAGCCTTCTGTGTTTGACTTCTTTCATCTACAGTATAATGTCTTCAAAGTTTATCCATGTTGTAGCTATACCTGTCCTTCATTCATTCCCTTTCATGATTTTATAATGATCCACTGAATGGACATATCACCTCTTATTTATCCATTCACCCTGATGAACAGATGGGTTATTTCCATTTGGGTACTGTGAACAGTGCTATGAATATTTGTGTACAAAGATTTGAGTGCCTGTTTTCAATTCTTTCACATGGATCCCTAGGGTGAAACTGCTGGGTCCTATGGTAATTCTATGTTTAACTTTTTGAGGAACTCTTTAAAATATTTAAAAAATACGAAATCCTACAAGGAAAAGCCAAAAGAAAACTGAAAAATGTAAAACCCCAGTGAGATCAAAGAAGTCAAAAAAAAAAAGTTTTCTGAATAAGTTCAAATCTGGGCAGAAAGAACCCAAACAGTATATTTCTATTTAAAAGGAAAGAACACTAAGAAGAGAATATTAATATACACATTTCTACCAAATAATGAACATGGGTTGGTGTGTCTCCATAATATTTTTAACAAAATCATACCTAAGCCAGGGCTCCACTAAAAACCACATGGAATCCCATTTCTTTGATTTAAGTCTTTTGAATCAAAGAAAACAGTGGAAAGGACCCAACACAGGCCAGCAACTGTGAAGGCTTTCTATTACTGGAAGACTGGATTCTCCACTCTGGCTCTAATTTTTGGTAAAGTCCCTTTCTCTTTGGAAAGACATAAGCTTCTTGTGTCAAAAAAGCCAGCACTCTTTAAAAAAACAATCTCACCACATCACATGTCATCAGGGAAATGCAAATTAAGCCATCAAGACATCACTATGCTCTTATGGAAAGGCCAAAATCTGGAACACTGACAACACCAAATGCTGACAAGGATGTGGAGCAACAGGAACTCTCATTCATTGCTGGAGGGACTGGAGAAAATGCACAGTAGTTTGGCTTTGGAAGACAGAAGACAGTTTGGCAGTTTCTTACAAAACTAAACATACTCTTACCCTATGATTCAGCCATCAGTTGGGTCCAGCTTCTTGGTTTTTACCCAAAAGTTTGGAAAACTATGTCCACACACAAACCTGCACACGGATGTTTACAGAAGCTTTATTCACGATTGCCAAAACTTGGAAGTAACGAAGACGTCCTCCAGTAGGTGATGGATAAAGAAACCATGTTACATTCAGACAACAGAATATTATCCAGCACTAAGAAGAAAGGAGCTACTGAGCCATGAAAAGACATGGAGGAACTTTAAATGCATACTACTAGGTGAAAGAAGCCAGTCTGAGAATGCCACATACTGTATGATTCCAACTATATGACACTGCAGAAAAGACAACACTATGGAGACAGTAAAATCAGTGGTTACTAGGGGTGGGCGTGGGAGGGATGAACGGGCACAGCACAGAGGATTTTTGCGGCAGTGAAAATACTATGATAGCATAATGACAGAGACATGTCATTATACATTTGTCCAGAACCACAGAATGAACCCCAGGGTAAACTGTGGCCTTTAGGTGACTGTGATGGCTCAATGTAGGTTCATCAGTTGTAACAAATGTACTGCTCTGGTGGGGGATGTTAATAACAGGGGAGGCTGTGCATGTGTGGGGCAGGGGTACTGCTCAGTATTGCTGTGAACCTAAAACTGCTCTAAAAATATAAAGTCTTCATAAGGAAAAAAGAATCTTATGTCCCATCCCCTAAAAGAATATTTCAAATGAGCTCTGGAGGCAAGCACTACTTTAAGATTTGCTAGAAACATAGTCTGGGACGGAGAGAGAGCGAGGCAAGCATGAGAACCAGCCCAGGATGTGAACACAGCCTTCTGCTCTGCATCTGGTCTTTCGGCAGCTTCTATGATGTTGACAGTCAGCAATAATTTCAGCTGGGAGGACAGTGGCCAGATGGGAATGCACAGGGGGTGTACAGAAAGAGGACACATGAGCACCTTTATAAGTGAAGAAGGAAACAGTTCTCTGAAGGACACAGTATGCTAACCACAAAGACAAAACTGACTCATCTGATACAAGCAAGACACTGACATGTCAGGGATGCCGGCAATCAGGCAAGGGCAGGAGCCCTGGCCACATTTGCTAGACAGGTATTCAGTCAGGCAGGAAGTGGTGTGAAAACAATTCCATTCATTCACTGTGCCTGCCTGTCCCAGAGAACAAGAAGATAAACCTGAAACACCAGCGGTAGGCCAGAGATGAATTTCGCAGCTCCGCTTTGTGCAAAAGTGAGGGTGAGCGAAGATACACAAGCAAAACGGAAAATCGCATCGACATTAACCCTGGTAAGCCCTTCAACATCCAAACTAAAACTGCATGTCAGGAAGGAAACAAAGTAAGAAAGGTAGCTTATTATGAATCGAAAAAGTCATCCGTTTGTCATGGGTGGCTCAGATACCTGCACCCGTTCGGGGTTGGGCTGGGGAACGTGGTAAGGACAAACACAGACAAGACTATAAAACCAACAGCAAAGTGATGGGATCCCACTCTCTGCCTACAAGTGACACCCTTACTTGTAACATTCCCTGTGTGGGAGGCTCTGCCAAGCTGAGACTTAATTCCCGCCCACCAGGCACAGCCCTCATCTGCACACACTGGAAAAAAATCTGCAAAGAAAGAGCGGTCATTTGGCAGAGGCTCGCGAAAGGGAGATACACCAAGAATATACAATCAAGGAAAGAAAAACAAGTTATTGGGGTCAACATCTGGCAGAGAGTGGGACCTCACCCTCCTGGCAGCCAGCAACGCGTCACTCAGGCCTGAGAAGAAACAGAGGCAGCATGCAAAGCAAAGCCTTCGAGCAAGAAGGGGTCTGAAGCACCTGGGCCGCTCCCTTGTTTTAGAGAAAATAATACTGAGGTTCAGAGATTCAGCAACATATCCAGGAACAACAGAATATTATCCAGCACTAAGAAGAAATGAGCTACTGAGCCATGAAAAGACATGGAGGAACTTTAAATGCATACTACTAGGTGAAAGAAGCCAGTCTGAGAATGCCACATACTGTATGATTCCAACCATATAACACCGTTAATAATGGCAAGGCTGGCTCAAAAATCCTGGTCACCTGGAAGACCTTCCCTAATAATATCAATGTGATAATAACAATAGCACCCATGTGCTGAAGAGTTTATAAGCAGACATCCGTAACAAGGAAGGCTTTACATCTATTATCCCATTTAATCCTCAACAAACTATAAGGTAATAGTATTATCATTATCCCACTTCACAGATGGGGTACAAAGAGGGTGAGCTACTTGCCCAAAGTCACACAGCTTGTTAAATGTACAGGCAGCTTTGTGACAGCATGGATGAAGCTGGAGGGCATCATGCAAAGTGAAATAAGCCACACACAGAACGTATCTCACTTACATGTGGAATCTAATTAAGCCAGACTCTGAAGCAAAGAGTAAGGATGGTGGTTGCAAGGGGCTGGGAGAGCGGGTGGGTAAGGAGATGTTGGTGAAAGGGTACAGCCTTTCAGTTATAAGATGAATAAGCTGGGGACCAAATGTACAGCATGGTGACTACAGTTAATAATGCTGTATTGTATACTTGAAGTTGCTAAGAGAATAGATCTGAGGTGTTCTCCCCTCACAAACACAATGGTGCTATGTGAGGTGATGGACGTGTGAACTTGACTGTGGTAATCATTTCCCAGAGTACAAGTATATCAACTCATCACACTGTGTTCCTTAAGTATATACAATTTTTATCTGTTAATTATACCTCAATAAAGCAGGAAAAAAGCCCAGGCAGGATGGAAACCAAGAGCGAGTTAAAGTCTGCGCTCTTAACTACTATATGCGACTGCTTCCAAACAAGGCAGAGTCAGATTTTCAAATGCAGTATAAACCAGAAACTTCCTGTTACTGGTAGTGTCTTATGTTTACCAGCTTTCCCTCCCAAGACACAAAAATAATCAGCACTGGGGATATAAAGAACAAAAATATTTTAACTTTAGGAAGAAAGAAGGCTCAAGACTCTTCAACCTAGACAACAGACCTGAGCAGACTCAGACTGGAAAAATTAGGGGCTTTTGCCAAAACCAAGGCCTACTGTCCAGTATCTTACACCTTCAACATATATTTTCATGTAGTTCTGACTGGACAGTGGTGCTGTTGGCCCAGTTGCTGATGTCAGAAATCAATATTTACCAGACCTTGGAGCTTCCACTAAAAACATCATCACTGTGCTGGACACAAATTCACCAGTTTAACCATACACATGGTTATCTTCAGTTTCAGGAAACAGTTGCCTTCCTTTTATTGTGGTAAAAAAAATGTGACATTAAATTGAAACTGTTGCTTTTTTAGGTAAAAAGCACTTGGCTTTTCTCAGATGCCACAATGATAGTCCTCTTTCACTATGGATAGAAGATGTTTTGTTTCCTCTAAACTACAAAACCAGAACATTCCCCTGCATGCAGACACCTGCTCCATTGCAACATCACTTCCTCTCCCTGCACAAGCAAACCACAAGGTCATGGTCAACGTCAAGATCCACGACTACCCCTGAACTGGAGCTCCAGAAAGGGCCTCCTATGGTGGACCTGGCAAGAGCCACTTAATCTCTCTTAATATTAATTTTTAAAACAAGAGTAGCAGATAAGGATGTGGAGAAATGGGAACCCTCCTACACTGCTGGTGGGAATGCAAATTAGTTCAACCACTGTGGAAAGCAGTATGGAGGTTCCTCAAAAAACTCAAAATTGAAATTCTATTTGACCCAGGAAATTCCACTCCTAGGAATTTACCCTAAGACTGTAGCAGCCCAGTTTGAAAAAGACATATGCACCCCTATGTTTACTGCAGCACTATTTACAATAGCCAAAAAATGGAAGCAACCTAAGTGTCCATCAGTAGATGAATGGATAAAGAAGAGGTGGCACATATACACAATGGAATATTATTCAGCCATAAGAAGAAAACAAATCCTACCATTTGCAACAACATGGATGGAGCTAGAGGGTATTATGCTCAGTGAAATAAGCCAAGCCGAAAAAGACAAGTATCAAATGATTTCACTCATATGTGGAATATAAGAACAAAGAAAAAAACTGAAGGAACAGAACAGCAGCAGACTCACAGAACCCAAGAACGGACTAATAGTTACCAAAGGGAAAGGGACTGGGGAAGATGGGTGGGAAGGGAGGGATAAGAGGGAAAGGGGGGCATTACGATTAGCAGATGTAATGTTGGGGGGGCACGGGGAGGGCAGTACAACTCAGAGAAGACAAGTGGTGATTCTATAGCATCTCACTACGCTGATGGACAGTGACTGTAATGGGGTTGGTGGGGGGGACCTGATGAAGGGGGTAGTTTAATAACCATAATATTGCACATGTAATTGTAGATTAATGATACCAAAATAAATTATTTAAAAAAAGTAGCAGATAATGCTTCCTGACCATTTACCAGATGCTAAGCACCATGCTAAAGGCACTTGAGTTCTCTCTTCCAATCCTCACAATACCTCTGAGGTAGGTGCCCTTATTACACCCAGCTTAGAGATGGAGAAAGTGTGAAGGCAATCTGGCTGTGACATCTGTCACCCCATTTGTTGCCAGGCTTGATTTGGCTGATCTGGCTAGGTGGGTGTTCCCTTCCTCCGCTCCATGTGCGTCCCTCCTGTAGCTATGTGCTCAAAGAGGACCACCATCCCCAATACAGGAGGGCTGTCCTTCGGTCAAGAGTATATGAGTAGCTGCACTCCCCTGCTAGACCCTCCAGACATGCTCCCAAGGTCCATCTGTAGGAGAAGGTGGGGTAGTCCAGCTTCTAAGACTCCAGACACATCCAAAGAGGTGCTGCATGTGGCAGTCTGCCTTTCTTTAAATAAAATTTTTAAAAATGGAGAAAGTAAAGCTTAGCAAGTGGAAGTAGGTTGTCTAAAGGCACACTTGGAAGCTGCACATACAAAACTCAAACCCAGGTTCCTCAGACTTCAGAGTCCAAGCTCTTACCTGTCATGTACTTGCTGTCTCTCTGCGTTCCTCACACACAAAGCACGGGAAAGACCATCACACTCGTTTCCTTTGTGAGGACAGCACAGGGTATGTTCTGTCTTCTTACAGTGTGGAAAACTAGAGCAAATTCCCCCAGACAGACTAACCATGTACTCAGCACTAGGTTAGCATGGATGGAACATAAGGGGAAAAGGACAGCAAGAACAGACCCCTATGCCAAGGATTTTCCAGTCTAACCTACATTGATCTCAACTATAATCCGTCTCTCCAGGACATCTTTGGTCATGAGCCATGTCATGATCCAGGACACACACACACACACAGCCTTATTACCATGGCTGATGCAGATTTTTTTTAATTCTCTCCCTTTTCTTTTTCCTAATGTGTCAGTCCACTCAATTGATCCTGTGACTAGGGGTTGTGAATGATATATTAAAAAGCTGCTCTAGAATACCCCCATTTTACCTCTAATTAAAAGAACAAAAAACAAAAAAAAATGTTAGGAAGTTCTTCCTTAGATCTAATTTAAGTTTCCAGGGCTATCAGGTTAATTTAATTAGTATGGCTGGACATGTCCTCAGGGCACAGGTGGAAGTGTATCAGATTAGTCAAGGGAAATCTGGAATTGGCCGACTGGCATTCAAATACCGACTGACTTATCTGCATGTCAGCTAGGGGGCTTCTCCAGATCTTGGCTTATAAAACAGGAGAGTACCACTCACCCATTGGGCTTGTTACAGGGCGTCTATTTGGTACCTGGCTCCGTGTTCCTCAACAGAAGTGCTACAGGCAAGCACTGGGGAAGGGAGACAAGCCTGGTTTGTGGAACCGGCCTGCACTTTAGAGGACTTTCCACGTCCCTGGTCCCACACAGCTCCCAACGCCCCTGGTGGTTCAAGGCCAATTCTGCAAAATAAATATCTGCACTTGACAGGACGCCCTGCCCCACACCCTTCCACCATCGTTAAGTGATCTCAACTCCTTCAAATCTTTATGTAGCCATCAGTTGCGTCCCACATACAACATGTAAGATATCAAAGCTATAACAGGGTATAAGCCAAGTCCCTGCCTCTGCAGAGCCTGCCATCAAGCTGGACAGATGGACAGGTAAACAGTTAACCATAACCCACTGAGCCAAACGGTGTAACTGAAGTCTGGGAGCCCAAGGAGAGAGCAGCTTACACTGAAAGCCCAGTCTTTAATCCTAATTGCAATTCTTTTAGTAGGGGGGAAAAACAGCTTGCAAATTTCAAGCATATAAATGCATTAAGATTTAGAAACTACCACCCTGCCAAGACTCAAGCTCTGAAGAAAGCATCTTTATCTGCACCCACAGCAGTAATAGGACCGTCACAACTCCAGGTCTACCTCGCTGCTGAGACTGTAAGTTCCCTGGGGCTGGAAGTAAAGGGAACTGCTCAAGATCACACAGCAAATATACACAAAACTGGAATCCCGAAGATCACAAATCACTGGTTATTTTCCTGCTTACTCTGGAACCTGCCTGACACTTTTCTAGACTCAAACTTATTGGGGAGGTGGGGAGGCTGGGATGGAAGGCCTTCTATTAGGTGGTCAAAAAGGTAAGGCTGAATCTGCTAGATGCTTAGGCCTTCAGAGAGGCAAGGCCACAGGCCTCACATTTAGACTTCCAAAGTCGTCTCCTGATAATTATATAGTGATTGTACATGTGTGTGCTAGAAGCACTGATATACCCAATGTGCACATTTAAAATACCTCTGCTTCTAAAATGCTGTTTTGGCATTTTTTCATTTTTTTAATACTGGCCTGGGCACTTGAGAGGGCCAGGCAGTTAACACAGATTTCCCAGAGCTCTGGTTCCCAGCAAAGGAAGCATGCATCAACTATGCCACCCCAAATGCAAAAAGAATGGGAAAATCTTGGAAAAGACTCTCGCTAAAATAAGGGCTCTTGATGCTCCGTCCTCTCCCTCTTTCTCCAGGGAAGGGGACCTCTCGGGCCTCTAAGCTACTCAGTTAACTAAGGCTCTCAGGGAGGGGGAGCTTCCAGGCCTTTGTTTCTGTAGCTCAGATAAAGACAAAGTAATGACCCATTCATTGAGTCCCGAGTGATTGTACGTACTCTGTCTCATTTACATCTTACCACAACTCTGTTAGATATCACTATCCCCAATTTATAGGATACAGACGCAGAGTGGTTAAGTAAAAAGCCAGGGAACAGCTGGGAGGGAAACCAGGATGGGTCCAGGCACCCCACCTGCCTGCCAGCCAATGAGAACACATTTAAAGAGGGCGTTCTTCACTTCCAGAATACAACTAATTAAAAATAAACACTTCCTCTGGCATTATTTTACAAAACTTTCAGAGAAAGCTATGGATTATGCTACTTAAAAGTCTCAGGTCTGTGATGTCCCTTAAGACTCCTCACCTGCGAAATGGGAGTGACGGCGGCTTGCTGGGAGTGTGGGGCGGGGTAATGCCTTCATGAAGCAGCGAAAAACTCCAACATACCAGCAAACAGAAATGCCCCCCGAGCAGCAGCATTACCACCAGGACTCTGTAATAGCTTAGGAGGAAGAAAGGTAGAGAAAGACAAGCAAACACATACCCAAAAGCTTGTATTTACTCCTCAAAAATGTAGGGAAAACACAGTGTACTGAAGATGGCAGAGTAGGTGGTTAAAATGACTATCACCACCTACATTGTGTCATGGACCTCACCATCTCACTGCACTCATCCAAGCTCTTAGGCAAGAAAACTTAGAGAAAAATACTGAAACTGGAAAAAATCCAACAGAATAAAAACAGAATTGTGTGGTCCAGTTACAGCAGAGTGATAGCCTAAGACATAACTCCAATTCCACACAGAAGCCCCTTTGCATTGGGGGGCCTGTATCCCCAATACCCACAGCTGGCCTCTATGGAGCATGGTCATATCTCACCTCAGAACAGAGCCATGAGCTGCTACCATGCTCTCCACTCCCAGCAAGGAACATCTCCCATTCCCAGGGGTCCAGAGACCAGTGTAGTGTGGTACAAAATGCCAGCCTGCTCAGAAGGACCTGGGTTCGAATCTCTGACCCTACAACTTACACAGCTGATCTGTGGGCAAATTATCACACTACTTTGACTGTAAAGTGGAGACAATAATACCCATTTTCTAAGGTAGTTGTGAGGAGTAAACATGATAATGAAAATAAAAGCTTCAGCACCAGTAAATCAGCAACTGGCATATTAATATAAGCAGAAGTCTGCTAACCCTGGGTAACAAATTGATTCCTTAAAAGAAGAGGTTTCGTGAAGTTAGTGAGGACCCTCAATTTTCAGAAAATTTCAGGAAGCAGGGTAGAAAAACTCTACTCCCCTGGCTTCCTGAAGGTTTCTGAAACTTCTCAACCAATGGCACTCCTACAGGAATAGAGCAATTGGGTGTCTCGTTACCTCCAGACTCTTCACACTTTATAAATATCACACGACCCACCAGAGCATGTTTGCTGCTAACCTCCCGGGCAGCAGGAGGTTGATCCAACAAGATTTGATCCGGAAATTAAATGTCCATGAAGCCCAGCCACACTCTGTTCAAAATAGATATCCATGACCTACTTAGTCTTCGAGTGCCACTCTCAACGCCAGAAACAAGTGGCCGATGAGACAGGGCGCTGGCGTCAGCAGGGCCGTGCAGGGAAGGCCTGACTTTCTTGTCAGAGGAAAAGTGCTCTGAACAGTGATGGCAGAAAACGTTCTTGGGGGAAGCTGGATAGAAACCTTAGCTTTAGAATAGCTGATTCAAACAGCTGTTTAAAAGCAAAGAGGCGCAGAAGTCCCACCAACAATGACCAGCCCTGAGGAGCCCCAAGAATGCATTTTCATTCGGCCTACAGGCTACACGCCTCATGACAGTCACTCTTCAAGCTACCTATCCCTGGTCCTCGTGAACGGTTTCCTGAGCATATGCATCTTCCCTACAAAAGTGCGTCTGTGAGAGCTAAGACGCTCTCTCCTTCACCTTGACATTGCACAGTGGAGGGTCTTGGTGCAACGAGAAGCCAGCACTGAGTCTCCCCTGAGAAGGGGAGCTCCTTCGTCACCAGTGAGTCCTCCAGATCCTAACCCGCTGGCCAGCTTGGCTTCTCGAGATTTAGAGAAGAGAAGCAGACAGACTGCAGACAGACAAGACTGTAAAAATTTGAAGACAGACGAGACCTGGGAAAGTTGCTGTATCCTTTCAAGTTCCACACGCCTACAAAATGATCTACATTACAGTTCACTTCACCAGGGAGATGGGAGTCTTGGGGAGGTCAGTCCAAGCACCCTGGCAGACATGCATTCCAGGAAATCCCAGAGCATTCCAGTACCAGGTGCTAGTAGACAATGCAACACAATATATATGTCACCAACCAAGCGATGGTGGAAGAAGCAGGCTGATGGCAAAAACAAAAGAAACCTGCTACTCTTCACATCCAAATCCATCCTCCTCTCGAGTCTCTGGGGTCAGCCCCAGACACTCCTCCCCGACTACAGTTTACTCAAAATTCCCGAGAAATTTACTTGACAACCCTTAAGTTTACGCAGCACTTTTTCCCCACATCAAGATATGTAATCATCTACAGTCATGGAATGCAAGTAAGCAAGCAGTTTTATCATCCACTCAGAAATGAGGAAGTTGAGGCCAAAGCTCGTCTACCACCTGGTAAAATCAGGACTATAGCACAGACCTTCTAACTCAAAGTTCAATGCCGTTTTTCAAAAACCACCCAGTATGGTGCCCCCAGACCTGGTGAAGCCAGGAATCTGGGCTCTAGGCCACTGCACCCCACTCAATCCTAAGCACCTCAGAGACTCAATCCCAACACAGCGGCCCATACACTCAACCTTCTTAACAAAGACAAAGAGGAGCACGCAGATTGTCAGACTTGGTATTCATCAATAAGCTGCAGCTATGTCAGCCATGTACCCTGAGCCAGGCTGACCTCCCACCTCCCTGACACATACACAAAGCCCAAGCCCAGAACTTTCAGAGGAGACACACACACCAGCGAGCTGGCTGTAATCAAGCAGGGAGCACAGGGTAGGGCAAATAATCATGGACTCCAACCACCTCAAACCAGAGACCCCTGATCGCTGAGCCTCAGTGTCCTGGGTTCAAATTCTGTCTCTGGAACTACTCACTTTCTGGGACTTTAGGCAAACAACTTTGTTTTTCTAAATCTCAGCTTCCTCATTTACAAAATCAGGAGTTAAAAAAAAATGATCTCACAGTGAATATGCTTAATGCCATAGAACTATACACTTAAAAGCGGTTAAAAAAATACATTTTATATAATGTATATTCTACCACAATCTTAAAAATAGATTATCATTTGTATTTTTAAAAAAAAAAAAGGATCTCACATAGTGAGAATTAAATAACAGAGTGGAATGGCAAGATCTTACAGCCTTTAGCACCTATTACATCCTAATAAATAGCTATTTATTATTTATAGTAATTTAATATTTATTATAAAGGCAATACATCCTCAATGCAGAAAATGACTAAAAAAACAAAGATTATAAAAATCTCACATAATACCAAAATGCAGAGATAACCAATGACATAAAGCTCTTTAGAGTATTTTTCCTATGCTGTACTCTTGATCCATTCTTTTTCTTCCTTACCAGTAATTGCACAAACAATTCTTACAACAACATCCAGAACTAAAGGGACTTTGTTCAAGGCCAAAATAAAGAATGGTGTGAAACCTGAGAGAGGAACAAGTTGCTCACGTTGAACAACGGGAGACACCTGTCCCCAAAAGCCAGGCTGGAGATTACTGCCAAATCCCCCTCCACCTGTTCCTCCTTTCCCCCTCAAAGTTCACAGCAAGGAAGTGCTCTGGGGTTCTAGCCAAGCAGGACTCGGGCCATGAGGAAGCTTTGTGCAAGATCTGCATGTGTCAGGCTCACAGAGACAGAGCTCATGTTCCTGCTGCCCCGGAGGAGCTCCCACTGTGACCACAGGAGATGAAGGCAAATCATCCCAGGATCCACGCAAAGGGCTGGAGGGGAAAGGGGCTCATCCAACTCCCGGGGTTAAAGATGAGACAAAGGAGGTCCTGGTAGGCAAGTAACTACCCCATAGCAGTCACAATACAGGGCCAAAGACGGAGATACCGGGGCTCTGAGCTCACTCACAGCATGCTGCCGGCTCAGAACCCAGCAAAAAATAGTCAGGGCCTACATCTCATGGAGCCTGCCTGCCAACAGGTATTTATTTTTACTAAGTGCGTGGGGCACGTCAGCACAGAGACAAAGGCCACCCTGGGCACAGGACGAGGCCATTTCATGGGAACACTTGGGGCCATCTGGCTCCCACTCTGGCACAAGGCCAGACCCCAGACTTCTGGGGAGGCTACCTGAGTCAAAACTTCCTGCAGCGTCTGGCAGAGAAGGCTGCATGACTTGAAAGGCAGTGCCTCTCAGGAAGCGCTTTTGATGTGCTGGGGGAAGCACCCCCAGAATAACTCTGGAGAAGGAATTACAATCTCACAAAACACATTTTAGATGCTCATTTTCTAGCTAGGGGTAGTCTTCACACCTTTCATTCTGTCTGGGTGTGTGGGGAGTAAGTGGGTGGCACCCAACACAGCTACTGAAATCCAACCCAAGAGCGGCTGCTCCTGGCACTGGGATTCTATTTCCATCACTGCTTACATGTAATTATCTTCCAAAGCAGTTCTCTCCAGAGGAGTGACGGTGCCAGTGGCCCCCCAGATAACTTTCCGGAATGGGCTGCTCCTGACCCTACCCTGGCAGGGGGAGGCAGGAAAGGGGCCAGGGCCCTACTTCCAAACATGACCAGCCCTTTCCTTTTGAGGCCCAAAGAGGAAATTAAATGTCAGCCAGCTAAGGAGACTTCCCTTCGGCAATGATGCCAAGGAGCCCAAAGTTCTGATCCCCCAGCAACCACACCAGCCCAGCTGGCAGAGGCCCAGCCCATCAGGCCCGGCGTGCTGAGGGCCAGCCCCTGCCTGGAGTTCCTTCTTCCTTCCCATGACTGATGCTCAGATCACAGGCCTAAGAGTTCTCATGGCAAATAGGAACAACAGTGTGCAAAACTCTGTAGGCCAGTTATAAAGGCAGTACCGAGGGCCTGGGCCTGAGCACAGCAACACCCGACAGCTCCCTCAGTCTCTCCACAGGTGCTTTTGGAGGTCCCTCCCTGCCCTGGATTTTCAAAGTCAAATGTGGCCCGCTGCCCAAGGGAGCTGACCCAGCTCTTTTCACGCATAGTGACTTTACCCACAGAAAGATCCGGGGAGCCGAACGTGCTCAGCTCGCACACTGACCTCAGCATTTTCCAAATCTGCTGGGGAGCTAAACGCCTCAACAGCAGGCACAGTGTTCACCAGGCAGGCCCAGAGCTAGGGGAAAATAAGCAGCTGACAGCGGATCTCTCACACACGGTGAGTTTTCTGACAGCCCTGGCCACCCCGACTTGCTCACTTTCTCTTCTTCATGCTTGTAGTTTACATGTGGGGAGGTCGGTGGGTGAAAAGGCATGTAGAAGGACAAAGAACAGATAGGAAAGAGCAGTGGATTGCTAACGCTTAAAAAAGAAACTGCAGAGAAACGGTTGCTGCAAACTACCTAGGTGTGCACCGCGCTGTGATGGCCATCTGCTCTTGGGAGAAATCCTAGAGAAGCTGGTCCATGCTGACCTGATTCCCCTCGTGTTCACAGCCACCTCAGTGCACGCACACACACACACAGGACTTCAATCGTGCTGTCCCTATACCATCCCACAGGTACACACGCCCACCTCAAGACTTCCACATTTGCTGTTCCCTCTGCCTGGAATGCTCTCCCTCCACACACACATCAGCTTCTTCCTTCTCCCCTCCTACCGATGGGAGCTCAAACACTACCTTCTCAGCAAGGCCTGCCTTGATCCCTACCCCTGGCACTCCCCCTGCTTTTCAGCAGTCACCACCACCTCACATGCTCTTCTGGGTTGAACAGTATCCCTCCAAAATCCATGTCTACCTGGAACCTCAGAATGTGACCTCATTTGGAAATGGGTCTTTGCAAATGCATTTGGTTTGGATGAGGACACACTGGCAGAGTGGGTCCTAATCCAAAGACCTGTGTCCTTTAATAAGCAAGCACAGAACTGATTCTCCCTCAGGGCCCCAAACCAGTAAGAGAATGAATGTCTGGGGTTTAAGCCATCCAGTATGTGGTCCTTTGTTACAGCAGCCCCAGGAAACCAGTCTGCATGGCATGAATTGGCATCATTCATTGTCTATTGCTGCTCACTAGAAAATAAGCCCCAGAAGAACAGGATTTTAGCTTCTTTTGCTCAGTACAAACTGACCCACACATAGATCAGTGTCTGGCACCCAGTAGGCATGCAATAAATATTTGCTGAACACATTATGAATAGATAAAGAAAGTTTAGAAGGGAGGTGGGGGTGGTGCTATGCCCATCCTACAGAGGGCAAAACTGAGATGCTAATGTTCTACTCAAGAGAAGGAAAAGCCAGGACCGGAATGAACTAGGGACCTTGTTCATTCATTTGGTAAGTAATACCAAGCTCCTCCAGGTGCTAAATGCCATGCCAGCCCTCAGGTAGCCATGACACATAGTAATCACTAACCACAGATGTGGGTAGAAGGACAGCAAGAAGAGGCTCCAGGCTCCACTCTCCAGAGGCTGTGAGCCTGAACAAGGTAGCTCACCCCCCTGGGTCTCATCTGCAAACTAGAAGCCATGTTTCCACCTGCTCTCCAAGGGGCAGGCAAGGCTCGGTTTCATTTGGGCTGCTTCTGAGAAGCCTTCTCAGACTTCTGGAGCCAAGGTGAAGTCTCCATTCCACTTATTTACATACACGTAGGGCAGTACGTTTGGCACTTACCACACATTACTTTGAAATCTCTCAAACCACAGGCCACTATTATCTCATTTGCACAGTTAATGTTCACACACATTATATGGACTCATGTCACAGGCCTCTGCATCTGGGGCTCTGCAAGCTGTGCGGTCTGCCCAGGTCCCACCTGTGCACTCGCTGGGTGGCTCTGTTCCTCCCAGGCCAGAAGACAAGCGCGCACACCAGCTTAGCTCCCGAGGTTAGGTTTCCTTTCCCTGGCTGCACCTTGGTGGCCTGGCCTGCAGCAGACGTCTCGGGTACAGCCGTGTCCATGCTCAACCTGCAGGTCTTACCTCCAGTTTGGGTGACCCGTCAGCCAGCAAACTGGTGACTTCAAATGAACTTGCCATCATACAAAGTATGTGTGTGTAAACACACACACACACACACACACAGAGGCATCACTCTCTGGGCAGTGCAATTACAGGTGATCAGGTTGTGAAACCAGCACAAACACCAGCTGGGCCAGCACCGCTAGGAATACACCCAGGTGGAAGGTAAAAGTCCGAGCTTTGGAGCCAGGCAGACTGAGTGTGAATCCCAGCCTCGCCTTTGCCTGTGCCTGGCTTTCCCTCTGTGCACTTTAGGGGCCACGTCTCAGGCCTGAGGAGCAACTGGCAGGCCTCTGCAAAGCACCTAACACCACCTAGCTCTTTCCCACATCTGGAAACGGGCAGCCCCTGGCAGAGACCTGGCTGCACCTCCACTCTGAACCTGCTACTGCATGGTGTGGGGAAGGACTTGACCTTGAGGCCTTGCTCAGCTTCCTCAAAGCCCCAGGAGAGAAGCTGTACTAGGGATCCCCCAGCACTGGGTCTGTCTAAAAAAGTAGAAGGTCTCTGCACTTGGGGCTTCAGGGTTTTGCAGTAGGAGTTCTTTGGTAAGAGAACAGCAAGCTTGACCGCCAGCTGGTGGCCCCCTGCCAGACCTCTCCATTCAGCCCTTCTTACTCCTGCTGCCCAGTGGGTCCCAACCCGCCTCGGGCCAGCTCCCCATCTTGACCTCCTCTCCCCGACATTACTTGATGATGTGCACTGTTATACTTAGCAAAAATAACATGCATCCATGCATTTAAAAACATTTAAGGGAAGGGGAACACAAGAGTAGTTATTTACAATTACTGAGTACTTACTAGGTAATAAACTGAGAGCTTTACAGACATTATGTTCTCGATCCTCACAACAACCCTGTACAGTAGGCGCTGATCTGACTCCTGGTTTACAGCTGAGGAAGCCGAGGCCCAGGGAAAAATGCTACTTTGCCTACGTCACCGACATAAGGGGCCGAGTGGAAGTTGGAGTCCCTCCACCACCTCAAGCTGCCTCCTCCATCACTCCTTCTCTCTGGCCCCTTTTGAACAGCAGGTAAAGGCCACTGTCTTCCAGTAAACCTGAGCTTCCCAGTGCCCCCCACCCCCGGCAGCTCAGCCTGCAGGCACAGCACCGGTGAGCCCTACTGGGAGGATGTCCAGATGCCTCCTCAACCAGGGCAGTCCCCTAGAGCGCCTTCTAAGACACCATGGCTTCTCCCAGAGCACCCTGCTGAGGGGCAAACTGTCACAATAGTCCCACAAACCAGGAGGGGGGACTGTCAACCCGCTGGAAGGAAAGACACACCACACACAGACTCTCGCTTCATTGAATGCACAGCAGCTATTCCAGAAGCAAGAGCGCCTGATTTTCTGGTATGCAATCTTGAATTGTTCTCCCAGTTCAGCTGCCCAGTCTCAAATCCCTGCCTCCAAGGGCAGAACACACACTTGCTTCCTCTGGGGAGAGGTTCAGAGAAATACTCTGGCAGTTACACCAAAATTAAAGTGTTCTGTTACAGTACTCTAGCCGCAGGGAAAAGCGGAGAGAAAGTGAAACCCGAAGTGCTTGCTTCCAGGGCCATGTTGCCACCCCTGGCGGCTGGAGCTCATACCAACCAACAGGAGCTGAGACTTGATCCTCAAGGGCTCGGCTGCCCCATCCTCCAGGGTCAGTATGGACTCAAGGGCTCACCCACTAGGACCCAGAGGCCAAATGATGAGTCTAACAGTCTCACCAGTCATCAGTGTCTACATCAATGTCTAGAACTGTCTTAAACATTATTTCTTTCACCTAGAAGAATGGCAGCCCGCAGGGAAATGGGCAGCCTCATAACGCTATTGAGAGTTTAAGCCAGTACAGCCCTTGAGAGAACATTATAAGTACTGCTGTAGCAGTTTGAGTGTGTAGAACTGTTGACACACCGATGCAACTCCTGGAAAAACACATGCATATGTGCATAACAGTATGTATGTATGAGGATATAATAGCAAAACTAATGAGCTAGTTTATATGCCTATCAATAGGGGACTGACTCATAAATCATGATACAGCTGTACTATATTTTCTAGACAAATTAGAAGAGAGAAGTGCTACATGCCTGATGAGATCTACAAGATTTATTATGTGAAAGGAGAAAACAGAAACAACATAAATGATGCCATCAGAGTTATGCTTACGAAAGAAATAAAGCTGTATGTATTTCTATCTACACACACTGATGGACAGCTTCAGGGTGTGTGCCAAGCCACTAAAACTGGTTACTTCCGAGGACCCAGCCAGGAGGTGGTACATGGGGGACTTTACTCTCTGCTTAGGACTCCTGCACTATTCGAATAGGAGGGTGCCAGAACATAATATGTTCATGAAGAAAAAAGCAACTAAACTGATTAAACACCACCAACCGCCCCCGCCCCCCCCCCACCAAAACAGGGTTCTTCTGGTGTGGAACTGCCGTGCCAACCTGAACACGTTTGGTGCCACACTCCAAGGTCTTCCCGAGAAGGATAAAATTCAAGTCCAATTACGAAGCTGCTGATAACAAGCTAGATCAGAATCAATGGGAAAGAAGGGAAATGTAGGACGCGAGGAAACTTGTAAAAGCTCCAATCCTCTCCTACCTTCAACCTGTGCAGCTCCAAAACTCAATATCCTGAGACTTTCTTCCCTCTCAGCCCCACTGGATGAAAAAAGTAGCAAAACCCCCGGATTCAGAGAGAACTCCCTTTCCCATGGCAGAAGGAAGGCCACTCACTGTCCCCAGCAGAGCCGATCCCCCGATAAGGGCCCGCGTGCCGGGCTCTGGAATCGCAGGGGGAGCCACACCTGGCAACCCCGAAGCCCGCTCACTCCCGTCCCTGCACTCGGCAGACAGCCCAGGCATCTTTTCACTCACTGCTGAAATCCAAACTGAACCAGTATACAAATCTGATGGTTCTGCCAATAAAACAGCTCCAGTGTGGAAAAGGAGAGATAAATCAATGATGTCCTGGCTAAATATATGTATTATTCTTTCTGCTTGCCAGCAGCAGCACTTCTGTAGATTCAAGCATTTGATAAATATCCTTTTTGCTTCCCAGTAATAATTAAAACACACACACACCCGAAACACATACGCAGTTAACCACAAAGCAAAAGGAAAAACAACGAAGGGGCTCTGCTTAGGACAATGTGCTCGAGAGGCGGGCGAGATGGCTAACATCCCCCGGCAAAAATGTTCTCGCACTGAAACAGGTACCGGGTTAAAGCACTAGAAAACTGGGCACTTTAACAGTCCGCTGGCTGGGGGGCACTACTGAGAGGTGCTCTGGGGACAAAGAAAACAGTTCACATCTTGGAGGGAATGGGGTGACCATCAAGCAGAAAGTGGGGGAGCTGAATCTTCTGCAGAAACTCACTGCAGAGATGGGCTGTGACTGTGGGTGCCTGGAAGCAGGCAGTCCAATAAAGGTAACAGCCTCCTCGCAATGAGGTTGCAGCCCACATAAAGCCAGAAGCTGATCGACTGGCCTGAGCCAACCCAGAACAAACTATCTGAAGGGCATGGGTGTTGTGCAATCTGGGAAAGAGAAGCCCAAGCAAGTTTATTATGGAGTCTGGCAATGACTATGGGAGAGGGCATGAAACCAGCATTTCCTGATGTGGCAATAGTGCATCTCATAACAGGGATGTGTGAACACCTGCCACAGGCACCAACCCTCTCACCTTGCTCTGACTCCAGTCCACAAGAGCACCCCCTTCAAGTGAGGGCTCACCTCCTCGCAGGGCTGGTCCCACTGTGACCTCACCCACCACCACTCCCCTTCCCTGACCAATCACCTGCATGCTTGGTGACAAAAGGCACGCCCACCAGGAAGCAGATCAGCTATCCAGGAACAGCCAGAACTGAGGACCACACCTGATGGTGGGGATGCCAACTACCCCCCAGGACGCTTCACTCTATGGGGGCTTTTTCCCTTTGACACCTTTTGCTTTAAGTTTGAATGCGCAAACCAACATTTCCCTCCGTGGGGTCCGAGGAACCTGAACTCCATCCTCAGATGCTCCTGGAAATGCAGAAATGATAAGGCCAGGCAGTGGGCAAAGAAAGCGGAAGGCGTTGTCAGGTTTCACTCAGGCACCTTTCTCTAACTGGCAGAAGAGACTAAAGGAGGCAATTTTGGTTTCTGCAGAGATGGCTTGCTGTGTACAGAGTTGGTATCACCAATACCCAGCTCAGGGGTTGGGGATCAGAACTGCAATGGGGAGGCGTGAGGAGAGAAAACAATCAGCTCAGATTGGATCCCTCCCTCTCTCGACTCACATTTTCAAGGGACTAAGTACTATCCCCTTTACTCCATCACCACTGTCTCTGTCTTAATGTCTTAAGTTCAAGCCCTTGTCATCAGTCTTGCCAATTACTCTAAGGGACTCATTTCTCTACTCCTAATTTCATATTCCACACAGCCCATGGAGTTACCATTCTAAAATACAGACCTGACCCTCTCTCCCTTAATGAAAACCCCAGACTACAAGACAGAGTCCAGCCCTGGCAGGGCGTGGCCTCTGCCTGCAAAGACTTCGGAGTCACACAGACCACAGCTGATACAGTAACCTCTTGCTGGCTGTGGACACACAGGTGTTTCTGTGCCCATTTCCCCATCCATACATCAGGAACACCATCAACCTCCAGAGCTGCTGTGAGGATTAAATCCAAGTTCCAGAGAGCACAGCTCTGCAAGAACACTCTCTACCTGTCCCAACCTGGTTCCTGAGTCTGTGCACGTCACCACCTCACTGTAGTACCTCTTCCTAATGCATGATTATGAATTAGCTCAACAGAAAATAAGGCACTTCCGGAGATCTAAAAATTAAGTGTCATAAAGCGTAAGAACTAGGCTATCAAAATGTGAAAGAAATCAAAATTAACTCATTACCAAAATAATGTGCAAAGAGGGGAAGGAAGAGAAGGAAAACATTACTTTGGGGAGGTAATACTTTAAAAATATACAGCTTTATGACTTTTTGGACTTCATTTGTCCAAACACTTAGAAAGACTGCATTTCAAAAGCTCACAAAGGAGACACTTCTATTTTTTTTTAAACCATTTCTTAATTAATATCTTCAGAGAACTAAGAAGCACTTCTTTTTTTCTAGTTGACTGAATTGAAATAAAATTCTCGGAGAAATTCAGGCATCAGTCACAACAAACACCCTCTTGGAATTTAATTTCCTTTTCAGCACACACAACTTACTATGGAAACTCATTTATAATGCCACCACAACCAGTCAAAATCTGCCTGGAGCACAAAAACTTCAATGCCCCAAAGAGAGCTTTATAGGACCAGATGGAAACTGGCCCCATATCTAACCAAATCCTACATCTAACCGAGATTTCCCTCACACCAAACTTTCCAGCTTTTTCTGTCAGATTCAACTCTTCCCTCTCCTTCTCTCCTTCCCAACCCATATCTGCCCTGCCCTCCCACCTCACACTAGAGTCCTTCCAGTGCCATCTTCCAGGTAGAAAACCCCCAAATTTGTTATCTTTTCACAATCCAATGAAATGAATAGAAAAAGGAAAGAAAGGCACAAAACGGGCAAAAGGAAATGAGCTACATCCATCTTCAACTTCTTATCAAAGACTCGTCCTTTCTGGCTTCGGGTTTTCTTCGATCCCCTCCTTCGAGATGATTGCAAGGCCTGGAATATTCATTTTGTGTGTTGTGGGCTGGATGGGAAGGTAAAATTGCTGGAAGAATTATTCATAAGTACAAAAATGTACTTTAAAAGCATTTTTCCCTTGAGGACAATCCCTACTGGAAAACTTAATCAATCCCATTATCCTGAGTGCCTGTGGGCAAAGAGAGAGAAAGGGGTGGATGCTAACCTTGAATGAGCGCCCTCTGCAATTCACAGGTACATCTCACCCAATTTAAGGGTGATGACATTACCCTATTTTCACATATAAGGAAACCGATCTCAGAGAAGTCAGGCAATTGGCTCAAGGATATACACCCATGCCCATCAGACACTAGGATTCATGGACTCCTAAGATTTCAGTGTCCCCAAGTGCTTATGTTAAAACACTGTCCCAGTTTGGACAGCACTTTACAGTTTACCTGTTGCTTTTCACAGACACTATCTCATTTAATATCACTACCCTGTAGGACGGCTGCAAATTCCTTTCCCAGGATTACAAAAGACTATTTGGTTTCAAAGATCATCAGGAACTCATGCAAGCTAACACAGAGCTGTACCCTGAGGTTTGTTTTCTTGCCTCACATCAATGACCTGCATGACAACAGGGTTCATACTGTAAATCTAGTACCAGTTACTACTAGTTTTTGGTTTTCTTTTGCTTTTTGCTTCTTACTTGTTTTATGTCATCCTAATTTCTTTATAAGAATAGGCTGTACCCTGAGGTTTGTTTTCTGTGCCTGATAAATGGTAGGGGCTCATATGGTAGCTATTGTTAGCACCATGATTTTTATCAATTTAACAGCCCTCGGTTAAAGCAAAATATATACACACACACACACACACACATATATATATATATACTATATATATTTTAAAGATTCAACTTAATTAGTTAAGCCTTACCTTATTGGACAGGATATGATTTCACCACTACCTCAAACTCAGAGATAACCACTAACTACAGCTTCCAAGAAACTGACAAGAAAGGATTACTTAAAAAGATGTGGCCGAACCCAATATGGATTTTGAAAGCTACTAATGGAAGAGAACAGGAGGACAGAAACATTCAGTTATAAGAAAATACAAAAACAAAAAAACCCCTCCTCTTCTTCTAGCACCATGGCCTGATCACTAATATGCTTTTGGCACAGCCGTATCCTTTCAACTCTGTGATGACCCTCAGCATCTAAAATAGGAGAGCCAGCAGGGGATGGGAAGTTCTAGTGAGAGGCTGTCCAAGGAGTCTGGGGAATAGGGGTGGGGTAGACACATTTATTACCTCAAGCTATTTTTAATGTGCTGCATCTAATGCACTGTTTGCCTGTTAATTGAACTCACTCGAAAAGAAACCTGTGAAATTCAGAAATGCCAGATGAGACAGGAAAAGCTCACTTCTCAAGCCACAAAGGAAAAGATGACACAAGTGTAGTGGTAGGAGGATTCCAGCATCCATCAGACAGAAGGAAATCTATCGTATTATGACAACGAGAGATCCAGGCGATGAATTTCCAGGAAGGCAGCACCAAAACCAATCCAAGTGAGCATCCACTCCAGGCTTAAAGGTTAAAAGAAAACACTCAGGTCCACAGGTCAGATACAGGAAATTTTCTTCAAGCACAGTTAATAACTTTATAGTGAAGACAGCTGGAGAGCCATGTACATCAATTACCTGCATGACAACAGGGTTCATACTGTAAATCTAGTACCAATTACTACTAGTTTTTGGTTTTCTTTTGCTTTTTGCTTCTTACTTGTTTTAAGTCCATCCTAATTATAAGAATAGGCTGAGTTTGATTTTTGTGTGGCTGATTTAGTCTCACAAATAAAAAGATTGCAGTCTCCCTCAGAAACCTACTCCCGCCTCCACTGGATTGCTAGCTCTCTTTATATTCAGTTTCACAGATAAGGAAACTGCGGGCAAGAGGGCAAGTGACTCATCCAAGATCACATTCCTGGCTAATGTATGTAGGACTAGGGCTCAGGAGGCCCACAGTGTGGCTCTCCAGCTCTAACACTGTCACAAGTGCCCTGGCATACTTGTGTCTTGAATACAAAGTTGTTTTTTTTTTTAGAAAGCCAGCATGAGTCATCTCCATTGTCAAGGGGCACCACACAGGTTATTCTAATAAAGCATGCAGCATCTCCAGAACCACTTGTTCTGAAATAACCAACCTCAGCCAGGGAATAAAAGGCCTTGTCTTACAGCCCTTCAGGATACCCATGAACCTGTGAGCAGATGGGCAACTGCGCTTTGGGGACCTGCTAACACAAAGCAGAGAATGCTGGTCCATGGCAGTACTGGAGATGGAACAGGTCGGGGGTGTGTTTTCAGACACCTCCGGGGACAGTTATGATTTCATGCAGCTCGATCCTAGTCACCTTGGAACCCCTAAATGTCTCATCCACACAGGGGTCCCTCAACTTCCCCAGGACAAAAGCCCTGCAGTCTGGGAGGTGACTCCGGCGACGGGGAGGCGCCAAGTGCTAGAGGAAGCAACGCTCAGCCCGCCGCCACCCTTACGGAACTCCCCACAGGCTCCCCAGACGCCAGAGGCGTCCCCAGCTCGGAGCCTGGGCCAGAGGGTCTCTTAAAGGGTCTGCCCCAACAGAGGCGGGTGGAGGCAAAGCCGGCTGGGCATCGCTCAACCAGCACCTCGCCCTGGTGCCCGGCGCCTAGCGCTCGCCCCACGCAGGGCCTCGGACCCTCTGCACCGCAGGGACCCCGCCAGACACTTATCCACTCCAGCCCCAGACCCTGGGCGCACCCCTCTTTCACAGTACGCAGAGGACCCCGTCTCCCGCCTTCCCAAACGAGGACTCCGACCGCCCTGCCTCCTACCTCCCGCCCAGGACGCCCTCTCACCGAGTCCCTCGGGCCCCCCGGAGTCCGCCCCACACCCGCACTTCCCGCCCGGCTAACGCCGGTTCACGGTCCGCCCCAACTTTTCCCGGCTGCAGCCCCGGGCCCGCAGCGGCCGGGACTCCCCGTCCCGCGCCGAGACTCCCCGTCCCGCGCCGAGACTGCCGGGCGGGCTCGCGTCCCCTCGGCCCCCGCGCGCCCCGCCGGCACGAGTTGCGCTCGGGACCCGCTGGGAGCCCGGGCCTCGGCCGTCAGTCCGGCGCAGAGGCGGAGCCGGCGTGGCGGGAACCGCGCTGTCCCGGCGCCAGCGCCCCGGCCCGGTGCCCGGTGCCCGCTCCGCCTGCCCGCGCCGCTCCCTGCCCACCTCCTCGCGTGCGGCCGCCGGCTCTGCCGGGAATACGTGGCAGTGGCCGCCGCCGCTCGCGCTCCCCACCTCGCCTCGCCTCTCCTCTCGGCGCCCGCGCGGGCGGCTACGGCGCATCGGACCGCAGCGCCAGGCGCCCTCTGCCGCCGGGAAGCCGCATGCTCTCGCCCTAACCCTAACTCGCAGACCGCCCCGGCCAGCCCCGCCCCCGGCCCGGCCCCAACGCTCGCTTCCTAGTGGGTCCCCCGGGCCGGAGATCCGTCCTGCGTGCTGGGCCCCGGGCCCGCCGCTGCCTCCCGGGAGCCTGCCCTGACCACCCACCTCCGGCTCTCGCGCAGCCGCTGCAGGGCATCCCCGGGTTGCACGTTTCCCGGCTTCTCTGAACGCCTCGCCCACGAGATAGTACAATGGGGGCGGGCGGCGGGGAGAGAGCGGGGAGCAAACCACGTCTCTAGTGTTCTCCGTTCTCTCCTAGGGCTGGGTTAGCGCCTTGCCTGGAATACCCAAGTGCGCAATAAATACTTCTTGAGGGAACGGAAAAGTGAATGAATGAGTAGAGGCTGTTGCTGTTCTCCACGCAAGTAGGCTTTTAAACCTCGAGCGGTCAGCTACCCTGACCTGGATTTGCTTTTTGTAAATTACACACACCGGTGTGCAGCTCTGAATGAGTAAATGGGCTGCACATCTCCCCACCTCAGATCAGCACCAAAGCTTGCACAAACCCCACAGCCTAACGTTATTTACGTTTCTGAGTCAAATAGACTTAGGTTTTAGTTCCCACTTAACTGGGAAATCTGGGGAATGCTAATCTCCCTGGGCACAGTTACCTCATCTGTAAATTCAGAATAATAAAACCCACTTCATAGGGTTGCTGCGGGGATCAGCTGAGATCATGCGTTGTATGTAAAGCACTTTGCACAGCCGGCACCTCCTGTACACTGTAGTACCTAATGGTAGCTATTGTGATAAAAGGTAATAAAAACTATAGGTAGAATGATGGCTGTCTAACCTGAGGACAACCTTAATACCCTTGCTCTTGAGGCAGTCACCTGCCCAATTGGGCCAGCCCTGGGAGCAAGGCCTCTCCCCACCCCCAAGGATTGACTGGTCTTGATTTTTTAAGAGCTGTAGACCTGGCTCTCCTGCAGGCTTGCCACCTGGGTTTCCGTGGTCAATCTCTAATAACAAGTGTTTATTTATTGCAAAGGCGGTGAACAGTTTGAGGTGCCCTGTCATCTACTGCCTCTTCCTGTTTCCTTCTTGCCCCTCTCTCAGCACCTTGAGGCAATCTTTTCACTTTGACAGCGTCTCCTTCCGGCTGCACACATACAGCAGAGCAGTGAGTACAGTGAGGCAGCACCAGAGGGGCTGGACTGGAATGGGAGCCCATCTCCCTTGGGCTTTCTGAGCCGCAGTCCCCTCAGTTGTGAACTGTGGAGAAGAATATTTATCTGTGACATTAAGAGAGAACTGGTGATCCCGTCTATGAGCAAAATCCCTGGAATACATTGGTGTTTAATAAAAAGCAGCTATTGATTAGTTTATTTAACCAGCATTTAGGGCACATCTGCTGAGTGTTGTAGGTGCTAGAAGGGTGAGGGAAACAAACCAAGGTGGGCTAAGATCCTTGCCCTCAAAGGAGTTTGAGGTCAGGTGGGTGAGACAGGCATGTACATACTGGGGCAGAGGGACTGGGGGACATGGATGCCACTAAATATTAAAGTAGCAGGCCTCAAGTTCCCAACTGGAACAGTGGTATTTTGGTGTGGATTGCTTTAATTCATTAAAATTGTAAATGCCATTTTCCTCTAAGTATTATGTACATAACTTTCCAAGGCCACTGCTAAAAATTAATAATTTTATGAGGCAAGCAGAGCCATTTGATGTAGGATTCAGTCCCTTAATAAAGTGACTCCAAATGCTTCCTTATACTGGTAATAACATGTATATTATGTCTCTGAGTAAGCACCATAATTGATAAATTCAAGTTGCATATCTTGCGATGCATGTCTAAGAAGGAAAGTTCACACATCATTTCCCTAATGACCTATCATGAATCATCCCTGGCGTCCATGCCCTGGAATAGCCCCCTCCCACACTGACCCTGGGCTTGGCCACATGACACGCTTTGGCCTCTGGGACTTCAGCAAACATGGTAAAACGGGTGTTCAGTGAGCACTTGTCCCTTGTTCATTGCTCTCATGGAATGTTGTGATGGAAGTGAAGAAATCTGGTCCAACCTCCCCGAAAATGAAAGCCTCCAGGCTGAGAGAGCCTCGCCCTCCCAGCTGTGCCGGCTCCCAGCCAACCCACTGGTGAAATGCAGCCACCTGCGTGAGCCCAGGCCAGACCAGCCGAAAAATGACCCAGCCAACCCAAGAATTATGAGGAATAAAGTGGTTGTTGTTTAAGCCATTAAGTGTTTGGAGTGACTTGTTATCGAGCAATAGACAATGGATGCACACATCACATACAGGCATGTCAACAATTACAAGGTCTTGGGGAAATTGACCCAGGAGTCACTTGGCTAGTTTGAAAGGGGAAGTCCTACCCAAGAGTCTACCTGGCTACTGAGCCTAGTGCTATTTAAAATCCTTTGGCAGCCAGCGTGACAATGATCTGGCAACACTAGTTTATAACCTGCTTTAAGTATTATCACTCCTTGGACCACAACAGATGTTACAGAGGTCAGTGTGTTTATCTCTCCCACTTTTTTGTGAATTTAATGATGACTACCTTGTTCCATCTGAGCAGGTTTCACACTAGATCATGAAACACCAGAGACAGTAAAGAAGTTAGAGATTAGGTAATCCACCACCTGATGATATAGATGAGGAAACTGGGGTTAAGAGAGATTATAAAACCTAATAAATCATTAGGGTACTGAACTTGGCTCAGAGCAGTGTTGGGATGACCGATTCAAAGCTCTGGATGCTGTTTGTTGGATCATTCTGTCTTTCCTTTGTGACTTGTTGCTACTAAAAATATCCTCCCCATGTTCACAACATCTTTACAACTTCCCTTCGCATTCAGGACTAAACCCAAACTCAATCTGGCCCCACGAGGCCTGGTGCCGCTTGCCCCTGGACATATCAGTTCTGCTCTACCTCTCGCTCAGCCCGCTCTGCCCACTCTGGGTTTTTCTGTCCTTACATCACCCCACCCAAGTTTCCAAGCCCTGAAAGAAAGTCAGTCTGACCTAGCTTGGTCACAGGCCCCATCCCAGCCTACAAAGAACAGGACTCTTGAATGAAATCCCCCAAACATAATCATCCGCCTGTTGTTTCCAGAAGAAGAGAAGGTGGATAGAAGATGATAAAAACAACAAATGCCCACTATGTCATCTCTCAAATCTTAGCTTAAATGTTACTTTCACAGGGGAAAGTAACTGTTCTTAATTACTCCATCTGTTACACTCTCATGACACTCCTTGTTTTTCATTGACCTTACCACATTTTGCGATTACATATTTATTTGTTTCTGTCATGTTCTCCCTCCAGGAGAGAAGAGACTGTGCTTGTTTGCTCTTTACTATATTCTGGTCACCTGGCATAGATCCTGGTGCATAATCCACTCTCAAATACTGAATCAATGAATGAATGAATAAATAATATAGGCCTTGTGAGTCTTCTGACTCAGACCATGTGTCATTTACCTTTATAGGAACTGGTGAGAAAAAGAGAATATGGCTGAGTACAGGTTTGTGGAAGATATGCCCTGCTGGGTCCCTGTGTGACGCTGTGAAGAGAACAAGGTCTCACACTCAGGATAAATGAGGAACACTACATACGCCGTGCACCAGAGATATGCCATGTTGTGCTGTGCTCTTCTGTAATTTATCTTAAGGGATAAATTACACAAGCAGTGAAGCAAGATGGGTGCAAGGGGCACATATCTAGAATGCTGCAGTCTGCGTGCCTGAGTGTGTGCATAAGTAGGAGCCTCAAAACTGAGGTCAGCAGCATGCGTTCATAAACCTGCTCCCTGGGCGCCATACATGCCTGGCTGCATGGTCTCTACAATAGACGTCCCAGGCTCCTCTGCTGATGGCCACAAGTCCGTGGAGGTTTTGTCACTTGGGCAAAATGAGAATAATAAGGGCAATATAACTCTAAATGTGTTCTTGTAATGTTACTGGCCCGTGCAATCTGAAAACTTCGGAAATGACCACTTTACCATCTCAGGGACCCAGGCAGTCCCTGCCAAAGTTCGGTGGACTCAGTACACCATCATTTAATTGGCTGTGGTTGTTATTGTTTTGGTAACATCCACCCAGCCCCTGTTTCCTTTTCTGCCTCAGTCTACCTGGCAGTCATAATAGTCCACGGGGTAGAACATAGGGCTAAACAGGCTTCCCTCCCAGAACTGCGTCAGTAGCCATGACCCTGAAGTTGTCCTGTCGGGAACGGAGCCCTGCACTTCAAGTCTGGTCAACGGCCTGTGTGTGTGCTCGTGGCATGGCACGCTGAGTTCTGCTTAGGGCACCAACAGTGTTCCACCAACAGGGACTGAATTAACCCAAAGGGAAGATATTGTTTTTTTAATCCCTGTTTCACAAAAGGAGAAACTGGGCCCTAGAACATGTAAGTAATCTGCTGAAGACTTAGCTGAATTCAGAATTCAAACAATTAACCCCTTTGGCAAGGTTTCCTACAAAGGGTGCTCCACTGGTGTTAGTTGAAATTAAATCTGATGTGAATTCCCAGGAGCCTGACACTGTGGAAAGACTCTTGGGAGAACTAGGAAAGGGATGGAATTTATCTTCCCTAAGCTGAAAGAGGGAAATATCCAACTTCTTATACTTGAGAAGTAGTGTAACGTTAAGTCCCATACATCTACATTTCCAGCAGTGGCTAGCCTACCCATTTTATACACGTAGCTGGAATTTGAATTCCTCAGAGAAAATACTAAGTATCAAGTACTATAACAAAAACATCTTTTCTTCACTGGTAGTAATAACATATGTATTTTATTTTTTTAAACAGACTTTGAATAAAATTATACCTATTCAGTTCTACCATAAAGATACCTTGCCCATTTTCACAAAGCTGTGAAATCCCATAGAAGGAAGTCTTAAGATTTCTACTTTCATTTGCACAAAGACACTGGAACACTAATGGAAAGTTCCACCAAGGTCTTCATGCACCCTGCTTCTGATTTTATGACACTGAAATCTCCAGCTAAAGGCGGTGAAGGGCCCTGTCTTCAACCCCCACTGTCGGAAAGCAAAGCAAACTCTCAAACCAAGAACACCAGTGGATTCTTTTGACTTAATTTCTTCACAACTTTTACCCTGCGGGCAAACGTTAAGTTTCTATATCAGGAGAAATAAGAGCTTCATCAACTTGTCTGTTTTCATGCTTGTCTAACTCCTTTCAGAGTTTTGGGGGTTTTTTGTGGGAAAGTAAGACCGCACGAACACCACAACTCCCCAGAGCCCCATTAAAGGCAGACCGGTCGGCATGGGTGGAAAGGAGCAGGGGAGTCTCCTTTTATTCCATAGGTTGTAAATAGTTCACCATAGGTTTTGAATTCCAGGCCCAAAAGCACCACATCTTAATTCCCTTAACTCTCAGATCCATAACTCTGAAGATCTTCATCAGTGACTCATACACCAGCTGTCCCTTTGGTCTGGCACATTTTTAACATCAGAAAGTGTTTCTTATCAACTGTGTCTTTGTCCCCAGCTGAGCTTCATCATTACCAGACAGCACTGGTATGGTTTCCAGCCTGTATTTAACTCAATACTCCACATGTATTTACTGAGCACCTCTTATGTGCAGGCAATATATTGAATTTTGTGGGTATAGAGACCAGCAACAAAGACATAGTCCTTTCTCTCCCTAGAGAAGCTCACAGGCCAGTGGAGAGAAAAACAAACAAATAAGTAGAACAGATTATGTTAAGTGTTTTAAAGGAAAAAAAACAGGGTACTATTAAAAAGTTTAATAAAGGGAACTAGTTTTAAAATTGAGAGGGCTGGGAGGAACTTTATGGAAGTAACCTTACAGCAAAGACCTGAGAAATGAATGGGCGTTGGCCCTGTGAGAAGGCCCATGGTTCTCCTCACATCAGGCTTCTGCATCTCATAAATAACGACCAGGACACGGAATACAACTTCTCAGTGCCTTGTGGCTTCCAGAGAGAAGTCCTAAGAACACTGTTTCCACACAGGGGCAGACACAGGACAGGACGCCCTTCAGCACCCGACCCGCACTCTACTCTCTGGACTCCTGACTCCCGGCAGCAGCATTTAGGTTAGCATTCCAGGTGGTGTTTTTACCTGGTTCCTGTGTGTGTGCAGTCTCTACCTCTCAGCTGCAAACTCTCAGAGAGTGTCTCTGTCTTATTCTCCTTGTGTACTGTTGCCAGTGCCTAGAAGAGAGCTCGACTAGTAGCTACTTTTCAGTGAACACCTGTGCAGCAGAACTGAATTTCATCTCAGCATTTAGCAGGGCGGCAAACATCTGATGTGAAATAGGAGCCAAATTAGACAAAGTAAATATGCTTTAGAAGTGCAGAGATGAAAAGAAAAGAGCATGAAGAATATAGATGTGGAAGCACTTCCCGAAGCTTCAAGGAATCGGCTTGTATGGTTCCGATTGACTCTGCAAGACGGTTCCTCTGCAGCTGTAGGAAGCAACACTGACTTCTCAACAGCTTAGCTTTTCTGGGAGTGGGGAGGACGGACGGGCTGCTTCCAATGTACACATCTATTGAGAGCTATAGCCTGATTTCAAACACATTAAAATGTTCGCAGAAAGTATATCTCATTAAAAAAATAATCAATGCTCATCATTACTTTGCATGAGACTTACACTTAATTTTCCCTTTTGCCTGCCTCATGTCAACACCATTTTTTCTTTTCTTTTTCTTTCCTTTTTCCTTACTTTCTTTTTTTTGGTTATAGCACCTTAAATCCCTCCTGAGAAACTATCCTTCCTTATTAGATACAGTATGCTGAGGTGTGTCATCAAGGCACCCTGCTTTCCCCTAGTGGAGGAATGGGCACCTGACCCAAGCCAGGCCACTCAGATGTTGGGGCAATGATCACAGGGTTGAAAGCCCGGCCACAGGTGGAGCTCACGTGTCCTGCATGTGGGCTGCAGATAAGACTGTCCAGAAGCTTCTGCTATAAAGACTTCCTAAAACTGCCTGGTTCCAGAGTTAGTTTCTGTTATTTACAGCCAGAGTGCCTCAGTGTACAGTGCCTTTGACAGTTAGTACATTTAGAACTGGAGTTAGCCTGGGAGCCATGGTCTTGGAAATTGAGACAGGGACCACGGGCTTAGACAGAGTAGGGTGAGGACCTCTGGAAAAAACAAAACAAGATAACCATTGCGAGATTTGCTTTGGCCTGCTGAGGAGCCCAGCTTATTTTTCTAACTTTACCCAAGTGCTGCCTTTCTTCCTCCAGGCCTAAACAAATGATTTGTTTTGGGCAATGTAGCAAACAAGCCCCAAACTATTGCAAGCACAAAACAACATAAGGCAGGAAGGATTCCATCTTGAAATCCAGTTAGTTAAAAAGTAAAACAATGACTCGGCCCACCTTTGAAGCAAAGCAGACAGCCTTGAGTGATATGCTCCCAGACCAGGAAGCTGCTGTCCTGGGAGGAAATCAGATCAGTAAAGTTCTGGTAAATAACCAGGAAGACTAAGAAGAAACTTAGTATTTCTTCAAAGGTATTTGGAACCAGTTAACAGGTGTACATCCCTAGCCCTTTGTCTCTCAACTGCCTATAAAAACCCCCAGACAACGTACCACCCCGGGACTCTCTTGTCCCCTCCTGCCATGAGCTGGGAGCTCTGTCCTTTTACTCTATCTCTAAATAAAGCCTGTACCTTGCTCTTCTACCCTGACTGTTCACGAAGTTCATTCTTCAGCTCCATGAACAAGAGCCCTGACATCAAAATGGTCCATGGATGGGTGACAAGGGGTCCAGAACATGATATAACTTTTGTATTTGTAGAACAATGCTTTTTTGGGGGGGGGTGAGACGTTCTCTCCTTTTGTAGCTTTTGTTAGATTCTCAAAGCAGTCACTGGCTAAAAATAGGTTAGAAACAATCAGCCCCAAAGCAAGGTCTGTGGGTGAACTTGGATGGAGGAAAACTATATTTTTGTTTTCACTAACTTCCATTCATGTTTCCTTCAGTTGTGAATGTAATTAACAGACCACAGTATTAACAATATCTGTGACCTTGCCACCAATAGAAATTACATATTTTCTTACCACATTATAGTGTTGCAGATGTATCAATATAATTTACACCTCTCATTACTTTAAAACTATGTTATTAGACCCACAGCTAGACCTTCTCATTCAATGTGTTAATAAAGAAGTGTATATATTACTTGACCACCAAATACTTTAATATACATACAACTGCATCTCAACATGATTGGCCGGCCGCCTTTGCAATCCTGTATGCTTTACGTTATTCAAATTGTTATTGTGAGAAGAGGTCCAGGGGCTTCATCAACTGCCGAGGGGTCGATTAACACAAAAAGGTTAAGAGCCCCTTCAGGAAATACTTGAAAGGGCTGTCTCCTAGCCCTACCTGTACAGGTGGTTCTACAAAGCGAGCGTCTATCCTGTGGTTCCCCTCCTTCAACAACATGACCTATCAGCTCCCAGCATCACAACGCTGAATTCTTCCAGAGCAGCAGCCATCGCCTGTGGTCCAGAGAAACATATAAGCTTATATGAATCATAGGAAAGAAATGAAAGCAAAAAAAATAAAAATAAATTTTAAAAATAAAGAGAGAGAGAGATCCAGGCTAGGTAAATCCATGGAGACGGGAAACAGATTAGTGGTTTGCCAAGGGCTGGAGAGTGGGGGAAATGACGAGTGACTACTTAAGGGAGGCAGGATTTCCTTTTGGGGTGATGGCTGCATTAAGGAACTGGATAGAGGCCATGGTCCCACAGCACACAACTGTGAATATCCTAAATGCCATCTAACTATACACTATAAAAGGGTGAATTTTATGTTATGTGAATTCCATCTCAATAAAATATAACACGAAATAATAAGAGGAAGCTCCATTATAGATCCTCCTGGGAATTCAATGTCCTACTTAGGGGAATAAGGAAAATTAATCCTGAGGTTTTATGTTATTTAGTTTCCCTCTCCCTTCACCCCTCCCACCTCTCAAGTTGCTCATGTACACTGCAATTTTAGACCACTTATGAAATTGCTAATGTGTGGTTTAGCCTACACATTAAATTCTGGTTTGCACTTATGCATATTAAAACACACCACTAAATACTCATTTGATAAGCTATATTTTAAACTTCAAACAAGGTTTTATTGTGCCTGGGTGCATTATAATATACCTACTAAATTTTAACTGGAGTGAAAAATGACTGGCAATGATGATTGATAAGGGAGGGGAGAGTTTCTCACATTCTATCCCACACATTCTGCTTCTGCTTGGGGGACTAGGGGTTGGCAGTCCCTACTGCCTGAGAGCTCTAGAGAGCTTTCGGGAAAAGGTTTCAAGCATGATCTGATTGCCTCAAGCAGGGTCTGACAGCACTGAAAGGCTTCCCATTCCAGTAACTTGCCTGGCACCCAGGACCTCAGGGTATCCCGTTAGAGCTCTTGGTCCTTGCCAGAACTCTGTCAGAGAAGGCTTGGGTTAACCTGCACAGGCCTGTCTTTCATCCTTCACAGTTCTCCCTCTACCAGGGTATTGAAATTCCTGCTCACTAACCCTCGCAGCTCCACACAGCCTGCAGGATGATACCCAAGCAGTTCAGCCCAGGAAGGGAGGACCAGAATGACATTTTTTGAGGCCCAGAAAGTGCCCAGTGCTGGATTAGAGCTCCAGATCAAGTATCTCATTGAACTTTACAAACAGCACCACCAAGTCTTAGCACCTAGTGGGGGATGAGGAAAACTAGGTGCAGCATCAAAGTCGTGTAACTGGTCAAGCCTTCACGTTTCCCTGCCACCTTGCTTTTCAACCATTTCGCTGCCATTTCTGTCCTCTTCTTCAGCCAGGCTCCTATACTGACCAGCCCTTAACTGTGTTGCCAGGGACCTCCACCTAAATAGGTCTCCCCTCCACGTTCCACATCCCCCCTTTGTCAAAGTCTGGCTCAAGTTCCCCTTTCTCCAAGAAGCTTTCCCAGACCCAGTGCTCCCCTGCCCCCAATCGCCCCAATTCCTGAGCCTTGCCTCCTCTGCCTCCTTGCTCCCTTAAGCAGAACCTCCCTGAGGGCAGAGACTGTGTCTTATTCATCTCTGTATTTACTGCCTGAGAGATGGAAGCTGATTGATTCTCTCAGTCAGCAAGAGATTTAGTATTTCAGGCCAAAGCATTAAGACTCTTTCTCGCTTCTGTACTTCTCTGCCCCCACCCCCAGGAAGTCTGACGGGGCTCCCAGTCCTTCTGTCGGGTCTGCCCTGCACAGGTGAGCTCAGCCTCACTCAGGGCCTCCCTCCTGCTGCACTGTCTCTCCTAGATGCAGCCTATTTCCTTTGTAGCTAGAAAATGAAAAGGGCTCTTTTTTCCCTTTACATGTCTAATGACATCATCCCTTTTGGGCAGGGACTTTGGGAAATTCATGGCAAATGAAGTATGACCGCTTATTCAGAGAATGAGCCAGTCGTGTTTCCAGGTGTCTGAAGGCTACTGAGGGGGTGATATGTAGGTGGCGTTGGCAGGAAGAAGGGCTTCAGCAGCATTAAGCACCCACAGGAGAAGACAGGGGTCTTGGGATGAGGGACCTGAGTAGAAGGCATAGCTGCCTGCATCATGTGATTTCAGCAATGCTGTAAGACCCCAGCATCCCCAACCATGATCCTCTGAGCTTGCAATGATTTTTTCTTTGCTTTTGTGTTTAAAACTCCTATTGTTTCAGGTCTTTCTGCTTTAGATTGTGTGGCTTCATCTCTGATAAACCATCTCTCCTAGATGTACAGGTTGGGAAGATTAATTAAGAATGGTGTGGGTAATATCCACATTTTCTGGGAAGATGCATCCAGCTGGGGAAAAGCAAGGACAGCCAGAATGAGTAACCTTCCCTCTATCTCTGTAGAGGACTAATTGCCACTTTGGGGACACTTTGACATGTACAGTGAGTCAGAAGAGCAGGACAAGTAAGTCAGGAGTAGGACAGAAGAGTGAGGAAGCATCTCCAGGGGGAAAGAAGTGCAGGTGAGTGGGAAGGAGGGCTCTGAGAGCCCTTGACATGACTCAGCCTGACCAGCTTTCCAAGATGGACAAGCCCAGATGGCCCAGCCCCAGGCCATTGGAAATCCAGCCTCTGCAATGCCAGGCTGAAGATGACAGTTTAGACAAGCAGCTGGTATCAGGTGAAGCCACAAAGTGATGAAGGAGTGGCCAGCCCGAGAGGTACAAGCAGGAAGTTGGAATGAGTGAAATCAGAGGTTCCCACAGTAGAAAAGCCCAATCCAGCCTTTGAAAGAAAGGAAGAGAAGTGGAGGGGTGGCCTTAAAGAGCAAGCAGCCCCTGAAGCAGAGGGACTGAGGGACTGAGCAGCGTCTTTACAGAGAGATCCAGTTACAAGGTAAGGACAGAGGCAAGAACAAGGCAGAAAGCACATCCTGCTGTGTGAAAGAAACAAGGTCTTCAAGAGACAGATGCACCAGGATTTTACTACTATTATTATCATGGCAAAATATACATAAAATTTACCATTTTAACCAATGTAAAATGTACAATTGAGTAGCATTAAGCACATCCACAGGGCTGTGCAGCCCCGACTACCATCTAGTTCCAGAACATTTCCATCTCCCTGAATGGAAACACTGAGCCTATGAAGCAGTCACTCCCCATTCACAGCCCACTCCCTGCGCCAGGCCCTGGCAATCACTACACTTTCTGTTTCTACACATTTGCCAACTCTGGATATTTCGTATAATGAATCACACCACATGTAACCTTTTGTGTCTGGCTTCTTTCACTAAGCATAATGTTTTCAATGTTCATCCATCTTGTAGCATGTGATGGCTACAAGTGCAACTTAACTGGGCCATGAAGTGCCCAAATATTTGGCTAAACATGCTGGGTGTTCTGGGTGAGATTAACATTTGAATTGATAACATGAGGAAAGGAGATTGCCGTCCAGATGGAGATGGGTCTCCCCCAATCTGTTGAAGGGCTGAATAGAACAAAAAGGCTGATTAAGGGAGAATTTGCTCTCTAGCTCTCTCTGTCTGACTGCTTTTGAGCTGGGATATTGGTCTTTACCTGCCTTTGGACTCAGTCTTGGACTGGAACTTACACTATTGGCTTTCCTGGGTGTCCAGCTCGTAGACTGCTGATCTCCAGTTTGCCAGCTTCCATAATCATGTGAGCTAATTCCTTATTTTATATATACGCATGTATTTTATATGTATGTGTGTGTTTGTATTTTACATTTTATATGTATATATATAAAATATATAATATGTGGTATGTATTTTATATGATGTACACATATGTATATGTGATATATATGATATATGACATGTTATATGTTGTGTGTACATGTGATGTATATGATACATGTATAATATATAAACATAATATTAATATATGTATATATAAAAGTAATATTAATATATGATGTGTATTAATATGTTTATATTTATTAATATAGTTAATTTATATACATATAATATGTATATGTTTTTTCTGTTGGTTCTGTTTCTCTGGAGAATCCTGACTGATGCATGGCATGTATCAGTACTTCATTCCTTTTAAGGGCTGAATAGTATTCCACTGTATGGATATGCCACCTTTGTTTATCCACTGGCCAGTTGGTGGGCATTTGGGTTGTTTCTACCATGCACCAGGTTTCAAATCCTGGTTAAATCAAATCCCTTAACCTTTCTGTGCATCTGTTTCATCAAATGTGAAATTCTTAGAAGGATTAAATGAGATAAAGCCTGTAAGAGCATGACAGAGAGAGGACAATCAGTAAGTTGGTTCCCTTAACTGGAATTAGGACCTAGGTCAGAGAAGGTCCAACAGCAGAGCTAACTTCCAAGGGATTTAAGGGTCCTTAAATTCCCCTTCAAATCGGAACTGGGCCCAGAGTCAGGGCGAGGTGGATACCTGCAGGATGAGACGTCTTAGTTCTGAAGGAATAAAATTGGGCCCTTCTTTGCCCTCCTGCCTCTCTCTAGCACACAAACTTGGGGAACTGAGGTGCTAAATCAGGGCCCCAAAACATGAGTATACCTCTGTTTCACAGTGTATTAGACAAATACATACTGTGAGGAACTATCTCACATTTAACTTACTAGAAACACCACACATTTTGCAAATGTTTGGAAGACAAGGCCCACACTGCCATCACGTCCTATCTTAAAAATAAGTACTCTTTGGGTTTATTTACAACTTTTGTTCAGAATATTCTATAGCATGCACTCACATTATATGAAACTTGTGAAAAAATAATACCTATCATTCCCTAAATCACAGTAATTTCAGCTTACACTTATATTCACTTTATGTTCTGCAACTGTAAATGTTGCTGTCATATATGTCATAAAAGGCAATCTAAAAAGTGAGTTTAAATTCACTTGCTAAAGGTACACATCCCAAATAGCTTTCTCTACATTCAGGAGTGACCAATTCAATGGTCAAACAAAGGGCCCTGGGGGCATGCTGCACTGGGGCCGTGGACAGGTCCCCTAACTTCTCTGAGCCTCAGGTTTCTTATCTGTGCAATCCATTCATTCAGCAGCACCCCCTGCAGACAACAGTGGGCCAGGCACTGTGCCAGGCTCTGGAGTTACAGCAATGAATAAGACTCACACCCCTTACCCTCAGAAACTCACAGTCAAGCAGGAAAACAGCTACCACACTTCACCTTACCATTTGCCAAAGATTACTCTTCTATTGCACACATATTAGCTCATCAGATCTTTCCCCAAACCTTATGAGATGGATAATATTATTAGAGATACAATTATTATCTTCATTTTATGGAGGAGAAAGCTGAAGCACAGAATGGCTCAGTAACTTAATGTGGCTAGTCAAGGGCAACCCCAGGCAGTCTGGCTTCAGAGCCTGCCCTGTCAATCACCACACAACTATGCCCCAGTACGTACTTACATAACAGATCTCCATGTAAGGGAGACGGACCATGGAGCACAGCGATTGATTTTATCTTAACAGAGTTAAGAAAGGCATCAGATGTGACTATGTACATATTTTGGCCAAGAAAAATGAATAGAATTTCACCTGGCAGGGATGGCAGAGAGAAACGGAGAGCTGAGAAACCAGCAAGAGCCAAACACTGCAGGTGGTCAAGCGTGAGGCACAGTCAGAGAATGCAAAGAAGCCCCTAATGGAAAGAGCAAGGCCATACAGGTAAGAATGAAAAATAAGGACATAGGTCCACCCTGACGCCCCCCCACCCCAGTTCTTAATCCTGTGACTTGCCTACAAATTGTATCTATCATCTTTCATTTATGGGCATGTCTTGCCTATCCATTAACAATCACACTGGGGCTTAAAGAAGCATATACCCCTCTGTCTCATCACCTAAACTACCTTTAGCCAGTTCCTATAATGTGCTGTATATTGCAATGTGCATATATGGAGTATCTGACATTTGTTGAGCAGTCATGGTGAGCATTAAATCAGTGCACACCATTGCACTGTAGTGGAAGGAAGGTTCATATCTTGCCTGCAAGTCTCTGCTTTCTCCAATCCACGTCCCCTCTTCCATGTGGCATTAATCTAATCGTTCTGATTTCCTAAGATCTCTACCACTTCCATGGCTGACTATTGCATAAAGTCTGTTCTCTCTAGAATGGTATTCAGAACATTTCCCCATTGTTTGTGGTCTAACCTTCAACCCCACCTCCTGCTGCTCCTCACCCATCTACCTCAAGTTCCAGCCCAAGCCAAACCACTTACCATTCGAACAGCACTTCCATGCTGCCTTTCTGACAGCCCCAGACAGCTAGTCTCTGCTGCCTCCAAAGTCTCCCTGCTCTTAAACATGTCAGGACTCATCTAATTATCTGGTTATATCTGGAACACTTTGGTACACTTCCTGGCCAGGTTCACCTGGTCTGCTTTTCATATGATCACACAGCCCACAAATGCACACACATTTAGTAACCATATGAAAACCTGGCCTGTTACTTTATAAATATTGACAAAGTTAGTTGGTCATTACTTACAAAGAAATGTATACAGATTTTTTTTTTGCTTTTCTTACTCAATATTCTTAACGTAAATTCAGCACTCATTCACCAAATACATATTGAACAGCTCTTCTGTTCCTTGCATGCACTGGACACTGGGCGTAGTGAATAAGACAATGGTTAGCAAACTGCCGTCACAGGGCTTGCAAAACATTTTAGATGGGAGAACAGATGAACGTGAGAAAAGAAATAAACATGATCATGATGGGCTCTGATAAGTCCCCATCAATAAGGACATACCTGCAGGAAAGATAATACAATCGGAGGGAGCTGCTTAGATCAGGTTGTCCAGGACAGCTTCTTCAAAGAGGTGACATTTTCGCTGACACCTGGTGGGTGCAAGAGCATCCTAGGCCAAGGGGACAACAAATGCAAAGGGCCAGAGGTGGGAAAAGGCTCTATGAGTATTTGGCACAGAAAGGAACAGAGTGTAGCTGCTGTGTGAGAACAGGAGAGCTAGAGCTGTCATAAGATTAAATGAGAGAAAATTTAATGGGGGCTCAATAAATACTATCTCTCAATTATCGTCATCATCGTATGAGTTTGGAGAGACAGGCGACATGTCTCTTTCATATGATCACTGCAGCCCATGATAAGAAATCTAGGTTTTAAGGCAAACACAACTGCAAGTCATTATGGTCTTTGAGCAGGTAGGCCACATGGTCTGATTTATTGTTTTAAAAAGTTCCCTGGCTGCTGGGTGGAGGGAAATTAGAACAGGGAAAGCGTGGAAGCAGGAAGATGGGTTAGGAGTTCTTTACAATAATTCGGATAGGAGCTTAGCATAAGATATTTAAACACCTAACTCTCATTTTGATCTAAATAAAGTTAATAAAAACGGAATTATATGTGTTTTTGAGTTGGTCCCACACTTTTGACAGAAGATGTTTATATATTCTGAGGTCCATGTTTATGGATGGACAAATCTATGCTGCTTTCTCAAGAATGCCACTATGTGTTTTCCAACACCACCTGCCAATCCTCTGATTCTCTGGGCACCAGCTGCATGTCCCACGGTTCAATTCCAACTACCTGGAGTCAGCATCAGATTCCACAATTTAAAGGTCTCAGTTCCATAAGACTCCCTCACTTCAGACACTGATCCGAGGGCATCTGCACTTCTGGCCAACTGGCTATAAATTGGGAGTCCCTAGCCCCTTTCTCAGGTTCAATAATGCACAAGAATGGCTCACAGAACTCAGAAAGATACTTAGCTTACTATAATCAGTTTATTATAAAGGATACAATGCAGCAACAGCCAAAGGGATGCATAGGGCAAGGAAGCAAGGTGGACAATGCATGGAGCTGCTGTGGCTTCTCTGGGCACTACCCAGCACCTCAATGTGTTCACCAATCTGAAAGCTCTCCAAACCCTGTCACTCAGGATTTTTATGGAGGCTTCATCTGTTGGCATGGTTAATTCAACCTCCAGCTCCTCTACCCTCCCCAGAGATTGAGGAATGGGATTTAACATTCCAGGCATCTAATCAAGGTTTGGTCTTTCTGGTAACATGCCCCTATTCCAAATCTATCTGGGGGTCCACCATGAGTCCCCTCATTAGAACGAAAGACACTCCTAACATCCCTAACACTCAGGAAATCTGAGGGCTTTAGGTCCTCTGTGACAGGAAACCAAAATATATATTTCCTATTATGCCACACCCACCATTGGACTAATTTAAGTATTTTATCTGAGAACACTCTTGTCCATTGCATCTAAAATGAAATATATGGGTAAATAAATGAAATATGTTAGTAGTCTATAACTCCTAAGCTCGGTTAGAATGGCAATGTCATGCCAGGTAGACCTGATTGCGTCATAATAACTCACTGACTTCACTGGACGTTTTACCCTCATAGAACTGTTAGCTCCAAAAGAACAGGCTTGATGATTTTTTGACTTCATGTTGGTTACTTAGTACAGTCCTTGGCACATAATAGGTGCTCAGTGAACGTTTCCCAAGTGTGTGAATGAATACGACGTGTTAGTCTGAATGTTTGTGTCCCCTCCCCAGTTCATATGATGAAATCCTAACCCGCAATGTGATGGTGTTAGGAGGTGGGGCTTTACGGATGTCATTAGGTCACGAGGATGGAGTCCTCGTAGATAAATTTGTGCCTTTATAAGAAGAGGAAGAGAGAGCTCTCTCTCCCTGCATGCACCCACCTACACGTGAGTGCATGTCCAGGAAGAGGACCTCACCAAGAACTCAACCATGCTGGCACCCTGATCTTAAACTTCCAGCCTCCAGGACTGTGAGAAAAATGCCCTAGGAAATAAACACCTCAGCCTATTGTGTTTGTCGTAGGAAACCAGTTGACTGAGATGTTATGGAAGCACCTTCCTAAGACATGACCCCTCCCTCCCTTCAAGGAGCTTGTAATCCATTTGGGAAGGAAATAGAGACATGGACACTTAAATAATAATCATCTTCACTCCTCTCAGGAGAGAGAGGTGCTGATATGTGGTTAAAGCGCTTAGAGTTTGCGGTTACCCCCGGCCTCCAGCAGGCTCGCCTTACGCCCCTTTGTTAGCTTTCCTGTCATTTCCTGGGCAGAGTGGACGTGAGCAGATAACCCACATAAAGTGCTTAGAGTGGTACCCGGAACACAGCAAATACTGCCAGTTTGAATCCCAGAGAGATTCGAATCATTTTTGTGCCGAGTAGCACTGGAGTCAAGGCTAAAGTGTTTGTTTGAGTTAATAAGAAACAAGATTAATAATGAGATGATGGACAGGCTGTGTGATTTGGCATCCTGTGAACCTCAGAGGCCTAACCTCAACCCTGCAGAGAGGTCTCCAGTCTTCAAGAGAGCAGCTTACATTGGCAGCCCCTTCCGCAGCACCGGGACTGTGGCTGGGGCCTCTGTGAGTTGCTGCTGTGGAGTGTCAGCTTGGGAATGATCCAGGGCATGCTGTGCTTGAACCATCTCCAAGAAGTCAGCCACTCTGCTTTTGGCTGGCGGGACGTTTGGGGAGCCACTACTGCCAGTTTCAGCTGGGCACTGGCCACATGCTGGCAGTGAAGCTCTGGGAAAATGTGACCTCTTGTTTTATTATATTCTGCCCAGACGCATCTCCAGAGCTGGCTTTGGGCCCCTGTTCTGGAGCTGGTCCAGAGCAATGAAGCCGTGGCTACTTCGCGGGGAGACTGATTCATCAGCCTGGGCTCTGCGCAGGTGACTGCATGGCAGCAGGCTCCCCCTGCCCACCTGGCCCCTCACCCCTACTCTAGCTGGAACACAGTGCCCCTCCAGAACTTTCCCTGTACTGCCTCAGCAATACCGTGGGTTTAAAATGCTGAAAAAGAGACTCGGAGCCAAACCAATATGCTTCCCCTCAGCCCTCCCAGCCATCATTATCAAAGGAATGTCACACTTCAGAAAACTCAACTGGAGAAGCCCAGCAGAAAATAAAGGTGATGTGCCCAGCCCCTGACACGTCAAGGTCTTCACCAGCACTTGAAATGGGACCTGACCCATTTCTAGAGCATAACATTTTTCCATAAATCTGGGTATGATTATGGGACTATCTGCCCATCTTCTAATGCTTTTCTTTGCTACCCTGTATCTAGTTCAATGGCACAGTCTGATGTCCTTCCTTCTGTGCTCTTTTACTTCTTTCTATTTGTAAAACATATTCATTTACATCGGAATTTATTATATATTCTACCTTTATTCTGGGGAGGCAGAGGATCATGGTGATGGAGTCTGGCTGTCGTGTTGGAATCCCAGCCTTAACAATATACTGCTGGGTGGCCTGGGGCAAGGTCTGTAACTTCTCCATTTCCAGTTACCTTATATGTAAAAGTGGGGCTTTTAGGAAGCACAAATGAGTTCACACATACAAAATACTTAGAGGAGCACCTGAAACACAGGAAGTCCTCAGTGAATGTTTGTCAATATTATTCCCAAAGCCTCAGATCAGATATGAGTAACTTTTCCTTTTTTAGCTCCACTGATTACAAACATAAGCAGGTGTGTAGTTCATTCATGTATCAGGTTTTTTCATGGAATAGTTAAGTATTTCAATTTATGATGATGATACAAATAATATTAAATAACAGAAGTTAATATTTGTTGAGTTTTTTATGTGTGCCAGGCTCTATGCCCAGTTATTTATACACATCATCTCATTTAATCTTCAATAGTTATCAAAGGCTGGAGATGAACTGGTGCTCACACAAGACTAAAGTGTTTAATAGTGTAAAATAGAGACATTGGAAAGCATTTTTCCTACAGTTCTGTTCATTTAAAGAAAATCCTTCATACCTATTTGGCATTAAAGTAGTTTTTCTTTTATGGTTAGGGTAAACGATACTTTTTGTTTTGGAATATTCCTACTTAGAAAAATAAAAGATCGGCGACCCAGTATTAGCCACTAGACTTTGTTTTGGGTCCATTAAATCTAACAGTCTAAAATCTGTTCTTCACCACAATTCTGATGGGCTGATATTATTCCCATTTTACAATGGTCAAGGCTCAGAGAGGTTCTGGGACTTGTCCAAGGTCACACAGCTAGCAAAAAGCAGAACTTAAATGTCCTAGCTCCTGAGTCCTTGATAATAACATTTACTGAGTACCTTCTGTACAATGGACACATAGATCTCATTTCATTCTCACAGCTAGCTGCCTTGTGAGGAGCTGTAGTTCCCATTTCACAGAATAATAGAACTTGAGAATGTTAGGTATTTGCCAAGGTTCTAGAGTCTGAAAATAGAGAGCAGGATTAGAGCACAACTTTCTGACTCTCTTTGCACCTGCCGTGTCCCAGACCCTGACGGAAGATAAGTCTGTCACAAATAGCTGAACAATGTACTCTGGCCTGAAGGGGCTCACAGTCTCAGCTAAGAGATACTCAAGCGACATATGTTCTGGTGACATCCTGAGGTGTACCTAAGGTACTTTGAGAGTACTAAGGAGGGAGAAGTTCATTCTGAGACTTTTATAAACATTTCCGACAATATTGTAATATTTTGCTATATTGTTAAAGAACCCATATGAAACTTACGGTTTCACGTGACTACATTTTACGAACACTTGGCAGGAAATCATTTCTATTAAGAGCATATTTCTTGTATTATGATATGATGCTCTGATCAGTGATTTGGTGAGGATATTCTGGGAACCTGTAGGCTAACACATTTTATTTTTAAGGGTGAAAATGATTTTTAATAGTAAAAAATGCATAAGGCACTTTAAATCCTTCAGCCTTTATTGTATCTTAAAGTGACAAAACACATCTCTTTATGCCTTTAACTGTGCCAGTTTAGAACTTTGGCAAAAGGATTAAAAGGGACTTGATTCGGCTCCCATCCCCCAGCCCCAGCTCCACATTCAGATTTTTATTTAATAGTTAGTAAAAAATAAAATAGGAAGAAGTACAAATAGCAGCTGAAGATTAAATTACTTCAGAGTAAAAAGAAAGTATAAAGGATGAATTTCATTTTGAGCCCCAAGAGGTAGCAGGTGAAATGTCTTCAGGCCAAATCTTTATCTCCAAACTGCAGTGTGGAAGCTGAGTCAGACACGCTGAGCACAAGGAACTCCCACTGACGTCAGCGCACATTTGGAGAACAGCCTATTAAAGCTGCAGTCAGGCAGGCAGCCCTTACATCAAAGTCATGCCCTTGGATTTTGCCTTTGAGGGTTAATGTATCACCAAGTTTTCAGTGTGGGAGCCAGCTGGCTCCTGACATAGGGTCTCAGGAATTGCCAAGTCTTAACCTTTGGGGAAGGATACATTTCCTGGCCTAACAGGAAACATGCCTCCACAATTTATAGTGTCCTTGAATCTTGTTCATTCAGAGTAAATGATTCTCTAGACTTAGAGGCTAGGCTTGCATTGGTTTGTAGATTTATCTTCTTAATCCATTTCCCAGGGGTCCATTCACTCTTTAACAAATATTTATTGAAAGACTTGCTATGAGCAAGGTCCAGAAACATGGAAAAGAAAACAAAGACATACATGGTGCAAGCCTGCATGAAGCTGAGAGTCTAGTGGAAAGCCAGACACTGATCAATCAAATCATTCACACTGTGATGTGTAAAACTGAATAGGAATCAGTAGATTTAGGAAGGAAAGAAGGTTCTTTGAGAGTAAATAATTAGAGATCCTGACCTAGATTGAGAAGTTAAGGGTAAGGATAGTGAGGAAGAGATTTCAGGCAAAGGCGTGGATGCAAGAGGGACTGAGAGACTAAAGATCACAGGCTGCTTGGTGGGAGGGAGCTGAGAGCTTGTCAAGGCCAGACCAGGCTGGCTTGCAGAGCCTAGTTAAGGCTTTGATCCTTATCCTACGAATAACATACTTTGGAAGTGTTCTAAGATCAGGATAATATCTAATGTGATCAGAAATGCCCTCACAGCTGTATAGAAAAGAGAAAAGGTGGAGAGGTTGTCAAAGAGCCTGTGGTAAGACCAATTAGGGGATGACTGTGGTGGTCCAGCCAAGCCCTAATGGTACCTTGGCTTGGGGTGGTGGCAAAGTAGATGGAGGGGAGAGAGAGATGCTTCAACATGGCGGCGCTCAAGATGGACTGGAATAAGCATGAGGGAGAAGGAGGTGTTCGGGACGGTGCCTAAGCATCTAGCTTTGGAACTGGCTGGATACTGGTGCCATTTAATGAGGCAGGGCCTTACAAAAGGACCACATGGTGAGGGGGGAAGATCATGATTCAGTCCCAGCTGCAGGAATTTTACAGTCCTTTGAGATACTCTAATGAACATGATGGTCTGAGTGGGCTGGAGACATAAACTTGGGAGACATCAGTTAGTCATAGACAGACAGGATTTGAATGACTGTGGAATCTAAGAGCGGAACTCACAGACACAAATTGGTGGTTGCCAGAGGGGCAGAGGTGGGGGAAATAGGGAGATTCTGGGCAAAGGGCTTAAACCTTCAATTATAAAATGAGTAAGCTTTGGAGAGCTAATGTACAGCATGGTGACTATAGTTAATAAAAGTTAATCATACTCTACTGTATATTTGAAAGTGGCTATGAGAGGAGAACTTCAGTGTTCTCACCATAACAGAACAATGAAGTGGTAATTACATGTGGTAAAGGATGTGTTAACTAACCTTATTGTGGTTCACAACTGTGCACATCAAATCATCACACTGCACACACCTAAACTTACAAGGCCATTTGCCACTTGTATCTCAATAAAGCTGGGGAAAAAAGAGAAAAAAAGACATGAATGAAATCCTCCAAGTCAGAAGAGTACATAGCATTAAAAGGGAAAAGGGCTTTGATGTGTCTTTAGGAATTCCACTTCATGGCTTGGAAGATGGGTGTAAAAACAGCCTGAGGTAGATTTTCTAGGAAGTGATTGTCTCTTGTATGGGCCCCATTGGAGTCTTTTTACTCATAATTCTGTATTCTTTTAAAGGCGGCCCCTACCTCCCTGCAAATTGAAACTGCTTTAGGCTCCACAAAACCTCTGGCATTCTTAGAGGTAGAAGGAAATTTAGGAAAATGGGCAACACACAAAACTGACAGAAGATAGTGTTTCATGTAGGAGGACTGGTTCCAAATGTTAAAGACTGCTTAGGGATTCGGTAAGATGATGGTCAGAAGGTAGCCCTGACAGTGCTTACAAACCACCAGACAGGCAGGAAGGCGGGGTGTGAGGGAGAGTGAGGACCTCCTCCCAGGTGTCCAGCTTGTAGGACAGGGTGACGGTGGCGCTGAGGCAGGAATTCAGGCAGAGAAGCAGGACTGGCGCAGCCCTTCCTCGAGGCTGTTGTACAGAACTCCCTTCCCATCGCAGAAATCAACCAAGATACCCCTTGCCCCAACTATGCTTGTTACTTTCCTCTGAACAAGCTGCCTGTCCAGAAACGGAAGCCTCCCTCAGGGGCAGCCCAGGCAGCACACTCCACCCCCACACTCCCTGGCTCCAGACTCTGCCTCCGCGGTTCTCCGCTGGAGCACCCTTTACAGCCTTGCTTCCTGGTCGCGTAAACCACCCTGTGTTCTGTTCACATTCTGCTTTTAAGTCACATCTCCCCACCCTATATGTGTGCCAGTGGATTTTTTTTAACCCAAACACAATACCTTACATTTATCCTTGTTATATTTTAAATGTGTAGATTTAGTCCATCTCTATAGCTTATGAAACATATTTTCCAGTTCTGATTCTTAATATATTGTCTCTTCAGAGATCGCTGTACTATATTGTGGCATGGGCTCCTGTACAGCAGCCAAAAGAGGGCAGGCTAATGATGGAAGGTCATGTATTGTGGCAGATGAAAATTAGGAACCATGACTGCACAATAAAACATGTGCTCTGTTTATCCAGAGTTGGACTACACCTAGTTAAACATTTATGCAGGCATATGCAGGTCAGGGTGCTGGCCCCCTGCATAGTTGACAATCCATGTCTAACTTTTGACTCCCCCCAAACTTAACTGCTGATAGCCTACCGTTAATCAGAAGCCTTACCAATAACAGTTGATTAACATGTATTTTGTATTATACATACAAATATGAATTGTGTATGTATAACATATATTATGTTCTGTAGTCTCAAAATAAACTAGAGGAAAGAGAATGTCTTTTCAAATTGTCACAAGTCTCAGAAAAATTTTCCAATATGTTTATTGAAAAAAATCCATGTGTAAGTGGACCCCTGCAGTGTTGTTCAAGGTCAGCTGTTTTCTTTAACTTATTCATTTACATTAATTACATGTATCGACATGAATAAATCTAAAAATATGATGTCGGGCAAAACAAAGAACTTGCAAAGTAATTGTGTAGTATTATATTATTTGTATAAGTTTTAAAACATGTAAAACAATACCATGAATTATTTATGAATTCATACATACATGATTTTAAAATATGCAAGTAAATGATAAACACCAAATGTAGAAGAGTCATTACTTTTGGAAGAGAGGAAATGGAATGACTTTGGGAGGGGGTACTGGAAACCTTCAACTGTATCTATAAGTGTTATATTTATTTTTTACAACACCTAAAGCAAACAGAACAAAAATGCTAAGATTTGACAAGGACAGAGTTTATTTGATTATTCTCTAGACTTTTCTGGGTGCTTAAATATTTCAAATTTTTAAGGTTCACAATCTAGTGGGGAAACAATAAGTTATACAAGGGAAGCACTGATGAAAGATTATGGAAAGACCAAAGAGGAAAAAAGTCATTCTCACAGGAGAATTCATGTTGCTAACTTCATCATCAGTAGAAATATAGCCAGTACATGTGTCTGTTTCTTTTAATTCAGTGAACATTTATTAAGCACCATGATGTTCGTTGTTAGAGGCACAGGTGTGACTATGGCAGAGTCTGTAACATCAAATCATACACAGTCTAGAAAGGGAACAGACTTCATAAGCAAGGAGGTGATAAACAACTAACACTATCTTAGGTTAAGTGACAGGTTTTGAGACACCTGTGTCTGCCTGAGTAAGAGGGGAATAGCTTCACAGGGTAGGACATCTCTAAGAAATAGAAATAAATAGGATGAGAGAGGGACATGCAAAAGAGGTGACAGGTATAGAATGTGTAAAGTGTGGAGTTGTGAAAGTTTAAAGGTGAGCCTTGAAAGGGACCAGTTTATAAATGGCTCTGCATAGGGTGCTAAATGCCTGCCTCTTCCCTGTAAATATTTATGGGAGGAAGGGAGGAAGGAAGGCTTGGTATCTCAAAGTATAGATAGCCAATGGAAGTATTTCATCAAGGGAGTGACAGGATATGATTACAGATGTGAGAAGTGGCTGGGGCTGAGGGGAGCTGGAGTCAGGAAAGACAGGAGGCTCCCATATTTGGTGCAGGGGAGGGATGCTGAGGACCTGAATAAGACTGGGCTGTAGAGAGCAAGACAGGAGAGATTCATTTGCGAGAAACGTTTGAAGAAAAGTCAGGAGAACTGAATGATTAGTCAAGGAGGTGACAAAAAGAAGAGGTTAAACATATTTTTTGTTAATTCCAGTCTGCTGGTTAAACCAACATCACCAAGATATACTTTACATAAAATAAAAGTGTCTGTTTTAAGTATACAGCTTGATAAGGGATGACAAATATATACACATGTGTAACCACACTAAGATATAGAATAATTCCACCATCCAAAAAGTTCTCTTAAGCTTTCTACAATCAATAAATAACTCACCAACCTTGTCCAACCCCAATAACCACTGATATGTTTTCTGTCCCTATAAATTAGTTTTTCCTTTTCCAGAATTTCATATAAATAGAATCACACAGTATGCATTTTTTTGTCTGATTTCTTTCACTCAGCACAGTAATTTGAAATACATGCAGGATATTGTTCATTTAAGTAATTTGTGCCTTTGTTTTACTGTATATTATTCTCCTGTATGGATGTACCACATTTCATTTACTTAGTCACCTGTTGACGGAGGCTTGAGTTGTTTTCAATCTTGGGCTAGTACAAATAAACTTCTGTGAACATTTATATAAATGTCTTTGGTTGAAATATGTTTTTATGTCTCATGAAGAAGTAGCTAGGAGTGGAATTTCTAGAGCACATAGTAAATGTTGACTTACTTTTGCAAGAAACTGCCAAACAGTTCTCCAAAGTGGTTGTATCATTTTACATTCCCACCTGCAGTGTACATTGCTCCATATCCTTGTCAGCACTTGCATTGTCAGCCTTTTTAATTTTAGACATTTTGTGGGTATATAATGGTATCTCATTATGGTTTTAATTTTCATTTATCTGATAACTAGTGGTGTTGAGCATCCATTCACGTGCTTGTCCGTTTGTATATATTCTTTGAAGTCGCTGTTTAATCTTTTGGTTTATAAGGGTTCTTTACACATCTCGAGAGACTGGAAAGACAGAGAAGTCGTTTACTGAGATGGCGCGCAGTGGAGAAAGAACAACTTTAAAAGGGTGGAGAGGGAGCCAGGAACAATGAATTTGGCTTTGAGCCCCTTTCTGCTTAAAGCACATGTAACACATTTAGGTTGAGATACAGGAAGAAAGCTGAAATCAGTATACTGGAATCCAAGAGAGAGCAACCCAAAAACGCATCAAGTTTGCAGAAGTACAGGTCCATGCAACAGTGTCAAATGTCACAAAAAGATTCAGTGAAATAAAACTGAAAAAAATGGATGTTCACATTTCAGCTATAGTTTTTAAAGTGTGGGTAACTACCTGTAGAAATCAATTTAGTGGAGCTTTACCAGTATTTCTTTAAATGAAATAGAATGGAAGCACACATTGCAGGTACTAAGGTTAAATGCAGTGTCGTGAAACTTTTTTTCTGTATATGTGCATTATGTACGGGGGTCACAGTGTAAACAATATCTTTCACTTCGGATTATGGTAAAAAAATAAATCTGGAAAGAAGAAAAGAAGCCCCAGTGTCCTTCCCAGTGTTATCCTAGCACAGGGGAGCCCCTGAGGATATGGAATCAGTCAGCTCTGGTTTCAAGCCCTGGTCTTTTCCTCTTTGTTCGATGTATAATCTTGAATGAATTACAGAAACTCTTTAATCCTCACTTTCTGTAAGTATAGATTGAGAATAACGCTACTACTTACCCCAAAGCACTGTTGATGGGGCCACTTGGGTGCACACCGGAGCCAGCCAGGGCCTCTCCCTTGGGACAAAACTGAGCCACTGAGGTCTGGGCTGGATTTCAGCCCCCCCGCCCCTCTACCAGGCTGCCTGCTGTGAGACCAGCTGCACAAGCCTTTACCCCATGAGGATTAAATGCGGGTGTGCTTGTAAACCGCTGTGCACAAGGCCTCCATAACCATTGGCTGCTGCTTACTGCTGGTTGTTCTTGTCAGGGCAGAAGCCAGATCCTCTGAGACTAAGGAAATGGCAGTAGTGACGCCTATCGGTTACCCTTAAAAAGTTTGGTTGATGGAAACAATTCAGATGTTCATTACCTAATGAACTAGATGTGGAATATCTACACAATGGAATGTTAATCATAAAAAAGAATGAGTACTGATATAGGCTACAAAGTGGAGGAGCTTAGCTAAGTGAGAAAAGTAAATGCAAAAGGCCACAGACTGAATATGCCTTATTTATTCAGAACGGGCAAATCCATAGAGACACCAAGCAGATTAGGTAGCCAAGGGCTGGGGCAAGAGGGAATGGATGGGGCATGACTGCCTGCCTGATAGGGGGTTTCCTTTGGGGGCGCTGAAAGTGTTCTGGAACTCACAGTGGCCATGGCCGCACTGCACTCACTGTACCAACTTCTACCCAACTGTCCACTTCAAAATGGTTAGAATGGTGAATGTTATGTGTATCTTACCACAGGTGTTTAAAAGCCTTGCTCAGCATAAGGACACGTCCCAGCCCAGTCACCATCTCCCCAGGCAGCTGCAAAAAGAAGGTGGAGCACAATGAGAAGGTAGCTCAGGAACATGGTCGCTGAGGGAAGGGTCTCCTGAGAATTTTCCTGGGGTTATGGGGGAGACCAGGAGAAGGGAAGGTGATGGAGGAAAAGGGGAACCATTTCTCCAGTGCAGAAAACTGCTATCGGTCTCGCCTTCTGTCATGAATGTCTGGTTACCTCTGAGCAGTCCTTGGTACCAACCCAGGACAATCTCTCTCTCAGAAGGACCCCGAGCTGGTGATGTGGGCACAAGTGGATCCCTCCCGCCCTCATTCGATGTGGAGCATATATCATTGCTTTTCCTAAGAGAGAGGAATAATTGGACAGATAATTTATAATAATCTCCCATGACTGCCTCGCTGGCAGGAGCTTGGCTATAGCCCCAGGAGCTTGGAAGCTAAATAATGCTTTATTATAAACTGATTTATCAGTGAATGGAACTATTGGTACTAATAATTAAAATCAATTTACTGTTATGTGCACTATTGAGTGGAGCAACAATGTGCCTAATCTAGGGAATGAGATGATTTTCTGAAAATGCTTTGTGTTATGTTACAGGTATTTATCTACCTTTCAGTGTATTTACTTCCTTGATTATATCTGACTTGAGATAATTTGAAAATCACTTTTCATTCCCAGAGGGGGGCCATGCAGGCATTCTTCTCCCGGTTTCTTTTCTCCCCAAAACATGCTTGGCATTCCCTAGCCTAGGAATTGGATGAAAACCCAGTATTTTTAAACGCTATAAATAAAATCATTGAGAGCAGGGTATATTAGAATGGTCATGGCAGAATTAACGAGTCTGTCTACTCTGCCAAAAAACATTTTGGCAATATCTACTAGTCAATAACATTTAAATCTCCTTGTTAGTCATTCATTCAACAAACAATATTTGAGGGCCATAGAACAGATGCAGGAAATGCAGAAATAAATAAGATGTGATCATTACCCTCAACAAACCACCGTTATAGTACAGGGAACACACACAGAAACAAATATTTTTTCTCAAACTTAATAAGTATAAGGAAAAAGCAATGAGCTCAGCCTTGTGTTGTGGTCCTCAATGAAAATATACATGAGAGCTACCTAAAAATATTGTCTTCTGTAGCCTTAAGGTATGACCTAGTTCTTATGTTTGTAGATTCAACCCAGTCAGAATTTATAATTCCCCTGTGTACCTCAGACTTCTCTGTGTTTAAGCTCTTGTTGATTTTTATTATTTCATGTACTATTATTAGCTTAATTGCATTATTATTGTTGCTTTTATTGCCACATTCCAACATGTTTCCATCAACTTAAAAGAATTACATTAAGTTACAAAGCTCAGCTGCTTGCATGGTCTTAACAAATGTGTCAGGCCCCAAGTCTATCAGTACATTTTTGGCCAAATGCAAGAAGACTGCTGATCACAGCCAGACTCCAGCAGTGGGGCCCACGCAGGACTTTGGACATCACGGGTGGTGTGGCATTTGTTTTTGGCCATTTAACTGCCTCCCTCCATCCGTGACCTGTCTCTGGGCAGAACAGTCCAAGTACTACAGGTCCAGGGCACTGCTACGATTGGTGGGATGACAAGTGGGCATCGTTTTCACCTTTCCCAGGCCTCTAGGGAAGTATCGTTGCTGTTCAGTATTCCATGTATTTTATTCTTTCTTTCTTTCTTTAGTCCCTCTGGTTGGGAAGAATGCAGAGGGAAAAGGTGATTGAATTCAAGAGTTGGAATGGATCTTAAAAGGTCATCTTAACTCCTCTCACTTATTCAGTCATGTATTCATGCATCAGTATTTAGTGAATACCTACTGTATGCCAGACACAGTATATGATGCTGGGGATAAAACATACTTTGTAGGCCAGCTGATCTATGGAAATTACAGTCTAAGAAGAGGAGACTAGGACACACAGAGAGACACCAGGGCTGCACACAGAGGAAAGGCCCTGTGAGGATGCGGTGAGAGGGCGGCCATCTACAAGCCAAAGGAGGGGTCTCAGGAGAAACCACACCTGCCAAAACTGTAAGAAAATAACTTCTGTTGTGTAAGCCACGCAGGCTTTGTGGTATTTAGTTATGATCCACGAAGCCAACTAATACACTAGCCCAGGATCCCTCACGTGAGATACTTATTAAAAAACAGACTCTTGGGTCCTATATGCCACTCCAGACTAACTAAAGAAACACTTATGTGTGGCAGGGAGTAGGAATCTGGATTTTAAACAAGCACCCTCTCCAAAGGGGAACCCTCCTACACTGCTGGTGGGAATGTAAATTAGTACAACCATGTGGAAAGCAGTATGGAGGTTCCTCAAAAAACTCAAAATAGAAATACCACTTGACCCAGGAATTCCACTCCTAGGAATTTACCCTAAGAATGCAGCAGCCCAGTTTGAAAAAGATATATGCACCCCTATGTTTATTGCAGCACTATTTATAATATCCAAGAAATGGAAGCAACCTAAGGGTCCATCAGTAGATGAATGGATAAAGAAGATGTGGTACATATACACACTGGAATATTATTCAGCCATAAGAAGAAAACAAATCCTACCATTTGCAACAACATGGATGGAGCTCAAGGGTATTATGGTCAGTGAAATAAGTCAGGCGGAGAAAAATAAGCATCAGATGATTTCAGTCATCTGTGGAGTATGAGGACAAAGAAAAAACTGAAGGAACAAAACAGCAGCAGACTCACAGAACCCAAGAAGGGACTAACAGTTACCAAAGGGAAAGGGATTGGGGAGAATGGGTGGGAAGGGAGGAATAAGGGGGAAAAAGGGCTATTACAATTAGCACACATAATGTAGTGGGGGGTGGGGTGGGGTGGGGGGATCCGGGGAAGGCAGTATAACACAGAGAAGACAAGTTGTGATTCTATAGCATCTTACTATGCTGATGGACAGTGACTGTAATGGGGAATGTGGTGGGGACTTGATAATAGGGAGAGTCTAGTAACCATAATGTTCTTATATAATTGTACATTAATAATAGCAAAATAAAAAAACAAAAAGCACCCTCTCCAATAATAACAATTATAATAATAGTCATAATGATAAAGTAAAGATTCTCATCTACCCTGAAGTTTGAGAACTCTGAGCTTTAAGACCAACCAGCTCATTTTACAGATGAGAAAATTGTGGTCCAAAGCAGGAAGGCAACAAACGAAGCAGGCCATGCAAGCCAGGTCTCCTCGTGTTGAGCTTGCAGCTCTGTCCATGCTCCAGCAGGGCCTGGAAGTATGTTGCTGGGCAGCAAGTCTAGATTCAGCAGAGACTGTCCAGCAATGCTGATCAGGCAATTGGCAGTGGTAGCAAGGGTAATCTGTCTCATGGGAACTGGGATTGAGCACGCATGGGTGTGGTGGGGAATGGGGATCAACAGAAAGTAGCACGAGTCGTTCCTCATCTCTTAACCATGCCTAGGCCATGCCCTTTGCTAAGACAGCTCAGTCATGTGGGCTTTTAATAATTCTATAATGAGGTTCCATGATAGCCTCTAAATTCTTCTTGCTGTAGGTTTAAGATCTGTTTCTTCTTATGTTTGCTGCCTGGCAAAAAATAATAATAATAATAATTGATCACTATTGCTTATAATATTCCTGCTCTAATTAAAGGTATTGAATGATAATTCCAATTTTTACCTTGAGCCAACAACCTTCTTTCCCTTTTAGAAAAGCCCATTTCTTTACCTTTTTATCCATTTGTTTGTTTTTTATAGTTTTCCAAATGCCTCCCATATTATAGGACCCCAACCTGGTCATAATAAAAATTTAGTACATGATGAATGAATAGTTATAAGAATAAATGAATGATTCTCCTTTCGTTTCCTCCTTCCTCCTGGGCTATGAGTTGCTATGGTTAAAAAGTATATATCTTTAAGAATAACAACAAAAAGAATTCACGTATTTACCCGGAAAAAACCTGTTATCGCCAAATGTTAGCTTATGAGAACTGCAGACACTTTGCATCAGTCTCAACACATAATTGCCAGCTTGTGCTGACCTGGTCTCTCATGGCTTTATTTGGTTCTTCAGAGGCCATGTTCATGTTCTAACTTCTGATCAACTTGTCTTTTACCTCAATCCTGTTTTTATCACCTTTCATTATAAAGCACTTTTTCTTGCCTTGTAAATAATGAAAACTTGTCATGGAAAAGCCTCAGTTCTGCTATTTACTTAGTTGCATCAGGGGCTCACACACAGGGAGTAAGGGATCTTCAGGGACAGGAATAGATCCCAGGCACATTAAAGTAGCTATGTAAATAAGCAAGAGCCTGAGTGAGATCAGGCTGGACCTATATTTAATAATTTACCAAAACATAACTGGACCCTGTCATTCTCCAGCTCATATATGTGTATGTGAGCTTATATGTATGCATACATGTAGAGTTTAACATACATCTTGGCATAGATAAGTATTAAGCACGTGGTAGCAATTAATTATAAGGAGGAAAAAGAAGAAAGGATAAAGAGGGGAAAGAGGAGAGCATTTTCCTGGCAGCTAGAGCATGCTTTCAAGGATAATATATGGAAGAATTTGTTAGCATGTCTGTGATGGAGAAAATGCTTGATTGGGGGTGTTTTCGTGGACCCTGAGCTGAATGAGGTTTGAGGGGTACATCCATTTAAATGCATTTCCCTTAGGATCTGGAAAGCTGGCATCTAATGTAATCAAAGTCCATCAAGCACTACCTGGCTGGATCTGTTATTACCACTATCATCACAGGAGCCTGGTCATAGAATCTCAGAGTTGGAAGGGGCCCTAGAAATCACTAAATCCAATACTCTGCCCAGATGCAATAATAGCACTTCTTCATAGACTGTCATGAGAATTGATGTGTTAATATTCGCAAAGCACTTAAAATAGTGTCTGACACATAACAAGACCTTTATGAGTGTCAGTTAAATAAATAAACACCATTTGTTGAATGCCCTCTAAATATGGGCACCAATCAAAGTGCTGTATGTATGTCGCCCTCTCCCTGGCGCTCAGTCCATTTCGGACATGAGGAAACTGAGCAAGATGAAGTGACTTGTCCAACACACACCAGTAGCAAGTGGTGTTTGAATTCAGTTTGATTTCAAAGTCCATGTTGCTCTTACTGTTAACTGCGACATTTCAGTACCCTCGACAAGGAGTCCTCCTTGGGCCTGAGCAGTCCACAGACAGAAAACCCAACCTTGAGATCGGCCCAGTTATATAGATGGAAATAAATTTTGTTTTGTTTTAATAAGTCTTTATATTGAGCCCAAATTTACCTCTGGGAAAATATCTTCTCATTGGGCTACCCAGAGTAAGTTTCTGGCTCTTCTATTCCACAGACCTTCAAATACTTGCCAACAGCTATCAGGAGAGATGACTAACACAGAGCCTGCAAGTAAGTGACTCATCTGCTAGTTGGGTCCAACTGAAAGAGAAAGGTCTGAATGCCACGTCACTGACTGTGCCCTTTAGCTTTTGCTGTCCAGAGACTCGGGGGCGTTTCTGCGGATGGTCTGTGAGCAGGGACTAGTGATTGTTACTGCAGTTCCATGGGGCACGGAGAGGAGGATTCCTGAAGAGATGGTTCCTGCCAGGTTGCCCCTGCCAGAGTGACAGCTGTTAATTAAAGACAGCCCTCAGCTCTCACAAGGGTCTGGTGGTGCTGTCCCACTGGTGTCCAGTAGAGGTCAGCAGAGAAACCTGCTGACGGAGGCAGCGGCAGGTAGACAAGCATGAAAAACACTTCAAGGAAAGGAGAGAAAATAGAATCTGCGCTGGCTGCCAATAGGATGGTGGTTACAAACCAGAGCTCCGGGGACTGACAGATTGGATCCCAAACCCAACTCTGTCACCTAAATAACTATTGACCTTAGACGTTTCTGCTTCCTCCCCTCCCCCATTTTCCTCTTCTAGAAAAGGAGAGCGGTCACAACGGTTTCTCCTCTATACCATTGTTTTTAATAATTTACTGAGATAAATATATGCCAGGTATTTAGAAAAGTGCCTGGCATTCCACAAGTGCTCAATAAATATTCGTTGTTGTGATCTGAAGGTTTCATATACATATAATTCTCACAGACACATTTGGAGCAGATGTCCCTGGCCCCATTTTATAGCTGAAGAAACTGAGCTTTAGAAAATTATGTAATTTGTCAGTGAGTTATAGACTGAGAAGTGCATATTTGATATCTTTTCACCTATATTAGTGATCAAGGAAGTTCACAACTCAGGGAAATCAGCCCCACCAGGCCAGGGGGCTGGGGTATGGAGAAGACGTGGGAAATGAAAAGAGAAGTGAGAACAGGGAAGAGCAGAACATTGGGATGGAACCAGGCAGTTCAATGAGTAAGAGTCCAAAAGAGAAGAAGAAAGGAAGTTCAGTGGCCTAGATGAAACTGTCACAGAAGGGTCACCTTGTGGGTATGCTGTGCAGATGACCAGGAACTTGTTCTAGAAAGAAAGCTGTCCAGATCCTTCATCCTCCTAAATCCTCCATCCAGGCATGGAAGTAGTCCACATCACTCCAGTCTCCGTACTCCACACACCCCCACCTCCAGCTATAGTATGTGCTATCCAAGAGTCCTTTAATAAGGTACTAAAGAAGATCAGAATATGCCACCCCAAAACATGCCACTTAGGCATAAGGATTATTTGCAGCTGAAAGCAATTAGGAAGCAGCAAACACAGAAAGAGCTCTTTGCCTTTCCCCTATCTGATTAAAAGCAGATAAAAAATTTCCCTTTGTGAAGGTGTTTCCCTTCATATCTCCTGTAACAGGGGATGAACAACCCTTTTCACTGGAGACAGAAAGTTGGCACCAAGATGGGTCTATACAAACCTTACTAAAATAACTCTCATCTTTGATTAGTTTCCCCCATATATTTACCTTTCTTCAATTTACTGGCCCCAGTACTCCTTTTTCTTTGTCTTAACACTTCTCTTCAAATGTATTACCCTTTGTTAAAATGGTATGTAAGCCCTCAGTTCTCTGACACCTCTTTGGGTCTTTTCCATGAGGGTCTCTGTGCATGTAAACATTAAAAATTATTAACATAAATAAAATGAGTATGCCTTTTTTTGTTGTTAATCTGTCATTTTGTCAGTTTAATTCACAGGCCTCAGTTACAGAATTTAAGAGGGTAGAGGGACAGTTTTCTTTCCTCATTTATAGTTCAAAGTTTTTTTTCTGTAATATAAGAATGTTTAAAAGCAGATATCCTGGGGAAGGCAACACATTGATGTAGACTATGCTCTTTGGCTGTAAATATATCTATCTTGTTTATTGGTGAAACACCAGCACCTAGCGTGGCACTTAAAAGAATATATAAATAACTGATACCAAAATATTGTCTGAAAACTGGCTTTCTAGTGCCTGAAAAAAGGCTAGTGCTCAGTAAAGGAGGAAATTACATGATGTTTTTAGAAAGGGCACCTTATGAAGGCAAAGAAGTTCAGGTTAGGTAGTTTCACTGTTGAAACCAACAGTTGAACCAGTGTTATTATAATTGCTCTCGGCTCTTTGTGTAAGACTTGTCTTCTCTGGTTTCTAACTGTGTAGGAAAAGGAAAGAGTGACCAGAAAGAAATGGTACACTTGATTAATATTATTTAAAAGTAATAAAATTGTGTACATGTGCATGTGTGTTTCCAAAGATTTTTGGAGCTAATTAGTATGGGATAGTTTTAATAGATTGCATAGATTGAGTAGGCCTGCCCTATTGTAAGGCTTAATAAATGTCTCATAAATTAACTGAACAGAACTGAATATATATGTGGAACTGAACTTTAAAAGAGTTTTCAGGCAAAGGTAAACATTGCCTTAGGACACAGTTCAGGCTGGTCTTCTGTACCTCTTGGGTTGGTACATTCTGTTGGTGCAGTTGGAGTTTTATTTTATCCTGAGAAGTTGTTGGTAAGTATTTGCATTGCTCTGAATGGGAGCCTCATAATCCTGTTTTAATCTATTTTCTTCCCTTTTTTCTTGCTTCCTCCCTGTTCCTTTTTCCTTATTCTTTTGAATTGATAACATTGCCACAATGATTTATCTCTGTTTATATGCACAAGATCCATACTAATGATAAGAAGCATTCATTCACTCACAAACTTTTCTCAAAAGAATTGCCTTGGGTTGTGGTTCAATCCTCATGGAAACTCCAAAATTCTTCATTTCCCTTTCATCAGAGATACATTCCCCCAGATTCCATTTGAGTCCTGAGAGTTCTATCTCCCTATAAGTAACATCAATTAGAAATCAGCCCATCTGAAAGGACACTATTTCTATGTCTTAATATAGTAACACCTCAGCCACATCAAATTTTATTGGATGGATAAAGGTAATGAACAACTAAACGACTGAGGAAAAGAATGAATGAAATTAAAAAAAAGTAAAACAGCGTTTTTCTGGCTCTGCCACAAATAACCTACTCCTTATCAGTAAAACTTACATGTAGAGGAAAAATACAACGTTTTGATACTGCAGACACTTTTTCTCACCTTAACATGAGTCCATTGGATATACATTAATCTTTGCTTGACTACCTAGAGTCACATTTCTCTGTGCTATAATGTAGAAATATACTTGAGGATTATTCAAGCACTTTATCCTCTACATCAGAAACTCTGGATTGGCAAGCATTGAGTTGCGATATAGCAGACTCTTTTGCCTCCTTCCGTGAGTAATTACAGCTGCCACTGTCAGCACCCTAATGGAACAGGTTGCGTTTAATCTCCAGCTGGCTAAGAAGCCAGTCATTTAAGCCAGTTAATGTTGTGTCCACTATAAGACTAAATCAAATCTGAGTGAAGAGTCATGAAGCTGTATTATAAGAAAAGTGCATGAGTTGGAGTTTGGGGTTGTGGTTTGAGGCCATCTGTGTTATTTGCCCAGTATTTGATTTTGCTTCAGAGTTGTCTTGTTATTTTTGCTTTGAGAGGGGTAAAATATTGGGGGGGGCGGGGTGCAGTGCCTTATTCAAGGTTATCTACTTTGTTTTAGCTAGTTGAGGCTGCTACCTAAGTGACCCCTGATTATTCTAGTATCCCAAGGGCTAGTCATAAGTCTCTTAGTGTCTTTCAAGGGAGCCCATTTTGGTATTATAAGAATTAAATGATTAGATTAATCACAAAAATTCCTACACTGGGATTTGGAAATCCTAGCTTCTAATTCAAAATCACCTAATCCAGTCTCAATTTTGGAACATGGTATATATCCAAAAAAGATTAATTTGCTTCCACTGATACCACATCCTTAACTTCATCCTCAGAACTTACATGGTATTACTTTTTCTCTTTCCTAGGTTAAAAATGAAATGGCTTAAAATACCCATACAAACACACACACACACACACACACACACACACACACACACACACACACACACACAAACCCTCCTTAACTGAGGTCCCACTAAATTTGAATTCGTGAAATAGGGATGTGACTGAAGCTTTCTTCTGAAAGATTACTTACTAGGGCAGACAAAGTTGAAAAAAAAATAGTGAAGATAGAAAAGTAAAAAAATGTGTCTCCACGGAGCTCTGCAGGTGCATCAACTTCCGGCACATAGTCATTAGGCTAGTCACAAAGCCTTGTCAGCTCTGGTCACAGAACTGCCCCTTCCAGAACACCCACCTGCAAAATTGACATCTGATTTGAGTAACTATTTGTATTTAGGAGTATTAGAGGCGCATTTCTTTGAAGACATTCCATAAATCATCCACTTCCTCTCCCCAGTTAGTCTCGATAAGCAAGGCTTGGCAGAGTAGCCTGGAGAAAGGAATTGAACCAGAGCAGTGCTGAGCATACACTTTTTTCATTTTTCCCTTTCATCTTTCAAAGGGAGAAGGCCTCTAATCTTTTGGTTTTTCTGATGTATTCTGACAGCATGTACTCCTCTCTGCTCTTATAAAGATGCTAACTCCCAGGACGGTCCTCTATTGAAGCCATTAATTCTCTCTCCCTACTCCTTCTAAGCATGGTATCCTCCACGGATAACTCTCCTTTTATAGATAAGGCAGGCTATATTTTAATAATTCCTTACGGAGTTCAATCGACATAATGGGTATACTGCAGGGGAGATGCATTTTAAAGTATTATTACCAGGAGAGTATTTCCCAAATCCCTAAGTTATAAGGATAGAGACAGCAATTTAGAAAGAGTAGAGCCGGAAGTCTTTATATGTGCATTTCATAAAATAGATTGTACTTCATGAATTTCAATGTGGCAGGATATTCACTCTGCTGTCCTGCCATTACTAAACAAGATGCCTGTTATAAAAAAGAAATATGCATGATTGTTGAGGATGTTGCGTTATTAATGACTCTGTTCTGCACTCTGGAAAATAATTTGTTAGAATGTTGTCCCCTGCACTGAAAGATACACACAAACCTTCTTACCTAAATTATCCTGCCAAAGACATACAGAATATGCTGGCTCCACAAATCCCCAAACAAAAAGCCAGTTTAACAAGCCCCCATGTTCTTAAATTTAATGTAGGAATAAAATACTAAAACCCTGACATCTATGGATGATCCTTCTCCAGTGAGTTGCAAGATATTTCTCTTTATTAATTGCTCAATGGAGATAGTTTTAATTAGCAAAGGCTGTGTAACAGCCAAGTGACTCACATTTTTAGTTTGTGGATATAAGATTGTCTTATGAGGTAAAGTTAGTAGTAAAAATGCGGGGTATTAGTCTGAGGATAATGTGCAGGACCTCTACAGAAGGAGCCAGTACTTTATCTCCTGGGGGCATCAGATGGGGACATGTATTCGTGAAAAGAATATATGCGTCTTCTTTCTAACCCTAACCACTGCTGGCCTTGAGCCCTCGATTTCACCTCTTCCAGGTTCTTTCATGTTTTTCTTCCTTATAATTGTGTTGTCTCTCCTTTTTCCACTGGCTTCTCCTTCTCGGTGCATAATTCTACTCAGATCTGCCTCTGCTTGAAGACCTTTCACTTGTCCTCGCTGCTGGTCACACTGTGGCACTGGCTTACCTGTGCACCCCTCACTTATGTCAACCTGCTACTCATTTCTTAATGCCCAGAGATCTGCTTTCACCTCTACTTCTCACTGGAAATGGCACCAGGCAAAAACACAAATGACCTTCTGATCCCAAATCTAAGGGGGGTCGTGGTGTGTCGTCAACATCTTGGCCTCTCTGGAGGAATTAATATTGCCGGTATTTTCCTCCTTGAGACTTTCCTTGGTGGCGCTCTGTGATCATGGTTCTCAGAACTCTTTCTATCTCTGAAAAGTCTTTCTGTCCCTTTCCTCTCCAAGTTCCCCTACATGTGGGCATAAGCCTGGAATTAATCCTCTTCTCTTTCTGCAGACTTGCAGAATCCACCTATTCTTATGGTTTCCAATCCTTCTACTTGCATAGCTATCAGATCTTTCTCTCTGAGCTTTTGCCCAGCTAATGTTTCCAGCTGCTTGTTAGAAAGTTCCACACACATGTCCTTCCAGGACCTCCAATTTAAAATATCTAAAACTGGGCTTGTCGACTGTCTCCAGAACAGCTCTTGCTTCTAGGGTGCTTCTCTCTCTTAGGCTACCTAGCAGTCTGCATGAGACACATTTTGATCTCATTCCTCCATTTCTCCTCTTTATCCATCCAGACACCAACTCCTGTCATTTTCTACCTTGTTGAGGCATTTCCCAAGTCTTCTGCTTATCCCCACTGTTACCACCTGTGGCAGTTTGTATTGTACCAATTTGGTTAAACTGGAACTTAATTTATTTCCCTAGATGGTGCCAAGTGAGACTTGATCAAAAGAAGAATGTGATGATCATAAGAATGATTTCCAGATACCCAGTAAATGCAGATTTCCAAATGCAGGGACCACCACTGACTGGATCCAGCAGCTGCACTCCGAAATCCATCACCACATAAGCACGCAGGCCACACTTCCCCTAGGACACTCTTAGCCAATACGGAGTGTGGCAGGGCTACTAAGTAAGGTACACTCATACTTGGGAGATGGGACATTCCTCTGATGGGCAACTTGGGCTTGAGGAGTCTCCAATGGCCTTGGAGAACTACAAACTATCTTAGAACTGCACTGATCCACCCAACCGTCCTTTCTCCCAGCTCTCCTTCACCCAGGATCACACCTGCCCTGTGGTCTGAGGCTCTTTCAGCCTGCCCTGGCTCTCTTTCTATTTTCCTTCACAGATTATCTCTCTTAAAAAGCCTCTTGCACAGCTAGTCCCATTTGGGCTTCTGCTTCCTAGAGGACCTAGAGTACCACAAAGAATTTGTGCAAATTTTGGAAGGTGGAGTGAATTGGCAGCCACTGCTCTCTGAAGGTCATCTTGACTAGAAGTGGTGACAGGCAGCTGAGAGATGCAGGTGGATTCCAGCTTGTTCTTGCTCTCTCCTACTTGACATTTAGCTCTCTTTCCTAACTGTTGGCCCTGATGACCAACAGTAGCCCAGGCCCAGTACCAAATGCTTGGCTGCAGACAGAAACAGTACATACACAACCTTCCATAGACTTTTCTACCACTTCTCCTTTGTTGTTTCACTCTGGATGCTAGACATACCTATCCTCCAGATTCCCCTAGAAGCCCCAGCTTTTCTGTCTACATCAGTGCTCCAGGAGGACTAGTCAGTGACTTCTCCCTGAACTTCCAGCTCCTCCTGCCAAACCTTGACTTTCACAGTTTCTCTCACAATAGCATAAGATCTATTCCTACAATAAGCCCTTAGTCCATGGGATTTACAGTGGGTGTGCTTCCCTACCTGAACCCTGACTGATCCCCCAGCCCCACCAGGGCATTTGCAGCCAACACTCAATCCACCGTGGAACGACCTAACCTCTCTCTCTCCCACAAGGGCATCTTGACCATTGCCGCTAGACTCATCTTTATTAATAGACTCAAGGATGAGGAATAGCTCTCCATTGCCTACAAAATAAAATCTGAAGCTAGGTCAGGATCCTCCACAAGCTAACTTTCCAGGCCTATGCTCCTCATTCTCCCTACATGACTCTTTCTCTACTGCCAAATTAATCTACCAACTTTCCCTTAATATTCCTAGTTCTTGTACCTACTCTACTTATTCCTTGCCTCCACGTCCTGATCCACTTATGATACATTTATTCAAATCCAATAATTCTAGAAAAGCCAGTTCAAACCCCACCTCCTCTGTAAATACTTTTCTATCTCAGCTGGAAATGGTTGCTATTTTTACCAAGCAACTTCCTAAAGTAATTAGGGCCTTCTCTTGACATTTCTATTCTAGCATATGTGATTTAGAAAGTTGATTCTGAAAACTCTTTCTCCATCTGACACAAGATGAAACTATAATACAGAATTTCATTTTTAATAGACTTTAGTCACCAGTAAAAAGGAAACAAGCATCATAAACTGTTAAGATGTATATTCAAACCAAGTAAAATATATTATTTACAGGAAGTTTTGTAACCTCCTGCCTTATAATATGAATGAGGCTCCCCTTCCCCTTGTCCAGTGCTGAGGATTCAGCTAACACAGCCAGTGAAGTCAGCAGGGCCAGGGCAGGGATTAAGCCAGCATGGTCAGGTGGGGGGGGGCGGGGCTTGGGAGGAGGAGACATCTGCATGGTCAGGTGACTGCTTATGTATGGAGGGATGGAGAAAATAAGGAAATGTATTGATGATGACGATGGAAGAGGGGAAGACTCGAATGAACCTGTGCTGACTGGACCAAATTGGAAGTATCTACATAAATTCATATATTTATAAATACAGAAATAGGTGTGTGTGTGTGTGTGTGTGTGTGTTGCAGATTGGATTCTCTGGAAGCAAACGTTAAGATACAGTTTGGAGTGTAGGATGTTTTTTACAGATCAAAACACATGGAAGGAAACAGATTGGGCAGGAGATGTCAAACTGCATGCAAGCCCAGGAGAGCCTTGGCTAACTCTACTCTGGAGCACATATGGCCTGTCAGAGTTGTTGCTCATTGCACTGAAAGGATCAGCCTTTATACCCTTTCCTTGAACAGTCATTAGATGTGGGCTGGCTGCCCCAGAAAAGGTGTGGCATTGGGCAAGACAGTTTTCTGCAACAAGTCTTTCCTTGAAGGCAGACCTGAGTGGTACATTTTCATGTCCACCACAATGCATGTGTGTGTGTGTGTACATACATATGTTTGCCAGCTCTGAGAAGGCAGAAAAGCAGTGAAACCTCAGTAGAATGAACACATCTAGTGCCCAGATCTTGGTTGCTAAATACCATTCTCTGCTCAAAGAAACCAAGGTTCCTTGGAAAATGGCTAACTGCTAATTCCAGGGCTCATGCAGGCAGGGAAAATTCAAGATGCACCTGGGACATTTTATGCCATAAAGTAAGGAATTGGTCAAGAATGATGAGAACCTGTCTAAAGAACAGGGGCACCATCTTGAAGAGGCTCAGCCTGGCCAAAGCTGTAGTATCTGAGCATCAAAATAAATGATGACAGCAACAAATTATAACCTACTGAAAACAGAGTTCCATAAATCCATACTAATATAAATAAAGAAATTGGGGGAAAGGAAGGCTCAGCCTTATAGCAGAATGACCACTAATAATTATAAAGAGTTGATGGAATTAAACCATCACCATTTGGCAATCATAATAGAAATAATTGATTTAGGCAAGAATTATCAATGGATGCTAAAAATGGCAGGTAAAAGTTTAAGGTTGAATTAGGTATTTAAGTAGTGTATTTTTATATACACAACAATAGTAACTCCTTTTGGCTCCACGGGCTCATTCCAGTGTGTATGTGGGGGTGGGGATGGGGGGTATTCCCATGCACACCAAGCAAATCTCAAAAACCAGCGGGTGTCTGAGAACTCAACTCAGTTCTGACGCTGTCTGCCCAGAGACAGCACCAGATTCCCCAGGTTACTTAATTGCTCAGTCCTAGCAGCCCGCCCTCCACCCGGCACTCCAGATGCCAGTTATAAACCCCAGGCAGTTAGCTGTGCTTCTGACCAACTGGCTACAGAATGGAGGTTCCAACAAACTCCCCGTTAGATGTGATTAATTTCATAAAGAGTCTCGGAGACCTCAAAAAAACACATTTACCAGTTTAATAAATATTGTAAAGGATACAAGTTAACAGCCAGATGAAGAGATATACAGGGCAAGTTCCCTAATAAAGGAGCTTCTATCCTCATGGACCTTGAAGCCTGGCTTAGTGGCACGTGGAAGCTTTCTGGATCCCCAAGCATGGGAAGTTCTCCCCAACAGAGGAGCAGGATGCAAGAGAGGATACTCTTCTCATGGGGTTCTTGTGAGGGCTTCACTGCATAGTTATGATTGACTAAGTCATTGGCCATTGGCTGATTCAGCCTCTAGCTCCTGCCCTTAGGTGGGAGTCCAAAAGTCTCTCATTAATATAACAAGACACCCATTTCACCTTTAAGTCTCTGAAGTGTTTCTAGGAACTGTGGATGAAGGCCAAATATACCTGGGAAATACAAATTTGTTCATTTGAATGACCAAATATGCATTTCTTATAACTCATTATATCACAAGTAGTCTCCAAGTATCTCCCATAAAAGGCTTATTATTATTAAATAAGGTATGAAATATTATTTATCTGTGCAGTGGAGAAAACTGGCTAGATATGATCTTACCACATGATAAAAGAATAGGATATCTCTTTTCTCTCCTCTAGTAATGGGACGAATCAGCATCAGGAGCCTCATGATATGATTCACTGAGAGCACATCACTTGTGTGCTACTCTGCCAAAAAGTGCATAAACTGAATCTAAACATGAGGAAGAACCAAATGAACCCAAAATGAAGGATAGAGTACCTGGCCTGCACTCTTTTAAAAAATCATATCATAGTCATGAAATGCAAGCAAAGACAAAGAAAGTCAGTGGCATACTGGAGCCAGCTGGTATTGGCTCAGACTTAATCTACAAAATCAGTTGCAAGCATCTCTTACTCACTTTGCAGTTTGGTGATAGTGATACCAAGATGGTTACTTGAAATTGGCCAGAATGGGAATATTTATTGTGTTTACCATAAATATTGGCAACCACTGCAAATTAGGGCTCCTTGTTTCTCCCAGTGAGCCAGTTGAGCAACACGTCCCTGAACTGTTCCTGATTAAAGGAGACGAAGCAGACATGACCACTAAAAGCACCACATGATCCTGGTTTGATTGTGGAATTATACGGGACATTACTGAGACTCTCCGAGAAATGTGAATGAACTCTGAGGATTAGGTGGTAGTATTGTATCAGTGTTCATTTTGATGAGGGTACTGTGGTTATGTAGGAGAATGTCCTTGTTTTTAGGACATACACATTGAAGTATTAGAGCATAAGGAGGTATCATCTCTGCAACTTATTCTCAAACGTTCGAAAAAACCTATATGCATAAGTATTTATGGGAGGAGAGAGAATGACAGGGCAAGTGCAGTAAAATGTTACTCCAGCAGGAGGGGATTAGGGATTAGGGAGTGAGATCAAGGTTATATGGAGTTCTTTATACTCTTCTTGCCACTTCTCTGTAAATTTGAAATTATTTCAGGAAAATGTATGAAGGGATGGTATTTTAATCATATGCTTTTAAGTCAGTCTGTGGCTCTCCCATGCTGAGAACTCAGCCCCTTTTACATTCAAAGAAGTTTGAGAAATACTGAAGGGGAAACTGAATTTAGTACATCTTCATTTGTGATACTGTGTAGCTAAATGCAATCTCTACTGGACTGTCACTCCCTCCTCCTGGGCCTGCACAGAAGCAGGAAAACTTTTTCACTTCTCTCTTCAGAAACACAAGGATTTGTGGTTATGGCAAGACTGTTACTTTGCTGCTATAACTCTGGGGGGAAAATATGTTCCCAGCCTGGGGCAAATTACCTTTGAAGCCAAAATCAGTCAAAGGGAGAAATAAAGTGGGAGAAACCCTTTTATTGCCTACAAGCAGTCATCCACTTCTGCTCGCCCATTTCTCTTACAACCCAGCTGCAAAAAGGGACCTGAATAAACCTCTCTGGTCCAGAGATGCCCTCGCTCCCCCCACCCTTATAATCACCTATTGATATGGAGATGCACTAAGGCCAGGTGAGAGATTCTGGAAATACTGCAATTTTAACCCACAGCTGCCATTACAAACAAAAAGAATGAGAACTGAATTAAAAGCAGAGCTTTTAGAGGGAAATTTTTTTCTGTTTATTTTGTTGAGAGCCAAGTAGGTATCAAGATATTGGTACTGTAATGTTCTGAACCCTCATTACTATGTATTAAGTGCTGCTTCTTAAAGTGCTAATAATTCATTGGTTTAAAAAAATTAAGCATTGACCCCATAATAAATTAATGTGACTTCTTTAAAATGTAAAAATAATGAATGATGATCACATGGAGAGCAGTGGAATTTATTTTGAAATTCTGTCCTTCCAATCCTCTGCCCCTTGGTGGCAAATAAACACTGCGGGTAGATGTAGTCTTCCCAAGCCGGTTTAGTGCTCCAGGATTATGGATTGTTCTTCTTTTGTCCCCCACAACACCCACCAGCAGTATTAGCCTTTTCCGTAGGTGATTGGGCTGCTTAATGAGACAACAAAGTTTACTGCTAATGCTGAAAAAGATAGCTAGTCCCTTGGGGACAGCAATCCAAATTGTCACTGTAGTTGATCTGAAGCAGGAGGAACCACGTCCTGACAAGGAGCCCCTGTGGCTTCAGTGGGAATAGAGGTCATCACCGCTCCCATTGTCTCAAAGCAATTTATAATAAAAGGGAGGGGATTTGAGGGGCTGGCTGTGAACTCATTTAACCAACATTTTTCTCTTGGGCTGTTCAGATTTGCGAAATGCTCTCTACCTGGCACTTTAAAGGGCCCTGCTGTGCTTCTCTTGAGGGAAGATTAATAATGTCAATCGGGAGTTTTATGGCTGTTCACTTGTTGTCAGGTAAGTTTCATCCCTTCCTTAAGTTCTAAAAATAGCAAAGAAGAAAGCTCAGGGCTGGTTATAGGAATTAACTCAAGTGTCTGCTCCACAGTAAGTGCAGCTGTGAGAAAAACACCAGCACCTGGGGAGACATGGGAGGGCCTGCGGGATGTGGATGCCCACTCTCCGATTTCATCAGGGCTTGGTTCCCAGCTTGGGGCTGACCGTGGACAGCCAGGGGACTGTGGGCTTACCCAGCAAGGCTAGTGTTTCCAGCAAAGCAAACAAAACTTACACTACCAAATCATGTGTGAACGGTTTTAAACTCACAAATATGTACTTTAACTCAACTACATTTTTTCAAGTCTTTAAAACAAGCTTTTCGGTGCATTTTGATAGCTCCCTAATGACATTTGCAACTGAGATGGTTTTGAAAATAAATAGGCCTTCTTGTAAGTGTTGCTCAGAGAGCATGAAGAAAGATATTGGCTGTCACATTTCCCTTCTGTGGATAACGTGAAGGTTCCTGTGGCCAGGATTCTCACCTGGCCCTGGTTGGCTAGCTCACTACACACATGTGGGCAATACGTCATTATTGACTCTATATAAAGAGCTCTGCCCAGTGCTCTGCACGACAGGGTGGCACGGCTACAAGGCTACAGGAGAGCAGAGCAGAGGCTGGAGTGGTGGCAGCGCGAGGACAGAGACTGAGACAGCTGCACGGGTAGAGAGGCCCAGAGGAAGAAATTGGCCTGCTGAATGCAGACTTGCTCTGAGTGAATGGGATTTTAGTGATTGACCTGCCACTGGTGGGAATAAAGTTGGGTATAACCCTTTCACCCCAAGAACGTTCCACTGTCATTTCTTTGGTCACATTGAATCCATAGTGAACTTGCCCGGGGCTGAAACCCATTGGCAAGACACCTTCTCTTAGATTGACTGACAATGATAATTTTTAACTGAGGAATAATTACATACAGAAAAACCAATCATTAAATTTAAAAAATTATTTTAATTATATAAAATATATATGATAGCAAATAGGGTAAATCCAGTCATATTGGAATTTATCTCCTAAAATACCATCATTTAGTAGTCTCAAAATTTCCCCTTTTCCCTAAAAATTTATACATATTAACTGGAAATTTTTGTAAATATAATGCACACTAAATCATTGTTTTACGTAAATAAAAAAGCAAAAACGGTAGAGTATAACCCTTTCAGTGCACCCTGAGGATTTAATTTAAAATGTTTAATCAGGTGTTTTACACATATGCTAAATGTGTCTAACTTACTCAAAATTCCTATAGTAAAATTGTTCCCCTCTGTCACCTTTTTGTAGCCAGTTATGTTTAGTAATCATTGAAAGCAACTTTTAATTACATACTGCCAATCAAAATCTTGGCACTGTGGGCTGTGTTTTAGTCCCAGGGAAGACACCAGTCTTTAATTACCATTGCATTGTTTCAGATTCCACTTCTAAAGTATATCCTCATCTGGAGCGACAAGATGTAAAAAATAATTTTTACATTTCACATTTTTCACTTACAATCTAAACTGTACAGGACACAATGGTAATCAGACTATATTGTTTCAATCCTAAACATAATAGTAATGGGAGATGAGGCTTCTAATGGGGAAAAAAAATGGGCTTTTTTGATATTCATGGAAGGGGAAGATTATCTTGCTGCCGAGTGACATCCTTTTGAGGGAACCCAGCTCCTGACTGTGAAACCTGTTCCTATGTGATTTCTTTCTAACAAGCCAGAAAGCTGCTTTAATCTTTAAACATGAAGCATCATGCTCACAGTATCAAAGGTAGACAAGTTCCCCTACTGAGGTTCAAAAGCAAATAAGAACCTGGTTGCTAATGTCAGGCTGATGTCAGCTCTGAAACCATTTTGCACTTTATTGAGCCATTTTGTCCTCGGAATCACTTTGTTCTGTTCAGCTGAATTTCCTCCAGCCCCTAATAGTGAGCAGCACACCCAGGGCTTCCCTGGGGGCTTCTTGTCGGAATTTAGTGCCCCTTGGGCAATAGGTGTTGTTTCATATCCAAACTCCTGGAGATTAGGGGCTGGACAAGGAGTTCCTTGTTGTGAAACTCCAGGCCTACCTCCAACTGTACCCCAGGCACTGACACTTCCCAGTCTGATGGGAAACAGAGCCCATAGGATGCCAGACTCTACTTTTTTCCTGGAAACGATTTGCAAGATACTGGGTTTCACAGAAATTTTCATAATCCAGTTGTACGAGTTGAGGAGCTATACTGCAAAAAATCTACCAAAACCAAAGGTGAGGGAAACAGGCACTAACTCTCAAAATGAAGTTCTGTTAGATAAAGCAAAGTGGGGGAGATAGATGCCTCCACAGACTGCCAGCATCCAATACCTGTACATGCGGGCAATAGATTGGAGAGATCCTACAGTCTGCAGTGTGGTGTATAATCCAAGTTCGGGGAAGTCCCAGATCAAGGTGTTGGCGGGGCCACACTCCCTCCAGGGGCTCCCAGCAGGGACCCACCCTTTGACTCTCTAGCTTCTGGAGGCTGCTTGCGTTCCTCAGCTTGTGACGGCATCACTGTAATCTCTGGCTTTGTGGCTACCCTGCCTGCTCCTCTTACCTGTGCTAAATCTCCCTCTGCTTTCCTGCTATAAGGATACAAATGATTGCATTTGAGGCCCACTCAGGCAGTCTAAGCTAATCTCCCCATCTCAGGTTCCTTAACTGAATCCCATATACGAAGGTTCTGTTTGTTTATTTGTTTATTGACATATAACGTAAATTCATAGGCTCCATGGATTAAGATAATGATATCTTTGGGGGAGGGGGTTTATTCCTTAGTCTACCGCACTGGTCCTGATTGCCAAAATATGGCTTTCCTGTCACTTGAAGGCAGGGGTTGGCTAAGAGGAGAGCTGAGCAGTACATCCCAGTTCGGGATGCCTCAGAGGGCATCCCAGACCCCTAGGGTCCTTTCTGATTTAAACTACCCAAATAGACAGAAGCCTGAGTTTCCAGTCAGGCTGACAGTCTCCAGGTAGTAGTAAATTATAGGTCTTTCAAGCTACCTTAAAACTCTCTTTAGGAGGATCCGTAAAGAGCTATTTAAATTTGGCCTGTGTTTGAGTAAAACATACCATGTAAACTTAAAATGTGCTGGGCAGTGTGTGCATCTAAAGCTTCTAGGGTGACTGTACCATAGCATTTCACCATCTCTCTGGCCACCCACTGCTATGAGCAAATAGCTAACTGTGCATATCAACAGCCTCTCAAGGGGCTGGGTCAGAGGTTGGTGGCATTTGAATGTTTAGATTTAGCCCATCATGACTGTAACCTCAGATCCCTTCTGACCTAAATTGCCCAGCTTGCTGGCCTGTGCCAACCAAATATACAGGATAATTAAGCAGTGCTGGGCTTTGCTTCAGTTGGGTACACACATTTAGCTTATCTAATCAAGAGCAGCTATAAAGCAATGCACCTTGGAAAAGTAGAAACAGCAGACCTCAGTTCTAGAGCTGGATTTAATAGACAGTGCATGAGAAACAAGAAAGTAGTATGTGAAAAATAAAAAACAAGAGACCAAGAAACTTCACCAGTAAGCTAGTGGGACTTTGAAAGCTTTCCCTATAAACTTCAAAGACTACTTGTTCTTCACAGTAAAATCTACTCTGTATTAACTCTGAATTCACTCATGTTGCAAAATGACCAATAATAATGACATACCTGAGCTGCTAATTGATTGTGAAATGCTTTAAGAGCTTTATGACAGAAGGAAGGTACAATTAGTTATTATTAGATCATGCAATTCATTAACTTTAAAGGGCAAACAAAATCTCAATGGCAAGTGTTTCTACATTACTCCTGTGAGAAAATAGTTGTCAGGCCACTGTTCTCTGCTATTAGCTATGTCACCTACTCACTAGAATGGAATTTGCATATTTTGTCACAATATGAAATTTTCTTGTAACTACTGTTGGGAGCAGAGATATAAGTGTTCATTTAGATGGGATGCTTCATCTAAAATATAATTTGGCCATCATATCTAATAACCAGCATGCAAATATAAATGCTTTTTAAATGTATTACTATCCTACAGTTGAAAGCAAAAAGGGATGTCACAAGTTGGACACTGCCAGAAACCCATCAAAGGAATTCCCCATCTGTACAGAAAAAAGGTTCAAAGCTATAAGGTTACTTTAAAGAGAAATATTTAAATAGCACTTACATAATAATTTTTCCTGTATGAATTAATACTGATACTATCCCATTTTATGTTCCCAAAAAGCATCTCAATGAAAGGTATGACATTTTCCTCTGAAAACCACCAGCCCACAGCTGTAGACTAGTTATTGCTTTAAATAGGCTCACTAGAAATTGGAAAACCATAAATTGAAAAGGGTCCACAAGGCACCAACCTAGAAATTAAAGATTTTGGTCTGTGGTTCGTTATCCCTTGGATTAGACAGAAAGCTTGCTGACAGTGTTTATATTACATCTATTGGGGAAGTATCTGGAGTCTTTGATTGCCAGTGATAGATACCAAACTCCACTATCCTAAACTAGGGGATGTACAGGATTACATAGTCACGGAAAGAGTGATGATGGAGCTGGTCTTAGGGATGCCTGTATTCAGGGACTCAAATGCCCTGGGGACTCTGTCTACAATCTGCTCTCTGTTCCTTCCTGAATTTTGGCTTCATTCATTTTATTGCAAGTGGAATTTCTCCACATGGCAAAGGTGGGCTTACAGTCCTGTAGATTTCTGATACTTAATGAAGAAGAACTTTTCTCTCCCAGATGTAATTGAAAAATTCCAGGGAAGAGCTCTGCTTGGCTTAGCTTGATCTATGTGGTTATACATGGATCAGTCTCCAAGAAGAGGGGAATGGTGTATTATAACTGACCCATCCTTAGTCATGTGCTTATAATATTCCCATGACAGCCTCAGGCACTAAGGAAATCATGGGGTGAGTATTGCCCTCCCCCAGCTGGTACTGACTGTATTCCCTGCAAACACACAGAGCAGCACACCAGAAGGACATCCCTATTTTGCAAGGCAAAGGACATGGTCTTTGACATCAGAGAGAACAGGGTTCAGTCAGAGGATAAAAAACATTTTGTGGAAAAACTACTCCCCCTAAGAATTCATATGTTGAAGTCCTGACCCCTAGTAGTACCTTAGAATGTGCCTGTATTTGGAGATAGGTCCTTTAAAGACATCATTAAGTTAAGGAGGTCACTAGGATGGGCCCAAATCCAATACAACTGGTGTCCTTACAGAAGAGATTAGGACATAGGCACAGACAGAGGGAAGGCCATGTGAAGACACAGGGAGATGGCCATCTCCAAGCCAAGGAGAGGAGCCCAGGATTCTTCCCTCACAGCCCTTAGTAGGAACCAGTCTTGATGTCACCTTGATTTTGGACTTCCAGCCTCCAGAACTATTAGACAGTAAATTTCTGTTGTTTAAGCCACCCAATTTGTGGTACATTGTTATAGCAGCATCTGTAGTAGGTTGAAGAATGTCTTCCAAGAATTCATGTCCATCTGGAACTTCAGGATGTGACCTGATTTGGAAATAGAGTCTTTGAAGATATTATTAGTTGAGGATTTCAAGATGAAATCATCCACATTTAGGATGGACTCTAAATCCAATGACTGGAGAAGACACAAAAAGGCACATAAAGATGGCCATGTGAAGATGGAGGCAGAGATCGTAGCTGTGCAGCCAAAAACCAAGGAATGCCTAGAACCCTCAGGAGCTGGAAGAGGCAAGGAAGGATTCTTTCCTAGAGTTTGAGAGAACATGTTCCTGCTTACACCTTGACTTTAGATGTATAGCCTCCAGAACCATGAGAAAATAAAGTTCATCTATCAGACTACCCAGTCGGTGGTACTTTGTTACAGCAGCCCAAGCAAACACATACATCTTCCCAACAGTCACCCATCACCAGCAAATGAGCTTCTCCCACTCTCTCCAAGGGAGGAGGAATCCATTCAACAACTAGTTGTTGCACATGACCAGTAAGACATCAGCCATCGTGCTTAGGTACAGGAACCACAAAGGGAAGGGATAGAAAAGGGTGTGTTCTTCACTTTTTTTCTTAACCCTCCACCTATCCCAGAAGAGCAAATTCAAAGCACATGTACACATATCATCCCCACCCCTCATGACCATGACCAAGATCCGTGATCAACCTTTGCCCTCTACCCACTGAGCCCAGATCACTGCCCACTGAGCTCTAGGAAATCACTCTAAATAAGTAAAAATTGGCACATAAGATGAAACTTATCTGCCCTGTGAGGCAGAAGCTGTTTATTGCCTACTCATACCTATCTATATTCTTCCTGAGACAGCCCTGTTTCTATTCAAAAAGCAACATTTTCCACCTTCTCTACTCTCTAATACAGGTCAATGAGAGATGTAATAAGAGGTATTAATTGGAAGACTCCTCAAAAGAAGGATAATTGGTGAGGAATGCTATTTTGCCTTCCCCTTTTGTCCTTTCTGCTTTCTGGAATGAAACTGTGATGTCTAGAACTTCAGCAGCCCTTTTGGATTATGAGTATGCAATGAGGACAGAAGCTAACACTAAGGATGAAGAAAAAGAAAGATAGAAAGAATCTGCCCTCTTAATAACTGTGAAGCTGCCCTACCAGCCCTAGGTTGTCTGTATCCAGACTCTCACATATTTAAACTACTATTATTCTGATTTTCTTGTTATAGGCTGCCAGACCTAAAACTTGGTCTAAAGTGATGGTAGTTCAGAGGTATTATTGAATGGCTTATTCAAAACCAATTATCAAATTCTTCTTATTTGTGTTTTTCTAGTAGTCTTGAGATCTAAAAACACAAATACCTACCTCCCTTCCTCACTGCTGGATTGGCCCTATGAAGTGTAACCCATTCAGTCATTGAAATGTAAGTGGAAATGTGCTGGGTGACCTTTGAAAAATACTCTCCTTTTTTTCTCTCCTTCCTCTTTCTGTCTGGAATGCAAATGTATGGCTGAGGGGCTCAGTAACTACCTTGTGATTGTGAGGCAACCAGCATGAGGACAAAGGATGCCAATAAGCTAGAGATAGCAGAGTGGAAATATGGGAAATGTCCGGGTCCCCTATGCCATTTAGTAACTACACAAGTCCTGGACTGCTTATCTCTGAACTTCTTGTTGTGTGAAAATAAATGAAACCTATTTGTTTAGCCACTTGTGGGTGAATACCTTCCCAATACCATCCCTATAGTTCTTAGCTGAGGCATTATTTCCACTGGAATCACCCCAAGCCTGGCAATTGTATTCGCTTCCTAGGGCAAACAAAACAAACTGCTACAAATTGACTTGCTTAAAGCATAAATTTATTCTCTCACGGTTCAAAGAGACCAGAAGTCCAAAATCAAGGCATCAGTAAAGTTGACTGATTCTTCACTGAGTTTCCAAGAGGCTCTGAAATAGAAACTGTCTACCACGCTTTCCAAATCCTGGCTTCTGGCAGCTCCTGGCCATCCTTGGTGTTCCTTGGCCATGGCTGTATCATTCCAAGCTCTGCTTTCCTGTGTGTGTATGTGTGTGTGTGTCACCTCTCCTCTTATTATTAGGACACTAGTCATTGGATTTAGGGCCCTCCCTTTCCATCTGCAAGACCCTATTTCCAAATAAGGTCACATTCATAGATTCCCAGGGTTTAGGACATGAACGTTACTCTTTGGAGGACACAATTCAACCCACTACAGTGGTGGACTCCTCCTACTGTTCCCTTGGAAACCCGTTACGTTGCATTACAGCATACCATATTCAACTCATTACAGTGGGAAGAGCTGGGACTTCAGACCAGGTTCTAGTTTCAGCCATCTCACTAATCATTTTGATGCTCTAGTCAAGTGTTTAAACTCTTCAAGGACACAGTTTCTTTATCAATAACATGGGTATCCTTTCCTTCAACAGCATCATCATCATTTGTCTCTGGGTTTTCAAATGTCTAAGGATGAAAAGGTGTCCTCGCCAGCGAGGGCTTCTTAAGACGTGGGAGATCTCGGGGGAGCCGCGACTACCTATGAAATGGGATGAGACAAAATGACACGGAGAGCCTGCAGTTTTTTGTCAAGCTCTACTTTATTAACAGAAAAGGCAAGGAATATATAGCATTTGAAGGGGCGTGGTAGGGAGTAGCTTTTTCTGGTTGGTTGCCCATTATGATAATGAGGTAGCTTCCAAAGTCCAATCACACACCGAGTTGTGCACATGCTCAGTAGTCTTTGACGTAAGCAACGGACCTGGTTGAGGACTTAGCGGGAAGCTGTGGCGGGAAACTGACCAAGAAGAAGTAAACAACAAGATGGAGTCCTTTTGTTCTTGTGTCACATGGTTCCTAACATCTATTGCTAAATGAGTTAACTTTCTTGTTCTTGTGCTCTAGCAGAGAGGAGGGGGGGAAAGGAAAGAGGAAGGGTGAGTACAGGTTTTGTGGTTAGTATAGACGATGGCTGAGCTCTCACAAGATGGTGTCACAGATGACAACGGCTCCTGACAGTTCCCCCTTCTTTATTATATATGGCAGGTGCTGTTGCCATGATAGAGGACTGTGCCTGTCTTAGGTTGACTCACAACAAGAGAATCCTTACCCGTCATGGGAGCACAGGTAGCATGACCTGCTTCCTGTCTTAGGTTGGTATCCTCTTTTGCGTGTCTTACCCGTTTTTGACTATCCAGCCTCTATATATGGGGGAGGTAAGCTAGACCAATGCCTGTCTTAGGTCACTAGACATTGCCTTTGTGGCTGCAAAAGGCATGTTCAGGTGTTACCCGTCATCGGCCACTTGGTCAGCGTGTTAGAAGACAGGAGTGCCGTTTGGGCAGACACCATTGTAGTCATCAGTCCTTGCTCCGTGAGTTCTAAGCGATGGTAGTGGACTTGGATGGGTTTAGTTCGTAGATCATCTATTTGATCTTTCACAAACTGCGTGAGCCGCCGCAGGGCCCAAGGGCCAAATGAAATAAGCAGAAGAAGTCCAAGTAAGGGGCCAAGAATAGAGGGGAGTAAGGTGGTTAGAAAGGGAGAGGTGGAGAACCAGTTTTTATACCAATTTTCATTTTGTTCTCTTTCTTTTTTGCGTTTTTCTAAGCTTTCTTTGACTTTTCTCATACTATCTTCTACTATACCTGTCTTATCTGCGTAAAAGCAGCATTCTTCTTTGAGAGCGGCACAGAGGCCTCCCTGTTGGAGGAGGAGGAGATCCAAACCGCGCCTATTTTGAAGAACTACCTCAGCTAGTGATTGGAGTGACTCAGTGAGAGCCGTAATGCCTTTTTGAACTTCAGCTAAATCTGCATCTATGGCTGCAGTAAGTCTATTGTACTGTTGGTCAGAAACAACAAGAGAGGCGATGCCTGTTCCAGCGCCCACAGCACCAAGGCCAATGACAAGGGCTAGGGTGGCGGCAGCGATAGGTTCTCTCTTGACTCGACGGCTGGAATCTTCACCTAGGAGAGGGAAGAACTGGTCTGCTGAGTAGATGTCAATCTTGGGGATTAATTGAACTAGAACACAAAAATCATGGTGAGTAGACAATGCTTGGACAGAAATATGAGCAGTAAGGCCAGTGGCACAGGCAAAATATGTCCCATTAGGAGCAAGTATATAGGAGTCATAGGGAGAGGGAGTGAAGGTTTGATTGCATAACGGCATGATTTCCTGGGGTGGGTTAACAAATTGGCTATGAACACATGTTCCTATCCCTGATAACTGAGTCAGGGTTAATCCTTCTTTGTGAGAGGCTTGAAATCT